>CM046431.1:31730972-32330972 GCA_025506505.1 Flaveria sonorensis | reverse complement strand
GTCAAAAAGGCAGATTGCCTTTGACTAGTGACTATGACATTCCATAGCGCACATCCTATATATTACAAAAAGGATAAAAGGTACAAAAAGTAGAAAGTTACAGACCAATGAACATAATCTACAGTTGACAAAAGCATGGACCTTTTCACCAACTCATATAAGTTGGTGAGTCTTCAAAGTGGCAGTGAAAAGTATTCAGTTTTAGTCAAAAGGTGATCAGAGAAAGCATGTCTTTGCTGTCTATGGAAGAAATCAGTCTTTGGCTTCAGAAGACTTGTCTCTAAAGCTTTGGAAGACTTCATCTTTGGCTTTGAAAGATTTGTCATTTGGCTTCGGAAGATTTTACCCTTAGCGTATTTCCTTTAATGTAAAACTTCCAAAAGTAACTTTACTCTGTATTTTTGCATGCATGCTGAGAGTTCTTTGGATGCTTTGGTTGTATCAGCCTTTAAGTATAAACCTTACAAACTCTTCTAGGCTGATGCTACAAAAATAGAAGAGATTACTTATCAGTTGACAGTCCTCATCAGGATCAAGACCATTCCTTTCTTCATCATTTAGTCAGGATCCCTCAACTCTTATAGTATCTCCTCATATCATAGAGATCATGCAGAGGAAGATCAAGAATGTCTTGCCAAAATTAGACATCTTGACCTCCTTGATCTCTAATGACATACCATCTATCCAAATTAGCAACAAAGGTCCAGGACAAGATGGGTCTCCCATCAGCAAGAGGCTCTACTTGAATGGGAGTTGGATGAGCAGCCACTTCTTGATCACCCTTAGGATGTTCTGACCCATCCTGAGGTGTAGAGGTGGATGCCTTGGACATCTTCTTCTTCTTGTCCCTTCTAATAGCCATCCTTTTCTTCCTCTTCCAGATTTCAACTGAGAAGACTGGCCTTCAGCACCAGTTGTTCTTGTGTGTCTTTATCAATTGGATCCTCTTCCCTTACAGGTTCAGAAGGAGAGGGCGCAGGACCCTGCTATGTATCAGAAGATGAAGTTGGTTATGGTCTAGCATAGGTCCTGGTTGAGTTGTCTCTTGTGGTTCAACCTTGACCTCAACTTCGGGTGCAGCCTGATTTGGTGGAGAATGCAAGTCAACGAGTTCACCTTTTTAATCTTCTTCTTGATCACCCTAATATGCTCATCCATGGTGGATAGAGACATTGGACCAAGCCTCTTCCGGATATTTCTTCAAGTCAGCTTTGATGGTGGCTCTTGACTTTGCAGCTTCTTTTCTCATCTTCTTCTTAGTAGCTTTTGTTCTTTATTACTTGTAGCTCAAGCTGCTTGAGGTAATCAAACTCTATGTATTCATATTACTGGGGAAGAAGTGCAGATGCCTGATAAAGACTTGTGGCACTCAGGTAGGTGATCATGTTTTGTCTGTATTGTTTCCTTCCTACCTGTTTTGTTGTTCAGCAGCCAATGTTTTTGTCTTAGCGTTTTCCTGAATTGGGAAAGGGTAGAAGTGTGCTTGTAGAGTCTTTTCTTCCTCCTTTCTTCTTTGATCTTGAGGAATAGTTCCGCATCCTCTGCCTCCTTCCTCTCCTTTAACAACTCAGTATCAGCCAGTTCATTAACTCTTCTAAGGGAAGAGAGATGAGTTCATCAATGTTGTAGTTTTTGGTCCCCAAGTGGTTCAATCTGGCTGCCCTTAACTCATCATCTTGAGTGTTTGGCCTGGGGGCAGCCCTAATTGCAGCTTCCATGAAGCCTGGGGACCCACTTGAACTCTTTCCCATAGCTTCCTCTTATTTTCTCTTTCCTCCTCCCCAATCTCCTCATGAGCATATTCCTTTTACCTATGTCTCTCATAGGCCTGTATGACTCAGGTTGGAGAGAGCTTTGGCCTTCATTGCTTGGTTCTTCACTTAGGCTCTGGCTAAAGAGAGGCTGTGAGACACCTTCACCAGTTGGTGCCTCACTAAGGGTAATGGGTACTAAAGCAATTCTATCATCTCAATGTTCACAAGCTCAACTGTTGGGCCTTCAGCCAAGGTTTCCACTTCGAAGCTAATCTTAGGGTCCACCTCAGTATCCAGTTGACCAACAGTCTTGCCTACAAGCCTCTGTCTATATAGTTTTGTTCTTAGCTTGAACTTTTCAATCACCCTTTGTTGAATCTTATCAGCCACCTTGTAGCTTGCCTGTTTTGACTTGGGTTGGCAAGTGAGAGGTCAACTAGATAAGTGCTCTCATATAATCTTAGGGTGTAGAAGTTGAAGATTTCTTACTGCCCCTGAGAGCTAGAGATTACCAGGGCTCTCCTTTAATCATCATATCTCATCCCACTATTAGGTTCTCAGCAGGGTGAGATAGAGTAGGCATAGCCCTTGGTATACCCTCCTCAAACATACTTTGTATGAATTAGTCCACATCGATGGGAACTTGAGGAGGTTGCTGAGTACGGACAACTGCAAGTGAGGGTAGTGAATCCTCCATGTCCATACTCTAAGAGGAACTCACAGGGTTTGTGATTGTAATTAAGACTTTCTCCCCCTTTTTGGTAGCATCACCCTTTTGCACATGGGAGCTAGGAGTTAGGTCCATCACATCCACAGGTTCTTATGGGCCTAGTTGAGTCCTCTGGATAGGTCTCTCAGCTAACTTGCCCTTGAGATCGGTGATCTCAAGTTGCTGGTCATTGACCTTCTTTTGTAAGGTAGTCACCTGAGATTCCAGGTGACTGACCTTTGAGACTAAATAGGTGCAGGTTTTAGTCATTTGTTGCACCTTTAGTTTCAGACTCCCCTTATCTTCATTTGAAGAATCACTGGGGATGAGAGAATAGGACCAAAGTCTTCTTCCTCATCACCAGCACTAAGTTCTTGGCTGCAGGATTCCCCTACACCATGATAGCTTCAGTTGAAGTGTCAATGGCTGGGTTGCCATGGTTGAGGTCTTAAAGATGTAATCACTTGCAAAAGTGAGAGCATCTTCCATATGGACCTCCTAAACTAGTTCAGGGAGATCCACCTCAGTTGTGGGTGGATGATGTGGGCTAGACATGGGTGAGTCAGGAGCACTCATCTCTCTTTGAGCAGGGGTGGAGAAGAGAGACTCATGGTACTCATTGAATCCCATGTCTTCATCATCATAGAATTCAAGGTTGGGTATGGGTTGATTGAGGTCTAGAGGCTGAGGATGGTAGTTTTCCTCTAAAGGTTGTTTACTAGAGTTTTGAGACTCTGAGTGAAGGCTTAAGGCTGGTGTTGGTGTAGTGAGCTTATCAGGCTGAGCATGAGGAACCTCAGCACTGATTCTTGAGTAATGGGAATGGTTTGCTCCTCAAGGGAAGTGGGAGCTGTAGTGTTCACTTCCTCCTGCATGGGTGAGTATATGGGGGCCTGCACAACCTGAGTAGCTTATGTAGGGGTTCTTTTGGATTTCTTTGCTAGATGATGGTGATTTGAGGTTGTGTGGGTGGTGCAAGTGTGGAAGGTGTGGTTTAACATTAGCTTGTGTTGCTAAGTTATCATCTTGAGCAATGAGCTCTAACATTTTTGGGACCAGGGTTGTTTATACCCCTGAGAAGCCAACAATTGGCTTTCTCATTGTTTTAAAGATGTCGGGCTTCATCTGTCCCAATTTAAGAACATTACATGTTCCCCTTAACTGTGAGCCCAGTTCACAGTTAAGAATGTACTGGACATATCTAGGGAACATATAATATTCTAGGGGGTCCAAGTTTGCAAGTAAATTAGTATAAACAAATTATGAGTACCTGAACTTTACCCATTGTACCAATCCATGGACTATGTAGGAAAGGTCTTCAGGAATTTGATCCCATCCTCCATGTTTGTTTGATAGATAATGAATGATAAAATGGAGGAGGTACTTCCATTGGCAGGAGAGCTTCCCTTTCTTGAAGGTTCTTATAGAGTAATCACCCTCATAGCCCATCTGCCTGAAGGACTTGTTCACAGCAGATTTTGGGAAGGACAATTTGCCTTATTCATCATCTAGCCTTAGATGAGTACGAATGGTGGCTGGAGTGATGAAAATTGTCCTGCCCTGCACTGTCGCAGACATTGTCTTCTCCCCATCCATAATGATCTCTTGGCAGGTCCTCGAAAACTTCAAGTGTTGATCTTTATATAGTGGAGGATTTCAGGTGAGGGAGGTGAAGTAGTTGGAAAGAGAAAGAAATAGAAAACGTCTAAGAAGGCGGGATCCTTCTCAGACACTAACAGAGCAACCTGATTATGTTGTCCATAATCAAACATAATGTGTTCTAACATCCAAACAATCATTAACTAATACATTAGTATCATTAACATTCATACATACACTAATTATTGTTTAAATTTCTTTTTCAAGATTGTAGATAAAGAGAAATTTTGACAAGTGTCTACAGCGGATGATGAACCTTCCATAGCAGATGAACAAGAGTCTGCAGCGGATGAAGAAAAGCTTCTAAGTGTCTATAGCGGATGACCAAATCATACACAGCGGATGACAAGTCCACAGCTGATGAACTGTCTACATCAGATGTCCATCCACAACGGATGAACACTCCACAGTGGACAACATACAAAGAAAACACACACAAGTGTTCACAGCAGACAGCATCCAATACACAGCGGACAGCTTATTAACCATTCACAGCGGACGACTGATCATGCACTGCAAACAGTCTATCATCCACAGAGGACAGCTTATAGACTTAGGATTTTTTTTTTTGTAATTTTCATTTACATAAGGGTATTTTTTATAATTGTAAATAGCTATCTGTATAGGCTATTAATAGCATAATACCCTAATCCTGTGTAAGCTTTTGAACTATCAATACAAACAAGCAGTTATTATCATTCAAGCATTCAATCACTAGCAATCACACACACACATACACACACTAATATCATAGCATTAATCATGGGTTTCCACACCATGATTATTGTTTGTTGAATTCAAGTATAACAATCTGTTGTTATATTTTGTTTGAGAGATTTGAAAAGATCCTTGGGGGAATCAACCTGTTTATGTTCTTATTGTTATTTAAGTTCATAATCAGTTCCATTGTTTGTTGATTCCATCAGGTGGTATCAGAGTCTTGGCTAAAATCATACACTGATTTTTTATCCTCTCATTCAACAACATGATATCGGTGGTTCATTAGCTTCATTACATACATTTTGAGCTGAAAATCATCCAGCATCCTTCTTTTACATCAAACATTCAACAAATGTTCAAAACATGATTGAATAATCTGTTTTCTTACATTGTGAAGAAGATTTTGTGTGTTTAAAGCTCTAAACATCATTCATACACGATTTTAAAACGTGTTCATCACAAAAATCTCTGAAACCACATCGGTTTCTAAGGATTTTCGATAAAACAGAGTATGGATACTGTTCTATCATTTTTCATCAAACAAGTACGCATATGAATACTTTGAATCCATTCCTTGTATTTAAACATCATATTTGAGCTATCTTTCACTCAAATCAGCCGATCAATCTTCTTTAAACAACAAACCAATTGTTGTTTTGTTGAAGTTGTTATAGCCGCTAACAAACCCTAGGATAAACCCTATTTTTGTTAATACATATCCTTCAAAAAGATCTACAGTGATTTTTGTTGGTTCATCATCAAAATCAAAGAAAGAAACATAATCTTCTTTTGAATTTTTGAAAAGGTTACTTTAGATCTGAAAAGTTCACTTTTAAAAACAAAATAATGTTTTTAGGGTTTTTGATTTTTCTTGACTGACATCATTAAAAGTTGACATTCCTTAATAGAATATTCCTTTCTTTTCACGGAGATTTAAAAGTGACATCATTGGACACTAATTAATTTGAAAATAAATTAATTAATCATTTTATTCGGTAAACAATGAAAAAAAACACTAACAGACAAATCTAGTGACTTTAGGATAAAACCAATTAGCATAGAGCTAAATAATCAAAACAAATTTGACTTAAACCGTTAAGTTAAAATTAACAATCACATCTAATGAAATTTCAGGATCAAACAGTGGTCTCAAACCACCAAGACTCAAAAACAAAGCTGATTTCAAACAATGAAAAATCATGTTCAGAAATTGGATTATTTTTCAAGACCCGGATCTATGGACATCCATAACTGAGGGACGATACATACCATTGAGTCTTGGGCCTGACTATAACATACAGAAGCCAGTAAGCCTGAAAAGTGTAGCTAGTGATGACCTCAAGAAGATCAAACCAGACATGAAAGCATATAGTATATTGGCAATGACCTTGCTATTTGAAATTTTAACTCAGGTTGAAAATTTCAAAACTGCTCATGAACTATGGAAAGTACTTCACACCATGTGTGAAGGAAGTGAGGAGATACGGGAAATCAAAAAGAAAAATTAAGGACCCAATACGAAACCTTCCACCACGTTCAGGGAGAATCCATTCCATAACAGCTTCACAGATTCGTTCAACTAGTCAATGAGATGATAGCCTATGGTCTCAACTATGAATCTGTGGAGATCAACAAAAAGATGTTGCATACACTACCTGAGAGCTGGAATCAATCAGTGTCATTGATGAAATCAACATTGGATCTTGAAGCATTATCTCTAGATGCTCTAGTTGCTAAAGCTGAAGCACTAGAACTAGATAAAAGATCTAGGAATAACAGTACAATCAGACATGTAGAAGATCAAGGAACTTCATCAACAGACATTGCATTCCTGACATGCACTGGAGAAGATAAAGATGAGGAATTTTTAGATTCAAGTGAAACCTCCTTCTTCTCTGCTCCAGAATCATCCAACAACAAACAGAAGTCTAAGAAGACTGGTGTTCATACTTTCCATGAAGCAACACCCCAAAGCAAACAACATCCTCACACTTCCAACTCCAGCAAACAACACCCATCAAAGGCTCAAAATATTCATAAATTTGAGAAACCAGTGGATGCATTAACAATCATATTGCAAAGTGAGGAGCAAAAGGCAGCTTTTGTAGCCTTTTCAACAAGCTTTGAAGCTTAACTAGGAGCTAACCTAACACCATCACAGATCATATAGCAAGACTTGGATGAATTGGCTCATGATATGGTTGAAGAAATGGATTTTCAATGGTCAATGGCAATGAATTCATACAGATCCAAGAAGTTACTACAAAGGAACAAAGGTTTAAGCATGGATAAGCAAACCAAAATTGGTTTTGATAAGACAAAGGTGAGATGTTATAACTGCCAACTCTATGGTCATTTATTAAGAGAATGCCAACAACCAAGAGTTGACAGAAACAACAACCAAACACAAGCATCCAGCAGCTACCATCCAAACAGACAAATCCCACCTCCAATCAGTATTCCTGCTGCACCAACTCCACTTCAAATCACATAGTATAGCCTAAATCAACACTCAAAATCATCTGCCATGATTATCAAACAAGATGGTGAGTGTGATTGGAGTATGTACAAGGCTGAGATCCAATCTCCTGATCATGCCCTCATGGCAAAATAGAAGATAAGATCACTGAAATCCCGAAAGAGGTGAGGGAAAACCTTTGTACACAAACATGCATTGACGAAGTCAATAGATACAGAGAACATACAGACAAACTTTCCAAGAAAGTAATTGAAACAAACATTTTAAATGAAAGTCTAAAATCAGAACAAAAACAATATGGAATTAAAATTCGTTCATTACAAAATGATTTAGACATATTAATGTCTGAAAAATTATCACTTGCAGCTCAAGTAGAGCAACTCTCTAAATCATTGACTCAGTCAAAAACACTACAGGCTAAAACTGAAGTGAACTTCAGAAATTTCAGGTGAGCAAGAAGAAGTTTGAAGAACTTCTGTCAGCAAAGAGCATTTAAACACCTTTAGGTTTAGGATATAATAATGTCAACCCACCTTATAATGACAATTATATTCCTCTACCTGACTCCATGAAAAACACACAAGGTGAGTCTCTTGACCCACATGACTGGACTGATGATTCAAAACAATCATCATCATCATTATCAAATCATCATTAATATCAAAAAAAACCTTTGATAAAATTGTTAAAAGCAAATACCTTCACAAATCAAATCAATAGATTTTTATCAAGAGAAAATAATGAGTTTGATGAACACAACATCTGATGAAGATGATGTTGATCTATTGGATAATGAGTCAGATCAACCAATTACTGAAACTACAAAAGTTTCAAGTGTAGTTGATGCACCAATCAAACAAAACAAAGCAGACAAAAGGTTTTGACATCTGTTCAGGTGGAAGAAAAGCTGGATCTCCACTGCCTCTCTAATCAAACAAACAAAGGGAAAGGCAAGGCTCCCATTCAGGTAAAACAAACAACTGTAACTTTGACTTACCTTTAAAATCAAATTTAAATCAAAAGTTATAAACAACAATCAGAGGAAATCTAGTGTCACTAGAATTTCCAAACCATCACACAATGCCAATTTAGAAGAAATATGCGTTATGGGAAAAGACGGAAAAACCCAAGACCATCTTGGCTTGGGTTGCACCATCTAACTTATTTCTTTGCTTTTACAGAGATATCAAAGAGGCCTGACAACATCTGTATGTTGACAGTGAATGTTCCCGACACATGACTGGCAATTGTTCTCTCCTTCAGGATTTTAAAAGCAAACATGGAGGAAATGTAGCATTTGGAGGAGATAAGATAGGTGGAAAGTGTCACACCTCGAAAAGTGCACCTGAAGGGCACGCTGTGACGGAGATAATGGAAGTTGGATTATTTCCAACAATTATCAAGAAAACAAATCATGGATACCAAAGTTAACTATTATTATAAAATGTTATTACATTGATCCAAAAAAAGAAGTCTTAACTTGAAAACTAAAATAGTAATAACATAATATTGTTTTTAAAAATTAACAAGAGTTTTCAATTGGCAGCGGAAATTGGGTCCCAAAATGGTATCCAAACTTGATAAGTTTGCCGTTAAACTCTTTTCATTCCCATGCATGCCTAATCACCTGAAAAACATGCTCAAAAGTTATCTGTAAAAGCTAGTGAGTTCACAGGTTTATATAAAAAGGTTATCATAATTTCCCTTTATAAGATGATATGATTATCCCAGAATCAACCCCTGGATCGTCAAGGACTAGCTAGGTCCGCTGACTATGATCGCAACTAAGATCGCCATAATCAAACCAAGACACAAAGTCCCTCACAATCCTTTCAACATATATTCCCTCGTACCAGACCGATACAAGCGATCCTGAGGGGCGTTGTCAAATCCAATAGATCTACCAATATATTGTGGCCCTTCAAGGGTTAATGATTATGGAAGAGGGTAGTGTGCACAAATAATAAAACAACCCAAGGCCATCATAAAGATCACACAGTAATTCCATAATTAAATCATATCACACATAAAATGTTATAGCATATTTTTCCCCTAAAATAGTTTAAAAAACGTTATTTAAAAATAGGGGCTGTGAAAACTCACCTTCAAATGTAACAGAGAGATGATCTAGCAAAAATCGAGCCCGGAAACTTAACGACCAATTAACACCCTAAACACAAAGGATCTATTAATTGTCGAGTAATAAGTCTACTACGTAAGTTGTTTACCCAACTCACTAGACTTGTCTTGAAATCCATTTTTAATAAGACCCGTCGGTGACTTTCAGTTTAGTTTAATAATTTGTATTATATGTGACAAATATTTATTTATTGAATAAATCATTTAACCCTTAAATAACAACACACAAAATAAACACATGAAGTATATAAAAATATAACGCAAATTTTATAAGTTATGTCTATACAAACAAACAAAATAAATAAATAATAAATAATAAATAAAGAATTAACTATTAATTAATTATTAACTCATAATAATATTTTATTTATGATTAATAATAAGATATATCTATATTCTTACTCTAGTTAAGAAATCTATTTTATATTATTACTTTATAAATATTAATTTTTTAACACAACTCAATATATTAATCTTTTAACAATAATTAGATTTTCAGTAGTAAAGTATATATATATATATATATATATAAAACTATTTTAGACAAATTTTTTATATAAAATATGCTCTATTATGTTTGACCCAAATTTCACCCGTATATGATGATTTTTGACCCGAGAAACCGTACGGTTTACGCGCATAAACCGTACATCAACCCATATATATCTTATGACCATTTTAAATGTTTAAAAGTGACTCTTTATACCAAAAAACATTCTGAATATCTTGTTAAAACTCAGTTCCAAAACAGCCCATTATTTTTAACCCCGAAATTATCGATTTTCGGCTTTTTCGCGTGTATAAAGTCATCACTGAAGACCTTGCTTGTTATGGGTTTGTTATATACTAAAAAACATGAGTTTTTAACTTAAAATACTTTATATTTTCTATCCAAAACCGGACTTGTGCAAAACACTTGTTTTAGACCCGGAAAACACGTTTTTAACGCGTTTTTTAAACGTAAAACGTTTACAAGATTAAACCCAATTATCAAAACTTTATTTTCAGTAAGTTACTAACTTTTAAATTATATTTTAATAGTTTAAACTTCTTTTTCCAGATCTTACAAAGATCCGTCTTGTTGGCTATTAACTTTTATGAGTGGTCATGTCTCATCTATACTTGAGTACCTTTAATTTCTAACTTGTTTTTATCTTTTCTTAAAATAAAATGTGAATAAAATATCAAAATCTCCAGATTATGATCACTATATACATGGATCATTTCAATCATCTCTAAACTTATAAGTGAAGAACAAATCAAGAACAAAAGTGTAAAACAGACATACATACCCATACATACATATACATGATTTTATACATGCATATATAATCCAACTCATAGATTTTATCTTGTGTTCTTAGTTTTATTTCAGCAAAACATACTTAAAAATTAAAAGATTTCAAATCATGATCACCATTATTCAGGGATCATCTCAATCCTTTATGAAATCAAGAGCAAGAGGGGTTCAAGAACATCATTCTTTACATAAATCATGTATTACTTATTTTCATCATTTGATAGAATCCTTTTGGAGATGGGTTTCTTATGATGTTCATAACCACAAATCAAAGTTTGATCATTTTGCATGCAAAATAAAATCAACAAAATGTTAAAAGATCATCAAAACACAAAATCATCACACGTATACACATACTTATGCACACACACCACATTGTTTTAGAACACATTTTCTTGATAAAAACCTTTGTTGGAACCTTGGATTTCAAGGAAAGCTAGTTTTGGTAAACAAAACTTGCAACAATCACCCAAAAGTCATGTTACGTGACATAAAAGTTCAAAGTTCATACCTAAGATGAACAAATTTTGAAGATTCAATATGATTTCCTTGAAGATTTCTTCTCCTTTGAGTTAGATTTATGCAGTGTTTTGCACCAAGCTTATAAGGGATCCTTGAAATCAGAAATCAAAGCTTGAAACAAACTTTGGATGATCAAAATAAAAGAAATGAGGGTTGTTCTTGGTGGTTCCAGCCATGATTTTTAGAGAGAAGGGAGAGAACAGTGTGCAGGTGATTTCTATTAAAGGAAAGGTGAGGTTGAGTGTGTGTAAAAGGTGGAGTGTTAGGCTGGTTTTATAGAAATGATTAAGTGTGATTAGATTAATCTAATCATGCAATTAACTCATAAAAATGGCTGGTGGATCTCTAAGTGAGATGCCACCCGGTGTAAGGCGGGTGTCGGCTTCGTTAAATTTTTTTGGAAAAATCTCAAACGTTGGGTTTTACGCTAAAATTTTATATAAAATCAAAGTATTGATTTGAGGTTTTCCAAGGGTTCACAACATTTAATAATAGTGACAACAAGTCAAGAATAAAAATATACATAGTATAACAAAGTATGCAACGGACTGTACGTTACATCAAGGCAATTTTTAAAAGTCTTAATTTTACGTGATCAAGGTAAATAATAATATTATTATTTTTCATGACTAATAATATTTTAACTTAAGATTCATTAAATCATAAAATCAAATATATACCAACGCTCGTTAAAAGTTTTATCGCTACGCGACCCGGTAATTCTCAAAATTACCAATTTAAAAATTTATGCACAAAGGGTCTTTGCTAGACCTTAAATGAGCTTAATTATCATAAAATTAAGTCTTATGATGCATTTAATTATTTTATCACATTTATTAACATACGGATATTAACCTGGAAACACGGGATGTCACAGAAAGATAACTAGTGAAGGAACAATATCAAATGGGTTGATTAGCTTTGAAAATATCAACTACTGCTCCAACCTCCAGTTCAATCTTCTTAGCGTATCCCAAATCTGTGATAAAGGATATGCAATCTCATTTGACTCCAACAACTGTTACATCCTCAAGACGGGTTTCAAATACCTGAATATTATATTCTTTTGAAAACACCTCGTCATAACAACGCATACATAGTTGATATGAACATTGTTTCAGCATCAACCCCTGAAACATGTTTACTATCAAAAGCATCAGAAGATGTTTCCCAATTATAGCATAGACGTTTGGGACACTCAAATTATTACAGAATGAATCAACTTGTAAAAGGTGACTTAGTAATAGGTTTACCACAAAAAGAATTATTCTGTACATACCATTATACTACATGTTTGAAAGGAAAACAACACAGAGGGTCTCATAAGTCAAAATTGGTAAACTCAAACAACACACCACTCAAATTGCTTCACATGGACCTTTTTGGCCCAACAAACATACTTAGCATAGGAAAGAAGTAATACTGTCTTGTTATAGTAGATGATTACTCAAGATTCACATAGGTTTTCTTTCTACTACATAAGTCAGAAACATTAGAAACCATCAAATCCATTATCACTAAGATTTAGAATCAATTGGATCTTAAAGTTAAATCTTTAAGAAGTGATAATGGTACTAAATTTAAAAAATGGCTCTATTTCTTCTTTTTGTGCAGAGAAAGGAATTAGTCATCAATTCAGTGTAGCAATGACTCCTCAGCAAAATGGTGTTACTGAAAGGAGGAATAGAACATTAATAGAAGCTGCTAGATCTATGCTAGCTGACTCTCTATTACCCATATCCTTTTGGGCTGAAGCAATCAACACAGCTTGCTACATTCAAAACAGAACATTAATAATCAAAGAACATTCCAAAACACCATATGAATAATGTTTAAAAGAAAACCTTTGATTGGATTTCTTAAGCTTTTGGTTGTTCTGTTTCAATATTAAACACCAGAGAACAATTATCTAAGTTTGCCCCAAAGCAGACGATGGATTTTTTGTTGGATACTCCGAAAGCTCAAAAGCTTACCGAGTATGCAATCCAAGATGAACATAGTGGAAGAAACAACTGATGTTGTTTTTAATGAACACTCTTGCACTAAGAAAGTCATTGGCTCAGACTGGTTGTTTGATATTGACTCATTAACAAAATCATTTTACACATCTTACTTTGATGTTTCAGGTACCAAGGATGATAATAAGTATCCAATGGTTCCACTAATAACCATAGATGATCCTTTAACTGTTGATCATCCAAGGAGAACAAACATCACTCCTTCCAGTACCACAGTTTCAACTCCTCCAGAACAAACAAACACATCAAAAGGAACCTCATCAAACATACCATCTTCATCAACTCCTATCACCAACCAACCACAACCAAATAACCAAACAAAACCACAACATCCAACCATAGTTAAAGAAGATGATGATTATCATTCATTACCTGATACATATCATGAAGATGAAATCTTAGATTTCTTTCATGATTCACCACAAACATTCAATGAACCCTCACAGCTAGATAATCAAACAACAACCAACACCCTTACTCATCCATCAACACACAATCAAACAATCACCAATCTTGATTCAACTATCCCTATTGATCAAAATACAACAACCAGAGTTCACAAAGATCATCCTTTAGAAAATATCATAGGTTACCTCAATACCAGATTCACCCGTAGTCAATCTGACACAGCAAAAATTTGCTTGTATTCCTGCTTCCTATCTCTAACTGTACCCAAAAACATTACAGAAGCACTCAAAGATAACAGCTGGACAGAAGCAATGCAAGAGGAATTACAATAATTCAAAAAGCAAGAGGTATGGAAGATGGTTGATCTACCTGAAGGTCAATATGCTATTGGCACAAGATGGCTCTTCAAAAACAATGCAGATGACAGAGGGATTATCATCAGAAACAAAGCAAGGCTAATTTCCCAAGGATATACTCAAGATGAAGGTATTGATTATGATGATGTCTTTGCTCCAGTAGCGGACTAGAAGCCATCTGAGTGTTCCTTGCATATGCCTCATCCAAAACTTCATTGTCTTCCAAATGGATGTCAAGTGTGCATTCCTCTATGGAAAGATAGATGAAAAGGTATATGTTGCTCAACCACCAGGGTTTGAAGACCAGAATTCCCTCACAGAGTCTACAAGTTAGATAAAGCTCTGTACGGTCTTCATCAAGCACCTAGGAAGGGGTATGAAACTTTATCTAAGTTTCTACTACAGAAAGGGTACACTCGAGGGAAAATAGATCAGAAATTGTTCATAAAACGAAAAGAACAAGATTTTTTAGTGGTTCAAGTCTATGTGGATGACATAATTTTTGGCTCCACAAACATCCAACTTTGCAAAGAGTTTGAAACTCTTATGCAATAAAAATTCCAAATGAGCTTAATAGGAGAACTTACATTCTTCCTTGGTCTTCAATTTCAATAATTTGTTGAATGAATTTTTATAACTAGAGCAAGTATGTGAATCAGATATTAAAGAAATACAACATGTCTGATTGCACATCCAGCAAAACCCCATATACAACTAGATTGAAATTCGAACCTGATCCAGAAGGAACATCAGTTGATCAGAAACTCTACAGATCAATGATAGATTCCTTGATATATCTAACAGCAAGCAGACCAGACATCATGTATGCAGTTGCATGTGTGCTAGATACCAAGCAGATCCAAAAGAATCACACATAAATTTGTAAAGAGAATCTTCAGATACTTAAAAGGCAAACCTGCACTTGGGCTATGGTATCCAAAAGATGGAGTTTTCTTTTTATATGCATACACAGACAGTGATTATGATGGATGCAACAGCAACAAAAATCCACTACTGAGGTTGTCAGTTTCTTGGATCAAGATTGATCTCCTGGCAGTGCAAAAAACAAACAAATGTCTCTGTGTCAACAGCTGAAGCAGAATACATAGCTGCTTCTGCATGTTGTTCTCAAATGCTTTGGATACAAAACCAAATGCTCGATTATGGCTTTAATTTTCTTAAAACACCCATACACAATGACAATTCTGCTGCCATGTTTATCATTAACAATCCAGTTTAATATTCAAAAACAAAACACATAGATATCAGATATCATTTTCTGAGAGATTGCTAAAAAAAGGGTCTGATAAAGTTGATCAAAGTCCATACAGATAATCAATTGGCTGACCTGTTTACAAAACCATTTGATTCAACAAGATTTGAATTTCTGGTTCAGTCACTTGGTATGATCAACTATGAATCAAACAATTAATGTTTTCAAAACATTAATTTCAAACAAGCTTGATTTGTCAAAGTCCAAGTTTAACATCTAACAAGTATCTTTCAAAATCAAGATATCATACAAACATTCATGTTTTTTAATAACCAAACACCATGAATCACACATACCACTCATGAGAAATGATAGTACACTAGCTTAGTTCTTCACTTGAGTCATTTTCCACTAATAAAGACTAACAATACTTTGTTTGATATGTGGATAGGCTCAGTATGGGACACCTAACAACACATGCAATAGTGAAGCACTAAATTCTCATGATTGTGTAGTCATCATCACATCTTAGTTTATGGTAAGTATTAATCTATCCAATATAGGTTGCTTGTAAAGTAACTACAATACACCAAGTGAAACAGCTTATAAATTGCTCAATAATACAAGTGTCTCCTCTATTATGATTTTCATATACCTGGAGAACACCAAGGCATTATTTGTTGTGTTGAGCATAGACCTGAAAGACCTACATCATGGTCCAAAAAGATTCCTAATAAGGAACACATCCATGTTGGATGAATAATCAATAAAGTCTTCTAGACTACATTCCTTGTAAATGAATCAAAAGAACCCCAAAGAGGATCACCTTCCAAAGTGAAGTGAAAAAGAATCCTAATAAGAATCAAACAACATGGATCAAATTGAGTAAATATACTCCTAAGTAGCTAGGTCATAAGTATTGAAAGTGTTTTCTAGCATATCTTGAGGAGGGTTGTTCTAAACATTCAATCAGATGTGGGGTACATACAACTCATATCAATCAACTCAAAACATGATAATCACTCACTGTTTTAATCAATTATTAATACCATGCATGAGTTTAAGTGGATCATAATATCTACAATCAACATTGTATTAGTCTATATCTATTCTCAAAATCATCTAAACAACTCAGTGAGAATTTAAGACTAGTATGATCTCATGTTATGTGCAAATGATTCATGTTCAAACATGAAAATCATTCATTTGTTAGTTAGATAAAGTGTTATCTTTCAAAATGTTTATCAAGCAAGCAATCAAATTAGACTTTGATAATTTCCTTTCGCACACATTCAAATTTTTGTCATTTTATAAAAGGTTTTTATAAATACGCAAAAATTTAGGGGGAGAAAATGAACATGGAAATATCAAAAGCAGCAGAATATGTGCATAATCATACAAATTTTAAAATTTGAAATATTATATTTTGAGTTTTTAAATAAAGCCAAGTCAAGCAAACACTCAAACACAGCATTTTGACACACATACATATGCACAATATTGCACAATATTCGTTGTGAGTGATATTTTATCATCCATATATTGATCATGTTAAAATTTTAACATTTTAAACAAACAATTTGTCTCAAATAAGTGTCAACAAACAAGTGTTCCTTTGGAAGAAAATCAAATATACTTCGGAAGAGAATTTTCCGTCGGAAGAGAATCAAACATAGTTCGGAAGAAAATTTCCTTTGGAAGAAATACAAACAAAATATTGCTTCGGAAGAAAATTTTGCTTCAGAAGATAAACAAACAACTTTTCCTTCGGAAGAAAATTTATAAAAATTTTGCTTCGGAAGATAAATAATCAACTTTTCTTTGGGAAGAAAATTTATCAAAATTTGCTTCTGAAGAAAAAAAACAAAATTTGCTTCGAAAGAAAACCAAACAAAATTTGCTTCGGAAGAAAAGCAAACAACATTTGCTTTGGAAGAAAATTTGTATGAACACACTCTTTGGATGGAAATTTTATCAAACATATGCTTCGGAAGAAAATTGGTAACTAACACATGCTTCGGAAGAAAATTTTATCAAACCTCTACATCCATCATATGTATCCTTTCTGAAAACAAAGTCATTCCTTGTAATCAAAGATGTGTTGTGCAAGGGTGACTGCTATTATTTTATACATTTGCTGAGAATCCTAGGCACTGTGTGTGTGAATGCTGTATTGAAGCAACGATTAGAAACACATCAACAATCACTAACACATATTGAAAGAATCACAAGCCTAAGGATCTCAAAAAACAACAATTTAGAAGTTCTGAAGGGTGAACATGTTGTAACCACTTTGGTTAGCAGCATTGAAATTCAAAGTCTTGATCAGATCACCCTAGAAAAAAAGGTACAATTACCAATCAAGTACAAATATGATTATCAGAAGAGTGTAGTTCAGTACTTTACTAAACATATAGTGAATGTCTCAATGCATTGAAGATTATTCCTTTGGCTGATCAAGTGAAAGAAGCAGAGAAAGACAAAATCACTGAAAAAGATGTTAAAGAATCATTGAAAGCAATAGAAGAAATTTAGAAGAGTGTAGAAGAAGCTGGTCCTTCTCATTCTTAAAGGTTCACTAACATACAAACAGACAAAAAAAACAAACAAACATGTCTAACCTTTTAAACAAACATAATATTCAAACATCCATAACAGACAACAAACACATCAGAACATCAATCATACATTTATATCATACATAATCAACAAACAAAAAAATCAATCAGGCAAATAACAAGTCATACCAGCAAACATACATAAATCAAGCATACAAGGCAATCTGATTACACATGTGTAATCAGTGAATCATACATGTAATCATGCAATCATACATGTAATCATGCAATCATACAAGTAACCATTCAATCATACATAAAATCAATCAATCATACGTGTAATCAGAACAAACACACAATCATTTATAATCATTCATATAAAACACAAACACACACACAATTACTAACAAACATATCATTAACAAGCAAACATTAAAAGATATAGCAACATCATCCTTAGGGCGAGTATTATCGTACTCAACAAGTACATTGATAGGATAATGCTTAGGATAATGCTTGCCATAATCAAACATAATGCGTTCTAATATCCAAACAATCATTAACTAAACATTAGTATCATACAATAATTATTGTTTAAATTTCCTTTTAGGATTGTAGATAAAGAGTAATTTTGACAAGTGTCTACGGCGGATGATGAACCTTGCACAGCGGATGAACAAGAGTCTGCAGCGGATGAAGAAAAGCATCTAAGTGTCTACAACGGATGACCAAAGCATAAACAGTGGATGCCAAGTCCGCAGCTAATGAACTGTCCATAACGGATGTTCATCCATAGCGGATGAACACTCCATAACGGACAACATACAAAGCAAACACACACAAGTTTTCACAGCGAACAGCATCCAAGACACAGCAGACAACTTATTAACCACTCACAGTGGACTACTGATCATGCACAGCGGAGAGTCTATCATCCACAGCGGACAGCTTATAGAATATTAGGATTTTTTTGTAATTTTTATTTACATAAGGGTATTTTTATAATTGTAAATAGCTATCTGTATAGGCTATAAATAGCATAATACCCTAATCCTATGTAAGCTTTTGAACAATCAATACAAACAAGCAGTTATTATTATTCAAGCATTCAATCACTAGCAATCACACACACACTGATATCATAGCATTAATCATGGGTTTCCGCACCATGATTATTGTTTGTTGAATTCAAGTATAACAATCTGTTGTTATATTTTGTTTGAAAGATTTGAAAAGATCCTTGGGGGAATCAACCTTTTAATGTTCTTATTGTTGTTTAAGTTCATAATCAGTTCCATTGTTTGTTGATTCCATCAGTGTAGTTGCATGGAGAAATCACGCTGGTTTCATGGATCAGGGTTGGTCATTTTGAGTTGCTTTGAGATGAAGGAAGGTAAGAACAAGGTCTGTTTGTGGGTGAATTTAGGGTTTGAATCTTTATGGATGAAGAAGAAAATGAAGATAGGGAACGTTGTATGAATATATATGGTATGGATTTGAGACAAAGTTAATGTAAACGGATAATCTTTGAAATCCGGATGTCGGTCCCACCTCAAAAAAATGCCCAAAAAGTTAGTTTTTCTTGGAAGTCTAAATCTTTCAAAGGTATTTGTCTTTGGAAGTTTGAGAAAAACTTTCAAAGCCAATTTGGCTTTAGAAGATTTCTAAGAATTTTGCTTTGGAAGAAAAATACTTAGAGTATTTTTACTTCTTAGATGGATTTTGCTTTGGAAAAAATCAAATATCAGAAATCTTATTCAATAAGAGAATAAGTCTTCCGAGACTTAATTACTTTCGGAAGAAAATAGTCCTTCAATGCATATAGGTACTTAGTGACAAATATAAGTTTCGGAAGATGTACTCAAATTTCTTCCGAAGGTTAACTTCTCAGAAGTAGTTATTTGTTTTGAAGACATAAGTTTCGGAAGATGTAGTCAAATTTCTTCCGAAAGTACACAGGATTGTTTCTTGCATTGTCATGAGACTATCCTTGACCAAGAAATTGACATCTCCCAGATGTTGATTTTGCAGTCATGTTGCAGCCACCATAGTCACTATCTGTATAAGCATACAGATTGAAGTCAGAATTTTTGGGATACTAAAGGCCTAATTTGGGAGCACCCTTAAGATATCTGAGAATTCTCTTGATAGCAACCAGGTGTGACATCCTGGGGTTGGCTTGATATATTGCCCAAATACATATAGCAAACATGATATCAGGCCTGCTGGTAGTGAGGTACATAAGAGACCTAATCATAGCCCTATATAGATGCTCATCAACACACTCCCCTTAAGATCTAGTCCAAGAGAGTGGTTTCTATCTATGGGTGTCTTAGAAACCTTGCACTTAGTCATGTGAAACCTAGTAAGTATGTCTTACACATACTTTGACTGGTTTATAAAATGCCATTTTCAACCTGCTTCACTTGAATTCCTAGAATGAAATTAAGTTCCCCCATGGCACTCATTTCAAATCTATTCTTCATCAGCTTCTCAAAGTCTTTGCAAAGCTTTGGATTAGTTGATCCAAAGATAATGTTATCTACATAAACTTGAACCAGCATCAAGTCATTTCCTATTCCTTTGATGAAGAGTGTTTTATTAATAGTACCTCTCTTGTACCCATGCTAACAGAGATACTATGATAGTGTCTCAAACCACTTCCTTGGAGCCTGATGCAGCCCATAAAGAACTTTTTCAAGCTTGCAGACATAATCAGGTGATCTGGGTTTGCAAAGCTAGGTGGTTGACATACACTTCCTTATCAATCACCCCATATACAAAGGCACGCTTGACATCAAGTTGGTAGACCTTGAAATCCTTGGATGCAGCAAAAGCCAGGAATATCCTAACAGCTTCAAGTCTTGCTACAGGAGCAACATATCTGTGTAGTTAATCCCATCTTCTTATGTGTATCCTTGAACAACCAGTCTTGCCATATTCTTGATGACAAGTCCTCTATCATCCTTCTTGTTCCTAAAAACCCACTTGGTACCTATGGTAGTCTTCCCTTGAGGAAGAGGACATAGATTCCAAACCTTCTGTCTCTTGAATTAAAGCAGCTCCTCCTGCATTGCTTCAACCTAACTTCCATCTTTTAAAGCCTCTTTAATCTTCTTAGACTCTATCTAGGATAAGAAACAGGAGTGAAGACAAACATTTTTATCATGGGTTTGTCTCTTGTTCTCACAGCAGTCTCAATATCTCCAATAATGTTTATGGTGGGATGGGACTTGTGGATTCTTAGTTAAAGAATCACAGCAAGTTGTTTGGACAGATCTAAATTTGTGAAATTCAGATCTTGTGCTTGAGAATCATCCACCACATCAACACACTTAGCAAGTGAAACTTGGTCCAATGAGTATGTTACATCATTGATGTTGTCTTCTATGGAGTGATTATTAGCATCAAGAAACTCCTAATCACTATCACCAACTCCATCTCCTCCTACATTGGAAATGCCTTCATCTAAGTTTTATGCCTCTGTGCTGGAAATTATAGGCACCTCAGATGTATCAGCTAAAGAATTTGTCATGGTTGTGCTAATAGGATTTCTAACTACAGGGCTAGTTACCACTTGAGCTAAGTAGTTTGTACACTTGGTCTTCTCAACTCAAATCTTGGATCAGAATCTCCTGTTGATAAGATACCTGTAGATCCTAAAACATTCTCACAAGATTTCTTAAAACAGTTGGTAACTAACTCAAGATCAAATAACCAATCAGGATCAGAACCCTTCACACTGGGTGTGTGCTCATTGAACGTCACATTTATTGACTCCTCAACTACTTTGGTTCTGCGATTGTATACTCTATAAGCCTTGGCTACGAAGAGTATCCAATAAAGTGTCCATCATCTGATTTCTTATAAACTTGGCTATTTGATCCCTGGTATTCAAGATGGTGCAAAGACATCCAAATGATTTGAAGAAACCAATGAAATGTCTTCTTTTGTGCCACAGTTCATAAGGTGTCTTACCATAATTCTTAACCACTAAAACTCTGTTCTGCACATAGTAGGCAGTGTTGACTACCTCTGTCCAAAAGGTGATGGGTAGTTTAGAGTCAGACAACATGGTTCTTGTAGCTTCAATAAGTGTCCTGTTTCTCCTCTCAGCTACACCATTTTGCTGAGGAGTCCTAGGAGCACTATATTGTCTTGTAATACCCTTTTCATCACAAAATGTATCAAGGATTTGGTTTTTAAATTTTGTTCCTTGATCACATCTTATGATCTAACCCTATGATCACATTGATTCTCAATTTTCAGAATGAAACTCTTCAAGATCTCAGGGGTCTCATCCTTAGTTCTAAGAAAAAAGACCCAAGTGTATCTTATGAAGTCATCTGTGATCACAAGAAATAAGAGGTCCATCCTAAACTCATTACACTAGTGGGGCCAAAGAGATCCATATATAATAAGTGGAAGGGTGTAGTGATGGAGTTAATTTCCTTTATCTTGTGAGATACCTTGTGTTGCTTTCCTTTCAGGCATGCCACACAATGATCATCACTTGTAAACTCTTTCTTTGGAATTCTAGTTACCAAATTATTCTTAATTAGTTTATTCATGTTTTTAAAGTTTACATGGTACTTTTTTTTATGCTAAAGGAAAGTCTCATCACTATTGGCCTTAGACAGAAAACAAGAAACTTCTCATGAAGGGGATGTTTCCTGCAAATCCATCTTCTATATGTTCCCTTTCCTGGGGGATCTGAGCAGGATATGATCTTGAGGAATGACCACCTTAGGCTTGAGAACAATGAACTCATGCTTAGTAAAGAGCATGTTGTGTCTCTGATCACAAAATTGGGATACACTTAGAAGATTATACACAAGCTCCTTGACAAAGTTTACCTTTTCAATATTGAGCTTACCATTTATGACCCTGCCCCTTCCAGTAATGTAACCACCAGATTCTCCTCCAAAAGCAACTGGCCCTCCATCAATTCTTTTAAAACTTTAAAGCAAAGAGCCATTGCCTGTCATGTGTCTGGAACAGCCACTGTCAATGATCCATACATTTCCTTCAGTCTTTAGTTGTTCCTGCATAAAAAAGAGATGTTTAGTTACATTTGGAAACCCAAGCGTCATTGGTCTTGGGCTTGTCAAAGTGAATGGAAGATAATGCAACAGCGATTGATCCTATATGCAAGTTTGGAGGATTATTTGCTATTTTTGATGAAGAACTTTCAGTCACATGGCCTTCCTTCATCTTCCACACCATCTTTGGAAGACTAGACTTGGCCTTCAACACTTCAGAAGTTTTGATAACTTCAGAGTTTTGGAGACTAGACCTTTGGAAGCTTTTGCAATCACTACAGCAGACTTCAGTACTTCGAAAGCATTTCTTTCTTCCGAGACCAAAATTTTTTCCAAATGTAAGTTTTCACTTATCTTCTTCTTCACTTTGGAGCTTTTTAAAGGAAGAGATTTTCCTTCAGAAGCTATTTTATTCTTCTTTTTCTTAGAAGTTTTCTTCTTGTTCATGTGGATAGTACCTTTGGGATTGTAAATGCAATCCTTGGCAAAGTGAGAAGTACTACCACACATGATGCATTCAGTTTGCATACTTCTGAGAGTCTTCTTTTGAGAGGGAGGTTGAGCTTGATCACTTTCCACATCCTTCTTTATCTTCATAGATGATGCAGCAGGCTTTTTGGGATGAGGCACGCTCTTGGAACTAGATGGTTTAAGCTATGCAGCAGCGGTACACATTTTGTTAATTTTTTTCTTTGAATTAGGATGACTTGGAGATGAACTAGAACTCCTGGTACTAGAGTCCATGATTTGGTCCTCAATCTTTACCACTTCAAATCCAGTAGAGATGAAGACTTGCTTCTACTTGTAGTTGAAGGTGGCCTTGATCACTTGGGCTTTCTTGGATTTTCTCTTGGCTGCCCTGATCAAGTTCTTCCTTGTAGATTTTGTCATCCTGGATTCTTTCTTCTCTCTAGGAGTATAGTGTCCCTTCTCAGGATAACCCTTGTCATTCTCTTCAGGTTCATCCTTCACTACCTCCTCTTCATCTTCATCCTTTTCTTGAGTGGGATCTATGGAGGGCAGCTCATCTTGACAAGTTTCACACCTTGGAGATCTTACAGATAACAATGTGTGTGGAGGAGCTATCTCACTTGAACCCAAACCCTACCAATTCTGATAAAAAAATCTTTGCATGGATGGATGAAGATATTACATTCTTGAAGGATTCCTCTTCAAGAACATATTTTTCTACCTTAGCTTTGCTGATCACAAGCTTTGCTTGGCATTCAGTTAATTTAGTAACAAGATCCTTGATCTGAGTCCTGTAATTTGTATGTTTATGCATAAGAGTTGAAATGGTTTTCTCTAAATCTTCTATTTAAGTATATAATCATTTTCATCTCTTTTAAAGTCAGCTTTTAAGATGTTCAAAGACTCAAGGTCAGATCTCACTTCCAAATTATAGGACCCGTACATGTTAACTTTTGCAATGCATTCAGAGGTACAGAGATATTCCAATACCTTGGCTTCTTTATGATTAACCATCAGTGCTTGGTTTGGTGAAGCATCTTCCACCTGAAAGCTTCAGTCAAAGCCTCCTTCTTCAACAGCAACAGCAGCATGTTGTTTGGGTTGGTGTGGCTTCTCAGTTCTTGGAGCTGCATCAGTGTAGTTTGGTTTGGTTTGTGCTTGGCCACCATTTGTCGTTGGTTCCTTGCACTCACTAGCAAAGTGGCCCGTGAGTGAGAAGAGCCATCTATTGGACTATCTCCATATACTCAAGATCATCTAGATGGATGTAGTCCAGCTCTTCAACAGAAAAAAGAAAGTTGCCATAACTATCATTAGTAGATATAAAGGCTTGTGCAGAGCTTGTCTCTTGGAATGGGATTCCTTGGATGTAGCTCTCCCTTTGTGTCTTGAGGAAGGTGATAAAACGACCCTTTTGTGAGTTTTTAGGGAAGCATATGAGATGATGTTGTGGTTCTATGCTTTCCCTTTCAACCATATGAAGGGCTGAGCTCTGCTGGTTGTTGGAAGAGCTGCTGGATGGATTTTGTAAGTTCGTCTATATCTGGTACCCACTAACGATACCATATAGCTCTGTCAGAGTAAGAGTAGAGAGGTTTTCAGTTCTCTTAATGGCCACACAGTAGTGAGTCCATTGTCTGGGAAGAGAGAATATAAACTTCCTCACTCTTTAGTTTTCTACAGTTACACTATGTTGTTATTAATTACGATGATGAGGTTTTGTACACTAAACAAAATATAGCCTCCACTATGTAGTGTGTGAGTGTGAATGCATGCTTTACGGACCCTTGAGTTGTATTATCTCATGGATTAATCATCCATGGGGTTTTAAAGATGATAATTATTTCTATTATCGTCTTCTCACATCCATGTTTATGCTTATTATGCATTACTACTACACTTATTGTACATTAGGTTTATGCAGTTGCTCTCACTAATTAAGGAGTTCTATCGCATAAAAACCTTATGATTATATTGTTGATTACATCTTGAAACTTGGATCAAAACAGGTAACCCTAATCATGTAATCTTAAATATGAAACTAAACATCAAACAATAAAACTTACTTATAGGGATAGTGTACATTGATAACGAGGATGATGCAATGATAGATTGATTCATTCCCATTATGATGTCTAAGGGACTGATGAATGATCTTAGAGATAAGAAGGCATTGGTGTGTTCTAGTTATCTTCCTTACTCATCTATTTATAACTCCTCCAGGAAATCGCCGTGATATGGGTATCATACACAAGTGCAAATCTGAGGCCCCTACTTTGTAGGATTGGCAGGGTTTAGGGTGTGTAGATGTGAGTGGCTTCACATGGCATGTTGTGAGTAACTAAACCCAGTGTGTATTGTAGAGGAATCTAATTGTCAACCTACTTTGTATGATGAATTGGTTTACGTGCATTGTATGATAACCTAAGTAGCATGAAGAGCATGATAAAACTTAATTGTTGTAATGTGACACATGTGAATAACTTGCATAATAGTCTGTGATGGTATGATGGTTTATGAATTGCTATACTTAGTCAAACAAGAATCTAACTTGACATGTCACCAACAGGTCAAACTGGTCAACTAGGTCAAATGAGTCTTGTTTTCCAAAACCTTGGGTCAATATGTTTATTGAGCACTTGGGGTTGTTAAGCTTTCTGTGTACATGTACTTATGTACTTGCGTGTTCTAGGTAACCTTTGAAGGTTGTCTTTTCCACTCCTCGTTAGCTCTTTGTTATTGTTCGTTGCGCAACAGGTGAGTTCAATGCCCCACTTTTACTTACTCTTTTTTTAGGGGAGAAAGCATACTCTATTTTTAAACGCTTTACTACTATAACATGTGCTTAATAAGACATAGTGTGATACACAAATGAAAGCGCTCACACTTTCAGATCTTTAATTAAGGACTCTAGCGGGACATCTTGGGTAGTACTACTGGGTCTGACAAGCCCCACCGGTACGACTGGAGGTCAAGAGGGAGAAATATTGTCCTAAACGACTAACAGTGTCACGACTTGAGACACTTTATACTACGTCCTACAGCCGGCCATACTTTAAAGGACAGCTAGAAATACTAATCTTGACAACAAGATCAATGTAAAGTCAAAAGACAGATTGTCTTTTGACTAGTGACTATGACATGCCATAGCTCACATCCTAATATATTACAAAAATGATAAAAGGTACAAGCGTAGAAAGTTACAGACCAATGAACATAATCTACAGTTAACAAAAGCATAGACCTTTTCACCAGCTCATATAAGTTGGTGAGTCTTCAGAGTGGCAGCAGAAAGTTGTTCAGCTATAGTCAAAAGGTGATCAGAGAAAGCATGTCTTCTCTGTCTTCGGAAGAAATCGATCTTTGGCTTCGGAAGACTTTTTCTCTGAAGCTTTGAAAGACTTCATCTTTGGCTTTGGAAGATTTGTCATTTGGATTCGAAATATTTTACACTTAGCTTATTTCCTTTGAGTGGTGTAAAACTTCCGAAGTAACTTTACTCTGTATTTTATGCATGCATGCTTAGAGCTCTTTAGATGCTTTGGTTGCATCAACCTTTAAGTATAAACCTTACATTAAGTTATAACCTGTTATACCATATTCCACAAGTTTCATATATAACTGTATATGGACTTATGTAGCCTGACGATATATAAATAGAATACATAAAAAAAACAAAAAGAAATTTAATTGAATCACATGCCGAGTTTAGTAAATTATTGTAATATTCTGTTTTGTTTGTTTTTATATTGACCTGAATAAGATTTCAAGAAATAAAACCTATGGTAAAACAAACCCTGAGGCTGCAGAGGACCGGGAGTTTAAAAGAGCTAAGGTATCACACTAGACCTTTTGTTATAGAGGTGGTGGTGACCGTTAGGTTTAGGTGAATCCAAAGGTCACCTCCGTCAACTACCTCTATTTACTCGATTTAGTTGTCTTAGGCATATATATATATATATATATATATAATATATATATATATATATTATATATATATATAATATATATATACTCAATTCTTCCTTCAACAAGTTTTATGGTTTCAATTTGCGTTTTGTAATTATTATATATTTCTTTGAACGTAGAGTAGCATTTTCATGATGTGTGTATTATTATAGGTATTTAGCTAAATTTAAGACAGGATCCGAGAGAAAGGAAGAGAATATTTCGTCTTCTTTTAGGTGATGACTTTACTTTTTGTTGCTTACTTTTCATATCCTTTCACATCTTACGATTGCACTTTTCTCATTTTAGCATGAACTTAATCATTTCGATCCGTTCATTGGCAAATATGTGTAATTTTTTAGGTTTTCAATAGGCCAAATATGATTTATAATCAAATTCAAACTTAGGTTACAAGACACCTGCAATTTGAATGATCAAATTGTTAATAAATTGGAATTTCTTTTTGCAATTTGAATGTTTGTTCACTTTTGTCAATTTTTTAAAGCTTCTAGACAATCAAACAATTTGATTTTGGTTTATGGCAATAGTTCCACAACTTTCATTACAAATTTGTACAAAATTTCAAATAAAACAGACAAAAGTCTAAAAATAAAGTTTGTTGACAGGAGATTCCCACCTCAACACATGGTGAGGGGACAACTATTCGCCTATATATATTAAAGAGTAAAGGTAATGAACAGTGAAACTATCATTTTAGTCACTTTGTTTATATAAATAATGTTGGCCCAAGGATGGTGTATTGTTCTTGTAATGTACAATATTGTAAGTTTGTGGATTATACAGACACTTAAATCCATTTATTATGAACATGACAACTGTAACTAATGTTTTTTTAAAGGAAACTATGTGAGCGTTTGAAAGAGTTGTTGGACAACTTTTTAATTTTTTTCATTTATAAATACAGTTAACTCTTTTGAAAAATGGATTAGGGTAGTTTAGGATCCTCCTTTCATTCGACATTAAAATTCAAGTTACTCTACGTTTCTACATCAATGTAGTTTGAAAACAAGTTAGGGTGATTGTAGTCTATATTTTATCATGTCACACATGGTGTTGTCGCACATGCTTGTTTTTTATGTATGTTTTGAGTTTGTTTACTTTTCAATATAAATTTAATTTGGAGTTATGTTGAATATAAGATGTTTTCATTCGAAAATATAAATTCAAACTACTATACATTTTGACGTAAATTTAGTTTGGAAATAAGTCAGGTCAATTGTAGTCTATAGTTTATCATGTCGCGTATGACGTTGTCGCAACGCGCGACATATGAACAACCTAGTAAGTTCTAATTAAAAAACTTTTTTTTAAAACCTTTTCTCCTCCTACTTTATGTTGTTCTACAAAATATAGCCTTCACTATGTAGTGTGTGAGTGTGTATGCATGCTTTACAGAGCCTTGAGTTGTATTACCTCATGGATTAATCATCCATGGGTTTTTTAAGATGATAATTATTTCTATTATCATCTTCTCACATCCATGTTTATGCTTATTATGCATTACTACTACACTTATTGTCCATTAGGTTTATGCAGTTGATTTCACTAATTAAGGAGTTCTATCACATAAAAACCTTATGATTATATTGTTGATTACATTTTGAAACTTGGATCAAAACATGTAACCCTAATCATGTAATCTTAAATATGAAACTAAACATCAAACAATAAAACTTACTTGTGGGGATAGTGATCTTTGATGACGAGGATGATGCAATGATAGATTGATTCATTCCATTACGATGTCTAGAGGGACTAATGACATGATCTTAGAGATAAGAAGGTATTGGTGTGTTCTAGTTATCTTCCTTACTCATTATATAACTCCTCCATGAAATGGTCTTGATATGGAGTTAACAATTAACATCACATGGCAAGTTGCATTATAAACCAAACATAGTCCGCCATTATTGTTGAGGTTCTCGTCAACTGTTGCTTATAACTCCTCCATGAAATAGGTCCGATTGCTAACATAAAGATATACCCCAAAATTGATTTCTTATCATCTTTGCATGTAGCAAAGTCAGCATCAGAATAGCCCACTACTTCCAAGTTGTTAGTTCTTATGTATGTCAATTTATAGTCTTTTGTCCCTTAAAGATATCTCAATACTTGTGACATCCGGTAATTTCCGTTACCAAACTCCGTTAGTTTCGTTAGGTCTTGCATACACGTGTCGTGAGCAACACTAGTTGTCGTTGAACGTTGGTGACCTAATAATAATTAACAATGGTTATTAGACAATAACTTAATTAATAATATTGATTGTTAATTTGTAGTATGTGATTTATGAATTTTAATAATAATTGTAGGTTTTGCCTGTAACGTGTCAACGTGTTAAAATTGAATTCGTGTGTTCTGTTGCTAGCTAAAAATTGATGATTATTATTGTTGAATAATAATATATGAGTTTGTAGTTAGAAGTAATCAAAAAGTGTTAAAAAGATTAAGTTTTATAAAATATAATCAAGGAGGGTTATTGTGTAATTATCACTAAACTTAAAATTAACAAAATTAAAACCCTAATCCCCCTCCCCACCCCTTTGCGCGGCCGAGAACTATACACACACACACACTCACCAATTCGTGAAGAACAACAAGCAACCATCGATTTCTAGTGTCATTCAAGCATTACAAGTGATTAGCAAGAGTTAATCATCATCTTTACACACTTAAAGGTAAGTTTCTATCAAGTTTTTATGATTTTTGATTCTTGATGAACCCTAGTTTGAAAATCATGTAGAAAAGTCAAAATTGATGATGGTTTGATGATGATATGATGTTAGTTATGATATATGAATGTTAATCTATGTAGATTATGCAAGAAATCTATGGTTTTGTCATCTAGTTCATATAATGATGAAATTGGAAACTTTTCTTCATAAGAATTCATGTTTTGATGATTCTTGATGTTTAAATGGGGATTATGATTTCTATGAACTAGATTATGTATGTTATTGATGAAATTGGGAATGAAATTGATGAAGGATAGATTTTGGATGTTACTTTCCCGAAAGAGAAACTTTTATTATATGAACCATGTGGTTTTTGTGATTTGACCATGATTAGGATGTTAGGAGCATGCTAGAGTGATCATGGATGATGTCTAATGTGTTGTATTATGATAATTGGGTCATATGATTAGTTGATGAAACTATGGGAATATAAGTATTCTTGAAAAATATGCAGTATAGTAGTATGTACAAGTTTATGGGTTGTGATGCAATATGGTAATTGGATATCATTATATTGGCTACTGGCTTGTATGAATTGCCATTTGAGTATGTGATGATGGGTATCATACACGCGTGCGAATCTGAGGCCCTACTTTGTAGGATTGGCGGGTTTAGGGTGTGTAGCCGTGAGTGGCTTCACAAGGCACGTTGTGAGTAACTAAACCCAAGTGTATTGTAGAGGAATCTAATGTGAACTGCTTTGTCTGATGAATTAGTTTGCGTGCATTGTATAATAACTAAGTAGCATGAAGAGCATGATAAAACTTAATTGTTGTAATATGACACATGTGAATAACTTGCATAGTAGTCTGTGATGGTATGATGGTTTATGATTGCTATACTTGGTCAACAAGAATCAAACTTGACATGTCACCAACAAGTCAACTGGGTCAAATGAGTCTTGTTTCCAAACCTTGGGTCAATGTGTTTATTGAGCACTTAGGGTTGTTAAGCTTTCTGTGTACATGTACTTATGTACTTGTGTGTTCTAGGTAACCTTTAAAGGGTTGTCTTTTCCATTCCTCGTTAGCTCTTTGTTATTGTTCGTTGCGCACCAGGTGAGTTCAATGCCCCACTTTTACTCTCTTTTTGGGGGAGAAGTATACTATATTTTTAAATGCGTTAATACTATAACATGTGCTTAGTAAGACATAGTGTGATATACCAATGAAAAGCCCTCACATTTTTGGATCATTAATAAGGAATCTAGCCGGAAATCTTGGGTAGTACTACTGGGTCTGGCAAGCCTACCTATACGACTGGAGGTCAAGCGGGTGCAAATGTCCTAAACGACTACAGCATCATGACTTGGTATGTCGTGGCGGGAGGCAAACAGACAAACATAGTCAACTTCGATCATAATCACTATTGTTTATTACTAATGAAATTAGACTAGCTATCTATTTCAATGCACTTGTTATGTTTTACTAACGCAACTACTTATGATTGATTACAAACTCTTGAACTCACCAACCGTCGTGTTGACACTTTAGTATGCTTTTCTCAGGTCGATACTAGCAGCTTGCCGTAGGAGCATGCACGAGCCATGCATATCTTGAACAAACATTCGTCTGTTTTGTCTTGTTTAATACTTTTCATACTATGGCTTGGGAGCGTGTTTTGCGCAATTTACATTTGTAACTATATGTTGAAATTTTTACAAAACGCTTCCATAATTGTTTTAAAGTTTCAAACAGTGAATTGTTTTAAATGTTGCATATAGTATCGTTCTGAGTAACTAATGACTGAGATCCTAGTTTGTTCACTCGCCTCGCGGTAAAACCCCACACGTGGATTTTGAGGGTGTGACAGATTGGTATCAGAGCCATTGGTTATTGGGAACTAGGTTGCATACTCACTAGTCTATAACCGCACAGTTTATTAGTTACTCGTTACTTATCCCTTACTGTATACTCTTGGCATACACATCACTTACCCTGTAGCATGGAATCATCCTCACAAGATCTAGATAAAAGACCTGAACGTTCTTAATCGCCTCCTCCTCTTGTACCCGATAGAGGACCTGAGTGGCCGCGAAACCCTTACCCTCCCGAGGAGATAGACTAGGATCAACCATTTGCATTACCTGAACACGTTGCTCCGCGGGATTGGAGTTATTACCCTACTATGTTAACCGTATTCTTATAGGGAGCATGTCCTAATCCCCCGCCTACTAGACCGAGGACTAGGTCTACCTTTGAGTTACTACACCTGCCCTCCCCTTGTTACCACATTCTAGCGAGCTGGTGATTGTGGTGTTAGTTGCTGCTTTAGACACGGAGAGAAACAACGCTCGAATGAGCTGAACGAAGTGGTCGGTGCTTTACGACATGAACTACGTGAGACTAAAATGATGGTAGAAGAATTAAAGGATGTGCAATCAAAGTGTTATAACCATCAGCGCACTTTAGCTGATCGTGTAGCTCAGGCGATCCACCGCTCGAATGCTAGGGTAACACCCTCCACGACCATAGGGTAAGACTTGGTGATCTGGAAGCCCAGTTCTTCGCGATGCATATTGTCGCAGAACCCAAGGAAGAGCTAGAGAAAGCCCCGAAAGAAGAAGAACCAGAAGAGATGGAAGAGGACAGTGATGGGTCTGATGTACTAGACTGACTTCCATATTCACCTGACTTGGACTACGTAGTGTTTTTTTTTAAACCTATGTGGGAAGGGTTGTTTCCCACCCAACTGAGAAACTGAAAATTTTGACATCGATTGAATAGTTTGTGAATTAATTACAATATATTTATCTTTGGTTATTATTTTGGTTATAAATATTATGGGTGATGAACTTTATTATTTTCTTACTATTTACTATGCTTCAATGAGATAAATATGTTAGATGTTGCTCATTTTTGTGTTTGTGAATGTCAAGTGAAAAATGAAAGGTGAAGGCAGAGGACATGGCGCAAGGCACGGACATGGCGCAGGGCACAGACGTGGCGCAGGACGCGGACATGGCGCGGCTATAGTGAATATGACTCCGCTGAATTGGCTGCACTGATTAATGAACATGTGCAGGCGGTAGTGGCTGCTGCACAAGCTGGACAGCCAGCAGGTAAATGATACAAGTGGCTTAATTAATACCCTAGTTGCTTGTTTAAGCTGCTCAACTAATGTTTTGGGTTGTTGGAACAGGACCCCCACCCTGTACCTACAAATCTTTTATGGATTGCAAGCCTCATACCTACAGTGGAACCAAAGGAGCTGTGGGATTGGTGTGGTGGTTTGAGAAGAGCGAATCAGTCTTCGCAAAATGCAACTGCCCGCCAGCCGATCAAGTGAAGTATGCTACTGGAACCCTCAAAGGCCCTGCACTCTCCTGGTGGAATGCCCAGGTGAAGATGCTGGGTCAGGCATTGGATAATGACCTACCTTAGGAAGAATTTAAGACGATGATGACTGAGGAGTATTGTCCCCGTGATGAAGTGCAGAAGCTGGAAGTTGAGTTCTGGCAACTAAAGATGCAAGGTTCTAAGATTGAGGCCTACACTACCAGGTCTCATGAGTTGGCAGCTTTGTGCCTGGGATTGGGAATAAGATGCATAAAAGGATTGAGCTTTATTTACATGGCTTGGTTCCTGAGATTCAGAGTATGGTGACAGCCTCTAACCCTGCCACCATACAACAGGCTATTAGGTTAGCCCACAGGCTGATCGATCAGGCAATTGAACAAAGGAAGTTACCCAAGCGGGGCGCAGTGGCTAGCGTACCCGACAACAAGCGCAAGTAGGAAACCACTAGTAACAAAGGTTCCTCATCAAACAATCAGGCTCAGCAGCTATAGCAAAGAAGATTTGATAAAAATCGTAGCTTCAATCAGGGATCCTTATCAGCACCAGGACAAGGAGGATACGTGGGTAAGTATCCTAAATGCAACCGATGTAAATACCACCACACTGGCAGGTGTGACAATTTTCGATGCCAGCGTGTGGTAAGGCTGGACACGCGGCAAAGGATTGCCGTGGTGAGTTGATGAAGAAGCCCCAACAACCTTGATGAAAAAGCCCCAACAACCTCAAGAGAAACAACAAAGGTTGTTTTGAATGTGGAAAGGAATGACACTACAAGAGGAATTGCCCTCAAATGAAGAAGAACGAGAATGGTGTTGGCAATTGTGGAAACAATGGTGGAGCCAAAAGGAGAGCCTTTGTCATCGGTTTAGGTGAGGCTCTAAACGATACTACTGTTGTTACTGGTAAATTTCCTATTAATGGTCGTTATGCTACTATACTATTTGATACTGGAGCTGATAGAAGTTTTATCTCTACTAAGTTTAGTAGCCTCTTAAGTGATATGCCTTCTATGTTGGTATCTCAATATACCGTAGAATTAGCTGATGGTAAGCAAATCAACGTGACACAACTTAAGGGTTGCAAGATAGAACTTGCTGGTCATACCTTTGATATCGACCTCATGCTTGTTACGCCTGGGAGTTTTGATGTAGTTGTAGGCATGGATTGGCTTTCCGACAAACAGGCGGAAGTCATAGTCACGAGAAGATTATTCGTATTCTTGTTGGTGGAGAAATACTTTCGTCAAGGCGAGAGGTGTGGTGCAGTGATAGGCATCATATCATATATGAAAGCTCAGAAGTTGTTACGTAAAGGTCGCTTAGCTATATTAGCCCTCGTAACTAACAAGCAACAGGAGGAAAAGAAGACAGAGAATATCCCGGTAGTTTGTGACATTCCAGAGGGGTTTCCAGAGGATCTACCTGGACTACCACCTTCATCGTCAAGTTGAGTTTCAAATTGGTTTAACTCCCAGAGCAGCTCCAATTACGAGATCACCTTACGGTTAGCCCCGAAAGAACTGCAGGAACTATCTGCACAACTTCAAGAGTTGTGGATGTTATAAGTGTTTATTCAACCGAGCTCATCACCATGGGGAGCCCGTCCTCTTTGTTAAGAAAAAGGATGGCACATTCCGGATGTTGTATTGATTACAGGGAATTAAACAAAGTCATGGTCAAGAATCGATACCCTTTACCTCGTATTGATGACCTGTTCAATCAACTTTAGGGATCCAGCTATTGCTCCAAGATTGATTGAGGTCTGGTTACCATCAATAAGAGTTCGAGAGGAAGACATCTCGAAGACAGCATTCAAAACCGCTATGGTCATTTTGAATTCTTGGTCATGCCATTTGGATTGACTAATGCACCAGTAGTATTCATGGACCTCATGAACCGAGTGTGCAAACCCTATCTCGATCAATTTGTTATCGGTTTATCAATGATATATTGATCTATTCTAAGACTAAAGAGGAACACGAGGAGCACTTACTGTTAATCTTGGAACTGTTGAAAAGGGAGCAATTGTATGCTAAATTCTCTAAATGTGACTTCTGGATTCAAGAAGTGTAGTTTTTGGGTCACATTGTTAATGAAAAAAGAATACATGTAGATCCTGCAAAAATTGAATCAATAAAGAATTGGTCGGTTCCCAAGACGCTAGTGAGATACGGTAATTTCTTGGACTGGCAAGATATTATCGACATTTTATTGAGGGATTTTCTAAGATCCCTCAACCTTCATAGCCTTGACTCATAAAGTAACAACGTATAAATGGGTGAGAGTCAAGAGAGCGCTTTCCAGTTATTGAAACAGAAATTTTGTAGCGTACCGATATTGGCATTACCAGAGGGAAGTGATGACTTTGTAGTCTACTATGATGCTTCTATCCAAGGGCTTGGTTGTGTCTTGATGCAACATGACAAGGTAATAGCCTATGCTTCGAGACAACTGAAGGTGCACGAGAAGAACTACACACCATGACTTGGAACTAGGTGCGGTAGTTTTGCCTTGAAGATTTGGAGACATTAGTACGGTACCAAGTGCACTATCTACACCGATCACAAGAGTCTCAGCATATCTTTGGGAAGAAGGAGTTGAACATGAGGCGGTGACGTTGGGTGGAATTGTTGAATGATTACAATTACGCTATCAAGTATCACTCGGGAAAGGCGAATGTAGTCGCTGACGCGTTGAGTAGAAAGGAAACTGCTAAGCCTCGATGAGTGCGAGCTTTACATCTTACAATTAGCACTCAATTGCCTGAAAAAATCAGGGAAGCTCAGACGGAAGCTTTGAAAGCAGAAAACATTGAATCTGAATCTTTACATGGGATGGACAAACAGTTTGAAGTGAAAGCTGGTGGAATTCGTTACTTCATGGACAGACTTTGGGTACCTTTGTATGGAAACCTAAGAGACTTGGTTATGAGTGAGCCACACAAGTCTAAGTATCTATACATCCTGCTTCAAACAAGATGTATCATGACCTGAAGGCGCACTATTGGTGGCCTAATATGAAACAGACGTAGCAACATATGTGAGTAAGTGCTTACCTATTCTAAGGTTAAAGTTGATATCAAAAGCCATCTAGGTTACTACAACAACCTGAGATTCCTTTGTGAAAGTGGGAATAGATTTCTATGGATTTCATTACTAAATTACCCAGGACCCCTACTGGTTGTGACACGATATGGGTGATCGTGGATCGATTGACTAAGTCTGCTTATTCTTGGCAATCAAGAAAACTGATAAGATGGATAAGTTAACTTGAATTTATCTGAAGGAGGTAGTTTCGAGACATGTGTGTCCGGTCTTAATTATTTCTGACCGTGATGCTCGTTTTCCATCACATTTCAAGCAGTCGTTACAGAAATCTTTGCGTATGCGTCGGATATGAGCACCGCTTATCATTCGCAGAAAGATAGGCAAAGCGAACATACTATTCAAACATTGGAGGACATGTTGCGTACTTGTGTGATTGATTTCGGGAATAACTGGGAAGTTCACCTACCAATGGTGGAATTTTCTTACAACAATAGTTATCACACCTGCATTAAGGCAGCACCATTTAAGGCATTGTATGGGAAAAAGTGTAGATCACCAGTTTGCTGGGCAGAAATTGGTAATAGCCGAATTGGTGCATGAGACTACGGAGAAGATCGTGCAGATATGGAACCGTATAGCTGCAAGAGGCCGATAAAAGAGCTATGCAGACAAGCGACAAAAGCCTTTGGAGTTTCAGGTTGGCGACAAAGTTTTGCTGAAAGTCTCACCGTGGAAAGGTGTGATTCGATTCGGCAAAAGGGGCAAGCTTAATCCAAGATACGTTGGGCCATTTGAAATTCTGGAAAGAATAGGTCCAGTGGCGTATCGATTGGACCTGCCTGATTCGTTGAGTGGGGTTCATAATCTATTTCATGTTTCTAATTTGAAGAAGTGTTTATCTGACAAAACATTGGTTGTACCACTCGAGGAAGTGCAAGTATATGAACAATTGCGATTTATCGAAGAACCATTGAGGTGATGGACAATAGGTCAAGACCTAGAAGCGGAGCAAGATCCCTATTGTCAAGGTTCGCTGGAACTCAAAACAAGGACTGGAGTTCACGTGGGAACGTGAGGATCAGATGAAGCTCAAGTATCCTAATTTGTTCAAATCAACGACGAAAAACTACGAAGGTAATGATTAAATTTCAGAAGAAATTTCTTTCAACATATGTAACACCCGGAAAAAAATTATTAAGAAAATATAATGACCAAAGGAGAAGTTGCAAAAGTGGAGGGCTAAAGTGTACAAAAGGACAAACATTATTACTTTATGTTTAAAGTGGGCATGGCCGCTCACTACACTGCTGTGCACCAACTGCTTCAACTCTACAAAGAAGAAAAACAGAGTTTCCATCGGTTCTAAAGAGAAGAAGAAGAAGATTCGGCTTGAAGGTGAGTTTTGTGTGTTTTGTTCGGTTTCAGCTGAGCTTTCAGCTTCGGGACTGATCTTATGTGTTCTTTGTGTTTAGTTTTGTATTTTGGTGTGTTAGGCGTTTGAACTCCAGGTTGCTCTCAGGTTTGGAGCGTTTTACTCGAAAGTAGTAGAGGTGAGTTCTAGATCCCCTTTTAAATGTTTTCTGCTTATTTGGGGCTGGTTTGCATATTTGACTGATGTTTTCGAAACAAGTTATGATTTTTTTCATGTATGGTACGGAAGGTTATGATGATATGGTGTGATTCTCTTGTTGATCGTTTAAAGTTTATGATGTTCTAAGTGTTAGACTGATAGATCTAAGCTGTGTTCATGTTAGAATGATGATTGGGACTGGTAATGGCATAAGATGAATTTTAGGTTAGTTAATATGTTCATCCGCATTTACAGAAAGTCTTTTGTTCATGCGCAATTGTTGTCTTTTCTTCATGCGCATTTGCTAAGTCTTCATGCGCATTTGCTAAGTCTTCATCCGCATTTGTTTTTCCCATGCGCATTTGCTATAGTGTCCATGTGTATTGCTTTAGTCATCCACATTCGGTTCATGCGCATTTCCTGACACTTAGAAAATTTCTGAGAATGTTCATCCGTATTTGTTGTGCTCATCCGCATTTGTCTAAGTTCATCCGCATTTGCCTAGAAACTTGGGATTTTCTGGAAATTTTGGGAACAGAATTTAAGTATGGAGAACTTCTGTATGAGGAAAGATTATGCTCGTTTAAAGATTATTATGCTTGGTTCTTTCTTATGTGCTGCTTTTTCTATGTCTATAATATTTTCATGATATGTGGTTATGTAATGTGCATCTTAATAAGTATTATCCATAACAAGTGGACACGATGAATAAAAGAAGAACAGTGAAACTTAATGAATGTTACCCCGGGCTCTTACGATGAATGAAAAGCCTTGAAAGCAAATGAATGGAGGTGCACGACCTTGTTGTCGTTAGCTCAGCTGATGTGCGGATGTATACCAGCTGATGTGCGGATGTATAGCCCATGAGGATGCACATTAGGGGTCTAATCCTGGGGATTGACAATGAATGAATAGGATCTAGTTCATGAGCAGGCTCATGCCTAGTAGTGTGGATCAACTGTCGATGGGTTAGCTACCAGGATAAACGTTTGCCGATAGGGGTTCGGCATCTGTTTCCAACCAACAATGTAGGCTCTTGCTTTATGAAATCCTAGTTAATGAAAGAGAAAGATAATAAAAGAAAGAAAGACAATGATCACTTTATGATTGATTATGCATATTGATGAATGATCACCAAATGAAATTTACATAGGTATTTCTCTATATTATTAAACTAAGAATCACTCAGCAACGCTGACTTTTTATATGCATATCAGTTGGCAGGTAAGGATGTCACTGAGGATGGCACGCGGGTGAGGCTACTTGGCGGCAAAGACTGGCATCCATTCGTGCATGATGATTTTGTTGTTTTAAACAATTGAATGATTCTTTATAATGTTAAGATACAATGATGTATTATTTAACAGCATCAAATTTAATGCATGAATGGTTTTTGATAACTTAATCCGCTGCGACGTTTTTATGAAATGTATTTATCTTAAATGAAAAATGCCTGATTTTGTAAACTGTGAGGGTCTCGGGAACAGGACCTTATAAGTTGGATCAGAGACAAAGTTTAAGAGAAATGGGTTAAATATTTTCAAAAACTAATCTAAACTGAGAATGGGACCGAATGGAAGGATGGCAGCACCAAGTAGCTACGTGCCATCAGGTAATCTTTCATAAGTAATCGGTATTACGTGCGTGTGCTATTTGATTTATGAGCTTAGTAGATTTGGACACTGATGTGGTCTGGATAGGGAATGCTTGGGGATGAAGAGTAAAGTTAGTGGCTAATCACAACTGGCCACTGTAATTAGGGACTTACTATACTTGACATAATCTGAGCTATTACCTTGAATGACCTTGTTAGTGCTTGAATCTTATAGGAGGTAGATCTTATGTGGGTAGGAGGAAACCTGGGAAGGCAACTTGAGGCGGTGCTCGTCGGCGGGCGTACTACTGGGCCATGTGTCACCCGAAGCAAAGCTAAGGCTCCCGAGACAGTCATGAGGACTCGGGTATTCATAGCCACCAAGAGGGTGAAGGATCACCACCCTCAAGTCTACGGCTAAGAAAGTTATTGCTGACGAAGTCTACAATGTCATGCAGAACGTTGTTACCTTCCGTGGTGACCGAGGTATTTGGGGCAGTAAAGGATGGTGAAAAGACCAAAGATACAGAGGAGAAGGAGAAAGCTGATGAAGAGCCGTCTAGTCCCAAGGTGGTAATCCATGATAGTGATAGCAAGGGGGAGAAGGGGACTGCTAAGGGGTGCACCTATGGGGAGTTTCAGAGGTGCAAACCCCGACCTTTGATGGTAACGGCAATGCTACTTCTGCTCATCGTTGGGTTCGAGAGATGAAGGTAGTCCTAGACATTAGTGAGTGTCAGGAGGATCAAAACGTGAAGTTTGCCTCCTATTCTTTGTAGATGGAATTATGCTAGGGACAACATTGACCAAGCCGAGGCGAAACGGTCTGTTGCAAGATGAGGTGGTCGGATTTGAAGGAACTGTACTGGAGATATCGTCCACATCGGGAGTTGGAAAAAATTAAGAAGGAGTTCTTGCACTTGGAGGCTGGAAAGATGACTCATCAAGAGTATACCTCCAAGTTCAATGAGCTTGCAAGACTCGTGCCAGATCTAGTAACCCCAGAGTCTAAGAAGATCAAGAGATACACACAGGGTCTGCCCTTGGATATCAGGAGGAACATGATAGCTGCTAGACTGAGCACTTTCAGGTCTGCAGTAGATTTGGCGGAAGGTTGTATGATGAGAGGGATCCGGTGCCAATTCATAGGAAGGTTGAAAAGAGTTGGAACAAGAATGGTAATGGGAAGTGATTCAGGGGTGACCATTATGGGATCGGGGAAAAGAAGATGAGGATTGAGGATTCACGCCCAGGATCGAGTAAAGGGGGTAACAGGAGGGAATGTAAGAAGTGTGGGAAGGTTCACTTGGTGAGTGTAGAGTGGGGATGAACCGGTATTTTAAGTGTGGAGGCGAAGGCCACTATGCCAGAGAGTGCGAGGTACCACGATGTTATCAGTGTGGGGAGGTTGGCCACTCAGGCCGAGATTGCAAGAAGGGTGGAGCAGGGAGCTCAGGGACTCAGACTATGGGCGAGAAAAGGAGGAGTGAGAACACCAAAGCCAAGGCAAGGGCATTCAACATGACCCGGGAAGAAGCCAGAGTGGACCCTGAAGTAGTTTCAGGTATGTTTCTGGTAAACCAACTGTATGCTTCTGTGCTCTTCGATTCGGGTGCTAGTAAAAGTTTTGTATCTGCTACCTTTTGTCGTGAAATTCATGGTAAGAATAAGAAGATAGACGTGCCCTTCTATGTAGAGACAGCGATAGGAAAGTCTACCAAAGTGAACTTGTGATAGACGATTGCCTCGTAGAGTTGGAAGGTCATAAATTTCCTGCTAGATTGTATGTGATGGCCCTAGGAGGTTTTGATGTGGTGTTAGGGATGGATTGGTTGGCGGCCTACGAAGCGAACATCGTGTGCCGAAAGAAGACGATTTGTCTGACTGCGCTCGATGGCAGTTTGGTTACGATACATGGAGACAAGGAGTGCATATACCGCGAGTAATCTCGATGATAATGGCCGAGAAGTTTATGAGACGGGGTGTGGTGCTTACTTGGCCTTTGTGAAGGATGTGGATGCTACCGTGCCTCAATTGTCAGGCGTGCCGGTAGTATGCGATTTCCCTGATGTGTTTCCCGAAGACCTACCAGGGGTACCACCTGACCGCGAGATCGAGTTTCAGATTGATCTGATACCTGGAGCCCAACCTGTGGCAAAGGCGTCGTATCGTCTCGCTCCCTCCGAGATGAAGGAATTGATGACCCAGTTGCAAGAGTTGTTAGATAATGGGTTCATCCGACCGAGTATCTCTCCCTGGGTGCTCTGGTCTTGTTTGTAAAGAAGAAGGATGGTAGCATGAGGATGTGCATCGACTACCGTGAGTTAACAAGTTAACGATGAAGAACAAGTACCCACTACCGAGGATTGACGACTTGTTTGATCAGCTCCAAGGCGCCAGCTGGTTCTCAAGGATAGATCTTCGATCTGGTTACTATCAGCTAAAGGTCAAAGAACAGGATATCCCAAAGACCGCGTTTCTAACTCGATATGGGCATTACGAATTCCTTGTTATGTCTTTCGGTCTAACAATGCGCCAGCTACTTTATGGATTTGATGAATCGGGTGTGCGGCCGATGTTGGATAAATCAGTGATTGTGTTTATTGATGACACCTGATTTATTCGAAGAGTGAAGAAGAGCATTGCGGTCACTTGGCGACGCGTTCTGGTTGGGAAGTTCAGTTTTGGGTCATGTGGTTAATTTAAAGGGATTATGGTGGACCCGGTAAAGGTGGAGGCGGTTATGCAATGGAAGACCCAAAGACGCCATCCGAGATCCGCAGTTTCTTGGGTTTGGCGGGCTACTACAAACGGTTCATCCAAGACTTCTCCAAGATAGCTTCACCATTGACCAAATTGACCGTAAGGATGTGAAGTTCGTATGAGGTCAAGTGCAGGAGAATGCTTTCGAAGAGTTGAAGACAAGGTTGACTCAAGCTCCTGTCTTGACGTTACCTGAAGGGAATGAAGACTTGGTGGTCTATTCCGATGCTTCTTATTCGGGATTGGGCTGTGTATGATGCAAGGGGAAGGGTTATAGCCTATGCGTCCCGACAATTGAAAATCCATGAGGCTAACTATCCCACTCATGACCTGGAGTTGGCGGCTGTGGTTTTTGCATTAAAGATTTGGAGGCACTACCTGTACGGGACGAGGTGCACCATCTTACTGATCACAAAAGTTTGAAGTACTTCTTCGAGCAGAAGGATCTTAACATAAGACAAAGAAGATGGTTAGAGTTGATCAAGGATTACGACTACGAAATCCACTATCATCCAGGTAAGGCGAATGTGGTAGCTGATGCCCTCAGTCGAAAGGAGAGGCTGGAGCTGATTCGGGTGAAGGCTTGTCAGCTGGTTGTCGCGCTGACGTTATGGGTCAAATCAGGGAATTCCAAGATGAGGCATTAAAGGATGATAAGATCAACTCTAATGAATGAAGGGGCAGGCGACGGATTTAGGGGAAAAACACCCTTGGCGTTAAAACCCGTTTCGGGCGGATGTGGATTCCTCGTTATGGGGAGCTAAGGGGAAAGATCATGGATGAGGCCCACAAAACATGGTATTCCATCCATCCCGGTGCTACAAAAATGTATCATGATCTGAAGAAGGATTATTGGTGGCCAGGGATGAAGCGTGACGTGGTGGAGTACGTGAGTAAGTGCCTGACTTGTTTGCAAGTGAAGGCGGAACATCAGAAACCATATGGGAAGACCAACCTTCGGATATACCGAATGGAAGTGGGAACACATCACCATAGATTTCATCACAAAGTTGCCTCGCACTACGAGAGGATGTGATACCATTTGGGTGATCGTAGACCGCCTGACGAAGAGTGCACACTTTTTGCTAATCCGAGAGACTTACTCGTCGGAAAGGTTGGTGGAGCTATTCATCAAGGAGATCATAACTCATCATGGCATGTCGGTGTCTATTGTTTCTGATAGGGACACCCAGTTCACGTCCAAGTTCTGGAAGAGATTCATGATGCGATGGGGACGAGGTTACACATTAGCACAGCTTATCACCCTCAGACAGATGGTTAATCAGAACAGACCATTCAGACCTTGGAGGATATGCTCCGGTCATGCATTATTGACTTTGGTGGAAGTCGGGATGAACACCTACCGTTGGCAGAGTTCTCCTACAACAACAGTTACCATGCCAGTATAGGCATGCCACCATTCGAAATGTTGTATGGGATGAGATGCATTTCCCTAGTATGTGGGGTGACATCGGACAGAAAGAGTTGGGAGGCACCGAGATCATTGAAGCTACGTCGGAAATCTATAAAAGATCAAAGCTTTTATGAAGGCGGCCAAAGATAGGCAAAAGTCGTATGCTGACAAGAGGCGTAGGCTGATCGAATTCCATATGGGTGATAAAGTGATGCTAAAGGTTTCACCTTGGAAGGGGATAATTCACTTTAGAAAGAGGGTAAGCTAAGCCCGAGGTATATAGGACCTTTTCGAATCATTGCACGAGTAGGAGAGGTGGCCTATAGGTTGGAGCTACCCGATGAGTTAAGTGGAATTCATCCAACATTCCATGTATCTCATCTAAGAAAATGCTAGCTGATGAAGATATGATTGTACCATTGGGAGACATTGAAGTGGATGAACAACTCAATTATGTAGAGCAACCAGTGGCACTCATTGACCTAAAGGTGAAGAGATTACGGAATAAAGAGGTTCCAATGGTACGAGTACAGTGGAGGCACAGGAAAGGATTTGAGTCTATGTGGGAGACTGAGGAGGAGATGAGACAACATTACCCACAACTATTCGAAGAGTGACAGGTTTCGGGATGAAACCTCTATAAGGTGGGGTGGACTTGCAACACCCGAAAAAAATATTATTAAGAAAAGAATAATGACAAAAGGAGAAGTTGAAAAAGTGGAGGGGCTAAAGTGTACAAGGACAAAATTATTTTATGTTTAAAGTGGGCATGGCCGCCCACTACACTGCTGCACCAACTGCTTCAACTACTAGAGAGAAGAAAAACAGAGTTTCCATCGGTTCTAGGGAGAAGAAGAAGAAGATTCGGCTTGAAGGTGAGTTTTTGTGTGTTTTGTTTGGTTTCAGCTGAGCTTTCAGCTTCGGGACCGATTCTTATGTGTTTTTTTGTGTTCGGTTTTGTGTTTTGGTGTGTTTAGGGTTTGAACTCCAGGTTGCTCTCGGGTTTGGAGGAGTTTTACTCAAAAGCAGTAGAGGTGAGTTCTAGATCCCCTCTTTTAAATGTTTTCTGCTTATTTGGGGCTGGTTTGCATATTTGACTGATGTTTTCGAAAGAAGTTATGATTTTTTTCATGTATGGTGCGGACGGTATGATGATATGGTTATGTTGTGTGATTCTCTTGTTGATCGTTTAAAGTTTTGATGTTCTAAGTGTTAGACTGATAGATATAAGCTGTGTTCATGTTAGAATGATGATTGAGACTGGTAATGGCATAAGTTGAATTTCAAGTTAGTTTTTATGTCATCCGCATTTAACAGCAAGTCTTTTGTTCATGCGCATTTATTGTCTTTTCTTTCATGCGCATTCGCTAAGTCTTCATGCGCATTTACTAAGTCTTCATGCGCATTTGCTAAGTGTTCATCCGTATTTGTTTTGCCCATGCGCATTTGCTACAATGTCCATGTGTATTGCTTTAGTCATCCGCATTTGGTTCATGCGCATTTCCTGACACTTAGAAAATTTCCGAGAATATTCATCCGCATTTGTTCATCCGCATTTGTTATGCTCATCCGCATTTATCTAAGTTCATCCGCATTTGTCTAAAAACTTGGATTTTCTGGAAATTTTGGGAATAGAATTTAAGTATGGAGAACTTCTGTATGAGGAAAGATTATGCTCGTTTAAAGATTATTATGCTTGGTTCTTTCTTAAGTGCTACTTTTCTATGTCTATAATATTTTCATGATATGTGATTATGTAATGTGCATCTTAATAAGTATTATCCATAACAAGTGGACACAAATAAATAAAAGAAGAACAGTGAAACTTAATGAATGTTACCCGGGCCCTTACGATGAATGAAAAGTCTTGCAAGCGAAATGATGGAGGTGCACGACCTTGTTGTCATTAGCTCAACTGATGTGCGGCTGTATAGCCCATGAGGATGCACATCTGGGTCTAATCCTGGGGATTGACCAATGAATGAACGGGATCCTAGTTCATGAGCAGGCTTCATGCCTAGCAGTGTGGATCAACTGTCGATGGGTTAGCTACCAGGATAAACGTTTGCCGACAGGGGTTCGGCATCTGTTGCCAACCAACAATGTAGGCTCTTGCTTTGTTCAATCCTAGTTAATGAAAGAGAAAGATAATGAAAAAAAGAAAATAATGAATCACTTTATGATTGATTATGCATATTGATGAATGATCATCAAATGAAACTTACATAGTGTATTTCTCTATATTATTAAACTAGAACTCACTCAGCAACGCTGACTTTTTATATGCATATCAGTTGGCAGGTAAGGATGTTGCTGAGGATGGCACGTGGGTAAGGCTACTTGGCGGGCAAAGACTGGCATCCATTCGTGCATGTTGATTTTGTTGTTTTGTAATACAATTGAATGATTCTTTTGTAACTGTTAAAATACAATGATGTATTATTTAGCAACATCAAATATTAATGCATGAATGGTTTTTGATAACTTAATCCGCTGCGACATTTTTATGAAATGTATTTATCTTACATGAAAATATTGTGATTGTCCAACTGTGAGGTCTCCGGAACGGGGCCTTACAACATGGGGATGACGTGACAACCAACCCGAAACTCATCCGATTCATTATGCCAATGCAGTAGACCAGTGATGTAACACAACCATGTAACGTAATTTTCGGAACAAAATTCTTTCAACATGGGGATGATGTGACATCCGTAATTTCCATTACCAAACTCCGTTAGTTCCGTTAGGTCTTGCATACACGTGTCGTGAGCACACACTAGTTGTCGTTGAACGTTGGTGACTTAATAATAATTAACAATGGTATTTGACAATAACTTATTTAATAATGTTGATTGTTAATTTGTAGTATGTGATTTATGAACTTTAAATATTAATTGTAGGTTTTGTCTTGTAACGTGTCAACGTGTTATATTAAATTCATGTGTTCTGTTGCTAGAAGTAATCAAAAAGTGTTAAAAAGAATAATAATATATAAGTTTGTACTTCGAAGTAATCAAAAAGTGTTAAAAAGATCAAGTTTTATAAATATAATCAAGGAGGGTATTGTGTAATTATCACTAAACTTAAAATTAACAAAATTAAAACCCTAATCCCCCTACCACCCCTTTGCGCGGCAGAGAACTAGACACACACACACTCACGAATTTGTGAAGAACAACAAGCAACCATCGATTTCTAGTGTCATTCAAGCATTACAAGTGATTAGCAAGTGTTAATCATCATCTTTACACACTTAAAGGTAAGTTTTCTATCAAGTTTTTATGGTTTTTGATTCTTGATGAACCCTAGTTCGAAAATCATGTAGAAAAGTCAAAATTGATGATGGTTTGATGATGATATGATGTTAGTTATGATATATGAATGTTAATCTATGTAGATTATGCAAGAAATCTATGGTTTTGTCATCGAGTTCATATATTTACAAAATGGAAACTTTTCTTCATAAGAATTCATGTTTTGATGAATTGTTGATGTTAAACGGGTGATTATATTGCTATGAACTAGATTATGTATGTTATTGTTGAAATTGGGTTGAAATTGATGAAAGGATACATTTTGGATGTTACTTTCCCGAAAGGGAAACTTTATTTATATAAAACATGTGGTTTTGTGATTTGACCATGATTAGGATGTTAGTAATATGCTAGAGTGATCATGCATGATGTCTAATATGTTGGATTATGATAATTGGGTCATATGGTTAATTGATGAAACTATGGGAGATATAAGTATTCTTGAAAAATGTTCAATTATAGTAGTATGTACAATTTTATGGGTTGTGATGCAATATGGTAATTGGATATCATTATGTTGGCTACTGGATTGTATGAATTGCATTTGAGTATATGATGATGGGTATCATACACGCGTACGACTCTGAGGCCCCTACTTTGTAGGATTGGCAGGGTTTAGGGTGTGTAGCCGTGAGTGACTTCACATGGCACGTTGTGAGTAACTAAACCCAATGTGTATTATAGAGGAATCTAATTGTGAACCTGCTTTGTATGATGAATTGGTTTACGTGTGTTGTATGATAACCTAAGTAGCATGAAGACCATGATAAAACTTAAGTGTTGCAATGTGACACACGTGAATAACTTGCATAGTAGTCTGTGATGGTATGATGGTTTATGAATTGCTATATTTGGTCAAACAAGAATCTAACTTGACATGTCACCAATGGGTCAAACGGGTCAACTAGGTCAAATTTGTCTTGTTTTCCAAAACCTTGGGTCAATGTGTTTATTGAGCAGTTAGGGTTGTTAAGCTTTCTGTGTACATGTACTTATGTACTTGGTGTTCTAGGTAACCTTTGAAGGGTTATCCTTTCCACTCCTAGTTATCTCTTTGTTATTGTTTGTTACGTACCAAGTAAGTTCAATGCCCCACTTTTATTTACTCTCTTTTTGGGGGAGAAAGCATACTCTATTTTTAAACACTTTACTACTATAACATGTGCGTAGTAAGACATAGTGTGATATACCAATGTAAGCCCTCACACATTCTGATTGTTAATTAAGGAATCTAGCAGGAAAGCTAGGGTAGTACTACTGGGTCTGACAAGCCCCACCCGTACGACTGGAGGTCAAGCGGGTGCAATATGTACTAAACGACTAACACCGTCACGACTTGGTATGTCGTGGCGGGAGGCAAACAGACAAACATAGTTAGCTTTGATCGCGAAATCACTATTGTTTGTTACTAATAAAATTAGACTAGCTATTTATGTTTTACTAATGCAACTACTTATGATTGATTACAAACTCTTGAACTCACCGACCTTCGTGTTGACACTTTAGTATGCTTTTCTCAATTCGATACTAGCAGCTTGCCGTAGGAGCACGCAGGAGTCTGCATATCTTGAACAAACATTCGTCTATTTTGTCTTATTTAATACTTTCATACTATGGCTTGGGCGCGTGTTTTGTGCAATTTACATTTGTTACTATATGTTGAATTTTTTACAAAACGCTTCCACAATTGTTTTAAAGTTTCAAACTCTGAATTGTTTTAAATGTTGCATATAGTGTCGTTCTGAGTAACTAATGACTGAGATCCTGGTTTGTTCACTCGCCTCGCGGTAAAACCCCGCACGTGGATTTTGAGGGTGTGATAGATTGGTATCAGAGTCATTGGTTATAGGGAACTAGGTTGCATACACACTAGTCTATGTATGCCTTCAAAGACAATTTTAACATACAAGGATATTGGAATGAACCGAAAATGTCTCCTTTAACTGCTGGAGCAACTGAGGGAGAGCAATGTTACATATTGTCAAGGACACGTTCTATGTATGCCTTCAAAGACAATTTTAATATCCCAATGGCTCGATCTTAGTGTATTTCGATGCCTATTACATAAAAGATTCTCTGAGATCTTTCATGTTAAAATTACGTAAAAGTAATCTCTTTAACTCATGCAACAAATCTAAACTATTGCTCGCCAATAGAATGCCATCTATGTAAAGGACAAGTATAACAAAGTTGCTCCTACTTATTTTGAGGTATGTGCATTGATCCATTCGATTCTTAATGAAACCTTGTTTCTTCCTAACTCATCAAATTTTAAGTACCACTGACATGATGCTTACTTTAACCTGTATATGGATTTCTTTAAGTTACAGACTAAGTGTTTTTGATCTTTAGGTTTGAGACCTTCAGGATGATTCATGAACACCTCATCATGTAATTCATCACTAAGGAAAGCGATTTAAATGTCCATTTGATGTAAATCTAAGTCAAAATGAGTTATTAAGTCCATAACGATCCTTAAGGAATCCTTTCATGAAACAAGTGGATAGTTTAGTTTCCTCCTTTTGAGTATAACCTTTAGCAACCATTCATGTTTTGTAGCGTTTAATATTGCCATTTAGGTGTAAATTGGTTTTGAAAACCCATTTACATCCTACGGTTTCGTACCCTTGGGTAATTCAACAAATTCCCAAATGCTATTCTTATACATGGAATTAAGGTGATCAATCAAAGCTTTATTCTATTCAGACGACCGATCATTACTAATGGCTTCATTATAAGAGGTTGGATCATTACACTTTCCTAAATCCAATTCAGCTTCGTTAAGGTAGGCTACATAATCATCAAAACTAGTAGGCCTTCTAGACCATGATTACCACCTTAGTTGATTTTCAGGTTCAACGGTTTTAGTTGTCGTTTGAGGGACTTGCTCTTTTGGGTTTGATGTTGTTCATCTATAGGGATGTTTAGATCAACATGAAATTCCAAGTAGGTGTAATAAGAGGTAAGAGTGTAATAAGAAGTAAGCATGGAGAGCCCATTCCCCCACCGCTTGCACTTCTTGTAAGTCAATATCTTAACGTTCACTGCTCCCACTGACTTTAGAATCCTCTAGAGATACAATATGATGAGTTTCCACGATGCGAGTTGTATGAGAAAGGCAATAGAATCTATATCCCTAGAATGATCTGGATATCCTTTAAACTGACTGTCTTAATGTCATGTTTTCTTTATTGAAAATTATAAAGCTTATATTTAGCTGGACAACCTCACACTTTCATATACCTTAAGCTAGGTTTTCTTCTTGTCCAAATATCAAAAGGAGTTTTATGGATAGCTTAGAAGGAACTCTATTTAGTATATGAATAATTGTCTTTAATGCCTTTGTCCATAAAAATTCAGCTAAAGTGGAGTTCACTAACATACTTCTAACCATGTCCATTAGGGTATGATTTTTTCTCTCACCTACACCATTCTGTTGAAGAGTACCTAGCATGGTAAATTTGTTTACAATCCCATGTTCTTTACAAAAGTCAAAGAAAGGACTGGGAGCTTGACCAACAGTGGCGGAGCTTGGGTATTTTCATATGGGGGGCGGGGGCGAAATTAAATTTTTTTAGGGGGGGCGAACTCGTTATATATACAAAAATTTACACTGTCGGACCAAAAATTAACACTACTTATGAAAAAAGAGGAGGGGCGGGGGCCCCTCCTGGCCCCTTCAATGCTTCGCCCATGTTGACCAATATGAGTATGTCTACCATAATAATCACCACCTCTATCTGTTCTCACTACTGATGAAAAAAAGAGGAGGGGCGGGGGCCCCTCCTGGCCCCTTCAATGCTTCGCCATGTTGACCAATATGAGTATGTCTACCATAATAATCACCACCTCTATCTGTTCTCACTACCTTTATTTTACAGTCGATTAATTTTCAACATCAGCCTTTAAGGTTTTTAACATATCACGTGATTCAGATTTATCCTTAATTAAGTACAAGTACATCTAACGCGAGTTACCATCTATAAAAGTGATAAATGATTTATGTATTGATGTTCAAATAGGATAAGGTCCACTAATATCAGTGTGTATGAATTCCAGTAAACGGAAATCCTAGTGGCACCTTTTTTAGATCCATTAGTCATTTTACCTTTAAGGCATTTAACACATATTTCAAAATATAGAAGTCGATATTTGGTAATACTTCGTCTTTCACGAGTCTTAACATGTGATCTCGAGAGATGTGGCCTAAACACTGATGCCATAACATAGATGATGTTTCCAAATCTCATTTTTGTTTGTTAATGTTTTTGTTTATATTATATGATAACAATGATTTAGAAAATTAATCATCTAGTTCTAACTTATAGAGATTTCTATCTAGAAAACCACAACCACAAACACGAGAGTTTAAAGTAACAATGACTTTGCCATGACCATGCAAAACTTTATGACCATCATTATCTAACTTTGGTATAGAAACCAAGTTTCAAGTTATCCTCGATACATATAATGTATCATAAAGATATAATGACTACTTTTCATTATTAATTACATGGTTCTTATGACTTCAACATTAAGTTCGTCACCATCTCCCATCCTAATTGTCCTTTGGTTTCTTTCTAGCTTACAGATTGTAAAGAATCCCTATATGAAGTTAGTTACATGAACCATAGAATCAAAATCAACCCATCCTGTGTTAATTGGAACGTTAACATCAAAGAACTCATATATCATGAATATAGGATTACCTTTCTTAGCCAGCCACTCCTAAAACTTAGGGTTATCCCATTGTGCGTGCCCCTTATTGTGGCAGAATGTGTAGCCTGATTGTCCAAAAGAGGCATTTAAGCTGGAAACTACACTTGTGTTAACCTTATGAACTTTGGAGCTTTCTTTTTTGAAGTTTCCCTTCCTCTTTAACGGTTTAGTGCTGGTAACATGAACAACATCAGGTTTCTCTAGCTTCAGACTTTCTTATTCTTGTACACACATTACTATCAACCCATCCATTGACCATTTTTTTCTTTTTGGTGCTATAGTTGATCTTAAAAGCATCAAAGCATGTAGGAAGAGAAGTCATAATGAAATGTACTAGAAAACCATCACTGATCTTTATGTATAAGCTCTTGAGTTTATGAACCATGTAGTTCATCACCATTATATGCTCACCCACACCATTAAACCCATCATACTTTGAAGTAAGCATCTTCAAAATCAGAGTACTCACATGTTCTTTAGAAGATTCTTTAAATTGTTCCTCAACTGAATTCAGATAATTTTTAGATGCTTTGAAAGATCTTTTAAACTGTTCCTCGATTGAATTCAGATAAGTTTTAGCATTCTCTGAAACAGGTATCGCTCCCCTAATTTCAACAGAGATAGAGTTCTTGATTACCATCAGAGACATTTGGTTAGACCTCTCCCACTTTTTATACTCTTGTTTATGATTTGCCGTTCTTTCAAGAGTAAGAGCAGTAGGAGCATCATGCTTCAGGGCATAATCAAGATCCAACATGCCAAGAGTAAGTTTAACAGAGTCCATTCATGAGGCAAAGTTTGCCCTGGTTAAAACTTCAACTCCGAAGTTAGAATTAGTAGTGGATGCTAAATTAATACAAGTAGTAGAAGAGTTTAAAGTGAGCTGACCAATTATGGGGTGATTGAAAAATAAAGCTGACATAATTAATATGTTAAAGATAAGGCCTACTATAACACCAAATAATTGGCTAAAAAGTAAAGTTCTATTTGAACATTGGATTCGCTTTGGATATGACCAAAATTCAAATGTTATGAACAAGTTAAAGTAATGCTCTACTTGATGTTGGCTTCGCATTGGCTATGACTAGCCATCATGATGTTCTAAATGAATGTTGGCTTCGTGTTGGCTATCACTAACATCCAAGTATAATGAATATAATTATAGTAAGGCATATAAATACGACACATCATATTTGGACAGAAGTGTGATACCTATGCAATTAGCCTAAATTGCATTAATTATGTGTATTATTAAACAACTAGAATTTGGGTTTATTATTTGATAACACACACGATTATATAAAATGGTAATGTCAAATCAAATGGCGTAACTTGGGATTATCACTTAATCTTTCATGAAGTTAGCATTGTTCACATGAAAACAAAAGATTTATGTTTCATGCACAAATTTTTATAAGTAAATAAGTCATGCGTGAAAGTTTTATGTGAAAGTTAATATAAATTTATATTAAGCTTTTACACAAATGAAATTTCTGTATGTAATTTATTAAGATATATAAGAAAAATAACGATTCCATGAATTAATTGGAAACAAAAAATTGTCATTGTAGAAATCGATTAATGTGTAAAAAGTAATGATAATTAATCACTTTAATGTGTGGTTATATGGAAACTGATGTATATCAGTTATCATTGTTTCAATTTGCAAAAATAGAAAAATAAAAAGTTAATTCAATTGAATTTATAAAATTGATTTATTCACCGCACCAGAAAAACGATTTTTATATGGATTATTTCAAAACCACATGAATTGGAATTATTGTTTACAATTTGACCCAAAATATCATATGACATCAACTCTGAAATCTTAATTTAATATTCAAGATATCAAATAAAACATAATTTTGAAATTTCCAATTGCAAGTTATTTGAACACGGTTATATAATTAGTTATTCATAATTTGGAAATTAAGTTACACAAAATAGTTCTTTAATCGCTATGGCATTTATTTTGTGCAAAAAATATCAAAACAACAAGATGCCACGTGAACTAATAAACATTGAATTGAAAACTTTTATCCAAATACTTATACCTTATTCTAATAAAAAGATATCTGGTAAAAAATATCTAGGGGGATACGTGTCGTGTTTCTAGCCCTCCTAGCCTTTTCTTTCGCTCCCAAACTACACCCACATCATTCTACACTTGGATCTAATTCATGGGTCGGGTACTGTTTTCTGATTTTAGACTATTCCTTCTCTCAACATCTGCCCTTGTCATCATCTTTTCTAAGAATCTTCATCTACAATCTTCAATTGGTGCCCCTTCAGGTTTGATATATTACCTACCTTCTTCCCTCCATGTCTCATTTGTTTTTACGGTTTTATACACTTTGTTTACTTGATTTATCTGTTATAAGCCCCATATCTTTTCTTTGATTTCTCTCTTATGATACTCTATCATCTTTGACATTAACATCGATCCATGACATCTTTTAATTTCGTTTTTATTGTGAATACTCTATCGTCTTTGAGGTTTACTTGATTTCCTTTTTGTATACTATCATGTGTTATTTGATACCATTCATATTGTTTTGTCCTTGATTACAACGTTGTGTTTGATGCTATATGTCTAAGATATTCTCTTTACTTATTATTGATACTGGAGATTGAACAAAATTTTGGAATCTTAAAGGTTTTGGATCTATTATCTGTATTTTGTGTTCTTTAAATTTGAATTTAGTCCAGGTTGTATACTATTAACTATTTTAATCCATCGTAAATGTCCATAAACGAGTTTCAAGTGTTTATTTATTTTAGGTACAATGAGTTGGTGTTTGTTGGTTTATAATATTTGATTTAGTGTTTGTTCAATTAACTTTATTACATTGTGAAAATTCTTTACTTTTTTATTTAGGATTATCTAATCTTAGCAATCTTTGTGTTTGATTTTATTGATAACTTTAGTTTTTCTTATTTTTTTATTATCACTTTGTGAGAGTTACATTGTTTATAAGAATTACATTGTAAAGGAAAAATAATAAGGTTGTTTCACCAAACTGATGATTCACAATCATGTAGTCATCTTTGCATAAACCAACAATCTTTGTGAGAATTACATTGTTGGTTTATAATATTTGATCAAGTGTTTGATTTTATTGATAGCATCATCAGATGGGTAAAGATGCAAAACCAATTCTTCAACAGTCTCTGACTAATCCTCATCAAAACTTTCCGAATAATGATTGTTATACCTTTTCGGCTGAAGTTTCCCGTCGTCTTGTAAGAAACTTGTTATTATGAATGTACAAGATCGAGTGACCATGTTTCTTAACTTACGTATTTGCTATTCATCTTTCTAATATAAATTTTTCTTTTATTGAATAGCGTTTTTGCAAAAAAAATTTGAAGAATTTGCACGTCTAAAAACCAGGCAGCACATGAAAGTCAAGGTTAGTGGAGGAAATTTGTGTCAGTTGGAGGTTGGTTTTTAGAGGAACCTGTCATACAAAAGGTTTTAAATATAACTCAGAAGATGCACTTCTTAATTAATTTTTATGTATTTCTAGAATTATTGCATGCCGCTTCTAACATCAGTTATCTTTTATACGAAGGTTTGTCTTGAATGGTTGGCCAAAATTCTTGAAAGACAACAGAATTTTAGTTGGTGATATATACAATTTCAGGTATGTTAAAAGTGAAGATGTTTTGTTTGTGTCAAAGATTTGAATTCTAAAATGAAGTAGGTGCTTATTTTTGGTATGGATGTGAATTCTAAAATGTTTTGTTCGTGTCAAAGATGTGAATTCTAAGATGTAGAATACAACCACTATGTTAATCGTGGTGATTTATGGTATTCGTAATCAAACGTATGTTCTTTTGGGGCATTTTCATTTTCGGGATAACATATATCATTACGTGGAAAAACGTTTATGATTTAAATCACATTTTGATTCTTAGATAATATATCCGTAACTGATTTGTTGCTAATACCATTGCTTATTAATTGCACATAAACTCTTACCTTATCACTAATTATTTACCCACTACAATTTAAGTAGTCTTAGAGGAGGTTGGATTAAAAACATGTCAAGTGATACATGACCTTAAATTTTTCTGCGAAAAGGTACTTATTATATTTTTTCAAGATTTATGATTTCTTATTTTAGTTACCGATTATCTTTGATCGTATAAATTATAACATTTGTATTTTGTTTTCGTAATGTCTTTTCTTTATCCTAAAGTGTTTTATTTAAATACATTTGAAAAGTTCACTTTAATGTTACAAACTTACAATTAAATAAAATAATTTATTAAAGTTTGTTTAAGTAGTTGTTTTACTATTAAATTTATGGACATACAATAAAATGGTTTATTTAAGCACACTAAAGACGTTCATTTTAATGTTAAAATTTAAATGAAATCGTTGATTTTAAGATAAAGATACAACACTATTTATGTTAAATATATTGTAAATTTAGGAATTCAATCATGAAAAATACAATTTGTGACAATTATTTTAAGAAACAAACCTTATTTCATTTTAAATTTATAATATTATGTTTATTAGGATTTTACGATTACATACCTGACTTTCTTTTTATAATTCATTTATTTTTGTATTATTCTCATTACATTAAATGAGAATACGTTTTCCTTGATATAAAAATGAAAATGAATTAATCTACTATTTTTAAGATAATCAATTCTTTGAATTAGATGAACGATTACACTTGTTATATATTTTACAGTTTTGAATTTATATGATGCTTATTAGGAATTTATGATTCTATATCAGACTTTCTTTTATAAAATCATTTATTTTTGAATTATTCTCATTACATTAAAATGAGAATACGCCTTAGATATAAAATTGTAAATGATTTAATCTACTATTTTTAAAATAAACAATTTTTAGAGTTAGATGAACGATTACCCTGTTATATAGTTTACAATTTTGAATTTAGATGATGCTTATTAGGATTTTAGTATTAAATATCAGACTTTCTTTTTATAAAATCATTTATTTTTGTATTCTTCTCATTACATTAAAATGTAATACGTTTGACTTGATATAAATATTGAAATGATTTAATCTACTATTTTTAAGATGATCAATTTCTAAAATAGATGAACGTTTACCCTGTTACATAATTTTAAGTTTTCAACTACATATGTACAATTCACTCTTCATTACATTTCCTCTTGAAATTACCAGAGCGTTTAAATGATTAAGGTAATGTAATTTATGTATTTGATTGGTACAAGTTTTATCCTTTCTAAAAGACTTATTTTAGAATGGAAATTTAAATTAATCATATATAATATGTTTTCCTACTCACAACAAAATGGAGGTAGCTTTATTTTTTTATGAATGATCTTGATATCTCAAAGGATGATTATACTCTTAGAGCTCGTATCATAATGTTGTGGAGGCAACCCATGTTTAAGAATCCATCACAAACATTATTCATTGAAATGATCTTGATGGATGAACATGTTAGTTTCGTTGGATTTAAAATAAAAACATAAAAACATTTCATTCTTATTTATTTTGGTTGAGAAAGCAACCTTGATTATCCGAAAACCAACATTGGGTGATAATATTGTCTCTTTTAGATATGTTGATAACCCCATGAATGTGTGCCTTTATTACAATACCACTCTTACAAAATGCACTGATTTTAGTGGTCCGTTTTATGGTTTTTCTTTCTCAAGCTTTTGGTTCATACTTGACCTTGAAGTTTCAGAATCTAAAAGTATAGGTAAGCGTATTCCACCATCAGTTGTTCGTATATACTAAACCTAATATTTATTATTAAAAACTTTATTATACTTCTATAAATTTGTTTTATACTTGCTTAATTTTATTATTAAAAACTATATTATACTTCTATAAATTTTCAAGTAAAATCGATGGTTGTGATTGGTCATGTTAAAGATTATATAACTGAACTACTATCATACATTGTCCTAACTTTAGAGATGCGTGTTGCGCTTTTGGACTTTTAGATGATGACAAAGAATATATTAAAGCTATCCAAGAAACAAGTAACTCCAGGTCTGGTTACTATTTAAGATGTTTCTTCGCAACCATGTTAATGTCTGACAGTCTATCCAGACCTGATTATGTTTGGGATCATACATGAAAGTAGTTATTTTACGACATTTTATATAAACAACGTCAGCTCCTAAAGTCTCTAGGTTATCTATGTTTAATATACTTCTTTTTTTACTTCCATATATTATAATAAACATACATTTTACTTAATTATTATAAAGCATTTATATAAATCTCTTGTGTGACACCCCGTATATTCAGGTTAACGCTGTCAACTCGACCTTCGTTACTTCAACATGCTCCCATAACTTATTTAATTATTTAATTTGGTTATATAATTAAATTAAATCAAGTAAATTGGGTTAAGTTAAATATGGGGAGCATTGTGCAATTTGGGCACAATTGAGGGACCACTATGTGCTTTTAACCAAAGTTGATTGTATTCCATAGAAAAAAAAAAAAAAAAAAAAAAAACTTCCTCTCGGCTTTTCCTTTTAACCGACCCCCCTCACCCTCGCAAACCCCCCCCCCCCCCCCCCCTACTCGACGGCAGCCTCTCCCTCCGTCACGGCAAGCTCCCCCGCGGTAAACGAAACTCCTCCGGCAACCACAAGGGTCGGCCGAAACAACTCCAGGTGGTATGTTTTCCTTCCGTTGTGTTTTTCGCATTCGTTTTGGTTACGGTTTCGGTTGTGAACCGGGTTACTCGATCTCGTGGTTTGCGTTTGGTGTGGGTGACCGGGGTGTTCGTAAGGGATGTTCATGTTCAGGCGATCGTATGCATCCATGTATTGTGTGTATATATATGTATATATTTGCGGTGTGTGCGTGTTTCGGCGGTGTATTCTGCCGCGTGTGTGTGTTTTCAGTTGGGTGCGTGCGTATGTTGCTGCTTTGTGGTATGTGTTTGTTCATAACTTCGTATGTGGCCGTGTGTATTCATGTTTGGGTGTGTGTGTGATTCTGCGATGTGTGTGTGTGATTCTGCGATGTGTGTGTGTGTTTATGGTGTGCGTGTGTGTGGTTCTGGTGTGTGTTTTGTTTTCCTTCTGCCGTATGTGTGTGTTCTTGTGTGTGTTTTGTGCGTGTTTTGTGCAAGTGTGCGTGAATATGTACCTTAGTATGTATGTTGAAGTATGGATGGTATGTATGTTAATATGGTGTATGTAGCATCTCATGTTGCATGCATTATTGATTGGTTTAAATGATCAAACAACGTTTTTGCAAACTACATTTATTTGGGTTGCGCGTGTTTTGCGCCATTTCAATTATGAATTATTACGCTTCCGTAAATGTTTTCATGAATTCGTATTAATTATACTAACGGTTGAGATCCTGGTATGTCACGAGCCTAACGGTAAAACCCCGTTTGTGAAAATTAAGGGTGTGACACCTTGACAGGTTTATCTATCTCTAAAGACCAGATTAAGAGCTCGAATTTTTTTGAAATTGAGAATGTTTTACAACGGAATAATTTGGCATTGCAAAACTATACGTCAATGCCTTACCCTGATAATGATACAATTCTTAATTCAAATAACCTTCTGATTAGTGAGGAGATGGCTTATGACAGAGATGTCCTACGAGATGAGTATGATAACTTTTTTCTAATTTGACGGATGAACAACAAAATATATATGATGATATCATTGAATTCATCAATAATAAAAAATGAGGTGTTTTTTTGTGTACAGGTATGGTGGTACCGGTAAGACTATTTTGTGGAAGATGCTGTCTGCGAGTGTAAGATCAAAGGATCAGGTAGTTCTAAATGTTACATCAAGTGGAATTACATCTTTATTTTTACCAGAAAGTAGGACATCACACTCTAAATTTTGGATACCGTTAAATCTCACTGAGGATTCGTTATGCCATGTAAAGCCAAAAAGTGATGTTGATCATTGGTTGAAAATAACAAATTTGATTATATAGGATGAGGCACCAATGATACACAAGCATGCATTTGAGGTTGGTATTTGTACCGGTGAAACATAAAACGATTTACCATTTGGTGGAGAAGTTGTGTGTTTGGAGGTGATTTTAGACAGATTCTTCCTGTTGTTCTCAATGGAAGTAGACAAGATATTGTCAATTCATCTTTAAGTTCTTCATACATTTGGCAACAATGCAAAAATCATACGCTAACAAAAAAACATGCACTTATCAATCGGAAGTGGAGAATCTAACGTTGAAGAAACAAACAAATTTGCAAATTAGCATTTAGTTAGGTGAAGGAAAACTTAGTGGTATGAATGATGGTGAGGCAAGTATACGTATACCAGATGATCTTCTTATTTTGAATACAGTCGATCCTATCTCTGATTTAATTGAATTTGTATATCCTTCCATCATTCAGAATTCCAGAATTCCAAATTTCTTTCAAGAAAGGGCAATTCTTGCTTTGGAAAATGAAGTGGGGTTCAAGAAATTAACGAACATTTGCTATCAATGTTCCTCGAAGATGAAAGAGAATACCTAAGCTCGGATAGTATAAACGCATATGAGTTTGTTAATAATACTTTTGATCAGAGTTTATGCTCATTTGATTTTCTAAATAGGCTTTAGGTATCTAGGTTACCAAACCATTCTTTAGTGTTAAAGGTGGTTGTTCTGGAATGCTTTTAAGAAATATTGATTGAAAAAATGTGTTTATGTAACAAAACTGACTCAAGGTAATCTCACTTTGCAATTGTGTAATAGAAGTGAAGATTATATATTGCAATAAGATTGGTAGTTGTACACTCATTTCAAGATTAACTTTGATACCGTCAGACAAAAGAATTCTTTTCAAATTTAAAAGTAGACAGATTCCTCTAGTCGTCTGTTTTGCAATGACAATAAACAAGAGCTAAGGATAATCTCTTTCAAGGGTTGGATTGTACTTAAAGGAATCTGTTTTCACGAATGGTTAACTTTACGTCGTATTATCGAGAGTTAAAAGTAGAGACGGACTGAAGTTGTTAATTTTAGATGATCATGGCAAGCCTTCTAACGTTACTTCAAATGTAGTTTACAAGGAGGTTTTCACACATTTGTGATTTTGACATGTAAACAGTTATCGAATCAAATTTATTTATTGTGATTTTTCGTATTATTCTATACCAATCAACGAGTCTTATATTATGTTTAAATTTTTAAATAAAACCATGTAATACACGGGTCGCTAAAGCTAATTAATTAGTAATTACGGAAAATGTTACATTGATAAATAATCAAAACTAATACGATTTTGATAAAAGTATATTGAGGTACCCATGACATGTAAGCCATGTGAAATATTCATTATATCATAAGTGTTAAACTAAGAATCCGTTTCGATATAATAGATAAGGATGACACATAGATATGAATTTTGAAAGCTACGTGATTTCGATTAATAATAATTTTCAGGAATTGATTACTTAGAATTGAATCAATATAATCAACATTATGCTCTGATACCACGTGTTGATAATATCTTGAAACATGAATCAAAACATGAAACCCTAATCATGTTTATTTAATCTTGAATATGAAACTAAACATCAAAAAGATAAAACTTACTTGTGGGGATAGTGATCTTTGACGACGAGGATGATGCCATGATCGATTGATTCGTTCCCGTTATGATGTCTACAGGGATCGATGGATGATCTTAGAAAGATGAGGTTATAAGTGCGTTATAATTATCTCCCTTACTACTCTATTTATAACATATATGGGAAACTTTAATTATGATTATGATGTTTTTTCATCAAATAACCCTTTTCATACTTTTAGGGATTAATTATGTCATTTGATAAAATTTATTTAAATGATCCGTAGGTCATATGTTAGAGGTTATTTCTAACGTATGCTAAATTCACACATGCATCAAGTAACTTCTACTAGTAGATTTTTTTTAAAAATTTCAACAAATATGCATACATGTCTCTCAAAAAATATACATGTGCATGACAATAGATTGTAAAAAAAATGTCCCTAAAATCTTATAAGAGATGGAAGAAAAAAGAGAAAAAAACGTTTTTCGTTAAATATAAATCTGATATTAAAAGCAAACGTTCGTAATTTTTGTGATGATACTCTACCATAAAAGGAAACACAGAAAATAATTTTAAAGGCAACTTCAAAATTTATCTTAGGCTGAAATAGTCAAATACTCAAATATACTCTTTAACCTTTGACTATATTTGACAAATCTGTTGACTCTCAAAAGTCCACACAATTCACTTTCATAGTTTCATCTTCATCTCCATCAAATCTTCTTACATCCACACGATCCTCTTCGCCTCACAACTCCAAAATATGTTTTCTTTCTCGTCTTCATCTCCATCAAATCTATCACCAATCTACCAATGGCTTCCGCCTCCATTGTTTCTTGGAACTATCTCCCCAAGAACCTCCACCATCGTTCAAACAAATCACCCATCGGATCATCTCCCATTTCTTCAACACACCCACACAAAGCAAACCCACTAAATGCATCACTCAATGTTCCCCCGAATCCCCAAATTTCTTCTCCAATCACACTTCAACGATCTCAATGCAAGTTTTTGCGACCTAATACACCAAGAACTCACTGTAATCGGATTGTTCCGCTGAAATCTGCAGGCTCAGATAGCAGCATTACCTCGAATATACTGCAAACTGTATGTGAAAATGCTTCGGTGAATGTTAATTTTGTGGGTCTTTGTTTTGTTTTGGATGATTTTGTGAAATGGGTGTTTCTGTTTTTAGGTGTTGGGAGTGGTGCATTTGGTTGTTTCACTTGGGATTATACTTGCAGCGGATAAGTACTTGAAACAGGCCTTTGTTTCTGCTGCAATTAAGTTTCCAAGTGCTCTTTTTGGGATGTTTTGCATATTCACTGTTCTTGTGATTCTTGATGTTACTGTTCCTGCAGCTGCTAATGGTTTGATGAACTTTTTTGAACCTGCACTCTTGTTCATCCAAAGATGGCTGCCTTTGTTTTATGTGCCATCGTTGGTGATTTTGCCTCTTGCTATTCAAGATATCCCTGCAGCTTCAGGGGTCAAAATCTGCTTCATTTTAGGTACCTTTATGTTTTCAGTTTTGCTTCTTCAAATCTATCTTAATCTACATTCTTGTTGCAGATTAATGTGGTATGAAAAATAAGGGTGAACACTATATTGTTTGTAAGGTTATGCGTGTTTTAGGAAATTTAACACTATATATTTTGTTGAGTTAAATGTGTTCTAGATGCATATTCCTTCTGGATTCATGTTTGACAACATTAGATACCATGGGCATTTGATACAAGTGGATGGTGTATGCTTCATTTACCCCTATAGAAGCATGTTTACACATTTACTATATTGTATTGTTTCTAAAGTTTTTGCTTATACGTAAGGGCAATCCATGACAACCAAGCTTACCGTAGTTGTTATGTGTAAACTATGTGAGGTATTTTACATTCGATCCTCAAATTCTTAACCTACACATAGGAAAAGGCTGAGTTTGATATTGCATTTTTGTTTCCAAGTAACCCTTCAAAAAATTGCCCCCTCATTCATTATTAAACTATTACCATGTCTTTTTAAATAGATGTGGCAGTTTTGAACCATTTGTTAACAAATTAGTCGATTATCAGGAAGGAAGAGTCCAAGCTATTCAAACTAGCTTTAGCTTTGACCTAGAGAAGATACCTTTCCAGTTATGAATCATCTCTAACTCTCTAAGGGGTAAAATTAAAACTGGCTCGAAAGAAAACTGGCCGAAAGTGACCCACCGTGTAATTTTAATGCATAAGAATAAAACCTCCTACGTATTTTACTTAAGAATATTAGATTACTATTGTACATTTTTAACTTTTGGTATTCATATTTGACACTAGTTATTTATAAAAATTCAAAGTCTTGAACCAAAAGCGTTCTTGTTCAACCCGACTTGATCCAGCCTATTTGTACTTTTACCAAAAATATACTCATTATCCAACCTTCCTGACCCACTCATATTGTCACCTCTAAATGCTAAGCTTTCTTGGCGTCTCTATCGAAGTCAGTCGATGTGTAAGTTTTTTCATTTTTTTTGTTGCTTACAGTTGGAGGGTGGCTAGCTTCACTTGCAGTTGCAGGATATTCAGCTATAGCTGTTAGAAAAATGGTGAAAACAGAAATGATTCCTGCTGAACCCATGGCAAAACCATCACCTTTTTCTTCAATGGAGTTGGCTGCATGGAGTGTGATTTCTGTTGCATCATTTGCTGCAGCTCTTAAGTACCCTGAATTACTTGGAACAAATGCTAGAACATGTTTACCATTCTTGCTAGGATCTACCGTGATAGGCTACATCGTTGGTTCTGGGTATATATTCTATTTCTTGTGCTTAAATCTATTCAAGGATTGATGGTTTTTTTCCTGATTGTTTCTTTTGGCTGATATATGGTCACCAGGTTACCATCTGCTTTGAAGAAGGTTTTCCACCCAATCATCTGCTGTGCACTAGCAGCAGATCTTGCTGCGTTTGCTTTTGGATATTTTTCCAAGTCTGGATTTTATCCAATTCTTGGTACATACTGTACTTGGTTCTTATTTTCTAGTCTTCCTCTATGCATCACATGTTGCTACAATTGCCAACCTCTAGTGGTGGCAGAATGGGAGGGGCAGGGGGATGATTATAAATACTATATTATTGCAATAAGATTTCTTTTAAAGAAAGCAAGCTAGGAGGTTGAGTGCATAAACAAACACTTTAACTGACTTTTGACACAATCAACTCATAAACATACACCATCAATTGATTTTGAGTTTCCAAATTTGTGTCATGAGGATGAAATGTATTTCAAATATAGTAACATTCATGGCTAAAAAAGGGTTTTGAATTTTAATATGCAAAATCACAAAAATATTACATTATGGTTATGCAACAAACTATGAGAAAGAAGAGAAGGGTAGAATGGTAATTCCTGCTTTCGCAAAAATGATGCTGCCAGGTTGCAAATATTAGACTTGACAATTACTACAAGTTAAATGCTTGTTTATTTTCAAATATCTTTCATACCTTTCAGTTAAGACTAATAAAAGAACCCCGTGGACCCATATTAGTGTTATTAGCCGGCAAAAAGCCAACTTTTATGAGAGCCTATTCATGAACAGAAATGTTGTGGTTTTCAAGTTTCAAGGGCTGTTGATATTTAAAATCCCCATGCTTTCCATGTTTCTTTTCTTTCTGTTAATTTTTTGAATAAACTTATGCAGGATATTACCTTACAAAAGTCTCATCCAACCCTGGAGCTGGTGACATTTTGATGGGGTTTTTGGGATCTGTAATCCTCTCTTTTGCCTTCTCAATGTTCAAACAAAGAAAGGTAGGTGAAGTATTTGATGCAAATTAATCGAGTTCAACTACACACAGTATAAACCTACTGATTTCTGTCTGTCCTGGCAGCTTGTTAAACGCCATGCAGCTGAGATATTTACATCAATCACCATAGCAACTTTATTCTCCTTGTATTCGACTGCGTTTATGGGTCGGCTTGTTGGGTTGGAACCAACTTTAACCATATCGATTCTACCTAGATGCATTACTGTTGCACTTGCACTCAGCATTGTGTCATTTTTTGAAGGTTAGTAGCCTGATTTGATCATATTGTTGTCCTATTATTTCTTTGGTTGTCTTATTGCCATATATTATATGTATTCATCGTAGGGGCTAATTCATCATTGACTGCTGCTGCTGTTGTATTGACTGGCCTTATTGGAGCAAACTTTGTTCAAGCTGTACTTGATAAACTCAAATTTGATGATCCTATTGCTCGTGGCATAGCAACTGCATCTAGGTATCATTGTTTTTCATTGATGTTTTTGTAGAGGTGGCAAAATGGGTGGATCAGATGGGTTGGGACTTGGGACTGGGTCCAAACTGGTTATCTCTAATATGGCATGAAATATATGGTGTCGGGTTGGGTTGATATCCAAACACTTCTTTGTCTATTTTATATAAAGAATTTAATGCATTAATCATGATTACAAAAACAGTATTATTAGTTTATTACAATAAAGCTAAATATCTGAATAAACTATATAGGAAGTTGTAGTATTAAAAGTGACATTGACCGACTTTTAACCTCTTTAACCCATTTGACCTGTTCTGTTGTAGCTAAACTAATGATAACCCAAGTGGACCCATTCATAAATAAATGGGATGAAAATATATTTTGTGGTTCAAACCCATGGCCTGCACCTAATTTGGATCTTCTGTTGGTTGTTGCAGTGCACATGGATTGGGAACGGCTGCATTATCAGCAAAAGAACCTGAGGCCCTGCCATTTTGTGCCATAGCGTATGGTCTAACAGGTATTTTTGGCTCACTAGTTTGCTCAGTTCCGCTTGTCCGACAGAGCTTGCTTGCTATTGTTGGCTGAAAAGAGTAGGTCATTTTTTCTTGTATCTTACCCTTTCAATTTCTGTAAATGCTTATTGCATTTTGAGTCAAAACTCCTTGAGTTATGCTTTCATTTTTTGTATATGATTTTTTCTCTGATATCAGAATTTCTTGTAATTGCTCTTTGTCTTGTGTTTTTATATTGTTGTTCATCAAGCACAAATCTTTTAAAAATTGGTCAATGTACAAAAACCTGGTCCAAGGCTGTTACTTCACTTCTTTAGGGTTTTCTTATGCTCACTAATTTCAGTACATAGTTATAAACTTATAATCTACAAACATAATAATATAATATTACATGTAGAACTATTTAAAATTTAAAATTCACATACCAAGTGTTAACTATTGGTATTGATAACTAACATTTCACTATTGAAATATAGTCATATTTCTTTGGTAAGTTATATCCATTCATGTGGCTTGTCAAGAATTATACAAATCGTGCATAATCATTCATGATGTTACTATTTGATTACGGTTTTAATCCGCAACTTGGATGGAGGTAGGAAGGCTCGACTAGCATCACAGCCTCATACACGAGAGCAGTTTAATCATTTTAGGATTATAAAATTTGGTCATTCTGGTTTGCAAACCTCATCATCCTCAATGAATTCATTTGTAAACCCACAGGTTCACTTATCATGGTTGCATCTAGAGAAGATAGTGGGCTTTTAAGGGGGAAATGAAACTTTTTTGTAGTTCGCTTGTCATCCCTCTTGTTTGTCCAAATTAACTTCTGATATTTTATATCAATCCTAATAAGTGCATAGTCATCATGAGTTTGTTGCAGAATTAGCACCGATGTTCTATTATATGTCTATCTTTGAAATTCATATCATATCAGCTTTAAAGTGAATTGTTTTGGGACGTGACATCCAAAATGAACAACTGGTACATGAACAAATTTGTTTGACCTTTTCAAATTTTTGGTCTCTATTTGTCTGCCATTGTATTTAGAAGTTGCTTTGTACTCTGTATGAATGTGTTTTCTCTTTCTTTTTTAATTATTATTATTATTATTGGGCAGTGAGTGGGATGGGTGAGTTGGTGCCTGGTAGGTGGGTGGCTGGGTGGGGGCCTATCTTGGAGTTTGTTTCTACATTGAACATTAGAATCATAAAGCTAGCCATGAACCTTTTAAAACCTCAATATACCCTTGGTTACTTAAATTGCATTATGGTGTATGAGCCATGGTGCATACCCAGAACTAAATCGCAAGCTTGCAAGTGAAGGCTACACTCTTTCTCATCCAGTTGACCTAAAGCACTTTGAGCCAAAGTGCCAAACATGGTACTAACAACTTGATTATTTTGCACCTGTGGCTGACTTAAAGTTAGCATCTGGTTTTTAGAATCATAGATGTTGTTGGAAATCTAGTTGTAAACATGTTTATGAGACTGTCATTAGTATGTCTTTTAACTGTAGTACTGTCATTAATTATGGTACTAACAACATCTACAATTAAGGATGACATGCTATACCTATATAGCTGTAAAAGTGTTTGTGAATCTAGAACTGGAATTGACAGTAATCTTGATAATGGAGGTGTTCTTTAATCTTCTCAAGATTTCATTTAGGAATTTGATTCCCTGTATGACAGATCTCCATGGAATAGACAAATGCAAATAAATACATATGGGAGTGTAACTTTCATGAGACTCGTGATAAAAGCCTAACACTCGAATCTTACATGAAAAGAATAGTTGGTAGGAGAAAGAAAAATGGACTTAGTTGTGTTACTTTTTGAATTAAACTTTTGTAGCTTCCAATTGAGCTGAGGCCTTGCTGGCTGTGATTTGTTCAAAGAGATCTCTAATTTTCAAACCAACAATGGTTTGGAAGAGACCGGTGCCATTGTTGCTACCTGGGAAGTCGGCATGCTTCAACATTTGTTGGGTAATCTCTCCATAGAATTTGGTGGAGATGTTGCTCAAATGGCTCTCAACATAGATGAGCTCATCCAGTTTGTCAAATTGCCCATCCATTTCCAACACAGACACCTGGAAAGTAATAGAAACTTCAGTTTACTTGTTCATACAACTGCATTGATATTTGATGTACATAGAAGATAGAGGTGGCAAAATGGATGAGTTTGGCAGGTTCAGTAGCGGGTCAAAGGGCTTTTATCACATTGGTGGCATGCAGCCGATTTGACATGTTTCTATTTAAGCTAATTTCTTTAATTTTACTCGTTAGAGAGAAGATAACCTGAATCTAAACATTCATAAGTAAAGGAGTTGAAATTTCCGCCTCTATCAGATAGATTATTATATGAAATTACCTCATGACCGTAGTAAGTATCAGGGCCATAGGCGAATTTGATACCCGGGTAAGAGCAAGTGAGCTTCCTCCCACAGGGAATCCATGAAATGGTGGAGCCTTCATCAAACAAGTAAACTGGGCTGAAGTATTTCACTCCCTCTTTCATTATCAACTTCACTCTCAACACCTTCCCCTCGTTGTCGTCTGGAATCAGCTGTGTAGGCAAAACTTCTATAACCGCATCTACATATTGCTTTTGTGGGTCTGCAACATGAAAATGAAAATCAAAACAGCTACACAGAATCCACTCAAATTCCTAATAAGGTAACCAGATCTTATCTACAAGTTCCCAATTGTTTGTATATATGCTTTTTCATATTACATGCTAGGGTGTTTCCATTATGGTGTTCATGGTCAGGTTTGGTTTTGGTGAAAATCCTGAGCCAAATTGCTAACTATGTTTACAAAAACTACAATGCAAACTGGCTGGGCTGGGTGGGTTGGCTGGATGGGCTGGTGTTGGCGGGTTAAAAAAATATATATTTCTTAGATTTTAATATCATTGGTTTGTATTATAATTGTTAAAGTGATAAAGATGTTTCATGAATATAATACATATACATAAATGCATATTCAATAATGAAAAGATATAAAAAATATGAAAAAGTTCAAACGACCACTTCCAAGTTTCAAGCCGTCAGCCGGACTATTAAACCACCAAAACCGAACCATGAACTGGATTGTATAAATCTCAAACCATCCGATCTGGCCAACTTGGTTCGGTTTAGACAGTTTGGTCTGCTTCAACAACTTTAGAATGTATATAATTAGGTTATAAGTTTAAGATTATATATAAATGATTATGTTTACCAATATAGGCATCAAAATCAGGCTTTCTGGCCTCAATGCTAGCTTTGATGCTTTCAAGGCTGTGTCCTCTCTCTGCCATGTCCCTCTGCAATTCATGGAAACAGATTATTGATGCTATCAATCTGGTTATCTTGTATAGGAAAATAAATTTGAGGGGATGTTTGGATTTGCATTTCGTGACTAATTATGATTATGGATACTTGAAGTCTTGTGTCTGTTGTTTGGATACATAGAATTACTTCGAACAACCAAGTCAAATCCAAACACTATCTTCTGATTTCCACTTTATTAAGGTAATTATTTAGATTTGTATGATTCATAATCACTCTCAAAATAAACATCCAAACACTTGCTATTAGTATCAAAACTTAATGTGGATTCAACAATACCTGAATTTTCCAGGCAAATTTAACATCGTTGCTGATGTCCAAGTAGATACTGAAGTCCAACAGGTCTCTTACTCTCTGATCAAACCTACATATATTGGAATCAAAAGTTACTTTTTATGTTTCACTAAAATTATTGTCAGAAAGAGTTATTTTAACCATGTTACACCATCTTATTTACTTAAAACCATGACTTTTAATCACAAATGAGGTATTCTATTAATTGCTCTCCCCCTCCCAAGTTTGTGGAAAAGAAAATTTAACACTTTTAGCATCTTGCATGCTCTACAAGGACTAAGGGGGTGTTTGGATATGAAATTTTGAAGCAATTACAGAAAATGGACTGTAGAAAACAGTTTTCAGATGTGTTTTTGCTATTTGAAGCTGTAATAATTGGATAACTAAATGTTCAAACAAATTTAAATTTTCACTTAAATAAATATATGTATGTATTTGTCGCGGTTATATGAACTTGAAAATTAACAGAACCATGGTAATCAATCAGAAAAGCAAACCCATACACCTACTAAACCATTTCTTTCATTTTGATAGGAAAATAAGATCTCGGTTGGACACTTACATTGGGTGCAAGCCTTCAATGACAAGGATCTTGGGTGGCTTGATAAGCTCAGGAGGGTCCAAAAGACCAGTAACATGGTTATAAATAGGCTTCTCTACAGCAATACCATCTTTTAAAGCCTTGACCTGCTCATACATAAGATCAAAGTTATTGGCTCTCGGATCAAGAGCGGTCACCCCTTCCACTTTCCTACCTGTTCTATCCAATGAATGGTAATCATCCAAACATATAACTGTTGTTGTGTCACTAATAAGTGTGTTCGAATCAGGATTGCCTCCCTTTGGTGGCTCTGCTGCACCTCCAAACACACTAGTCAACCTCCTCATGAAGGTACTCTTCCCACACCCTGAGTCTGCTGCTAGTCCAATTACTATTGTGTCCCCTGAGCATCTTATCTCACCATTTCTCACCCTGCCCTTGTTGGTCTTTTTACTATAGAACAACACTTGTCTTTTCTGAATTCCCAAATGGGTTTTTGTTGGTGTTGAGATTGAACATGTTGAGTTCAGAGATTGCACTGTGCACACTGTGCACACTGCCATTTTCTCTCTCTAAACTTCTTGAAGATTTAGAGAGAGAGAATGAGAAAATAGCTTTTTAATGTGTCACTGGAATTGGGTTTTTGGTAAGTTTCTCCCAAGTGATAGTTTTTGTGAGATACAGAATGAAAGAAGAGGTAGCACTAAGGATTGTACTTCTGGCATTGCACAAGGTACAACTTGTGGGCTGTCCCTGACCTTGGACAAATATGGAGGTAATCTTTTGGTGGACTATGAAAGTTTGAGGGCATTTTTGTCGTTCCACTTGTTGAGAAAAAAAAAAAAGGATTGTGTGATGAAGATGAGGTGCTAGCATTTGTGATGACAATAGGCATGAAGAAACTTGGTGGTTATTTGTTGCAGTTTGGATTTGTCATGCCACGTGGCATCACGTATTTGGTTGATTGAAGATGGGGGTAGTTTGTGTGGAATAGAGCTTTGGGTCCTTCTTTGCCAACCATATCAGACTTTGATGTTCTTAATTAGAGTACAATCTTAAAAGAAATAGGTACTAGTAGTAAAGGTATTTCCTTTAGACTTTGGTCAACACTGGTTCATAGACATGTATCTGTTAGATTATGTTCTAAAGCGATTTGTCCAAACAAATAAGATGTTATTATGATGGTATAGTTTTTTAATCATGTGTGATACAGTGATGTGTAGAAAAAAGAACGTGCTTGCTAATGAACGTTGTTCTACTTCTTGATTGCGGTCTATGAGTCTTGGAAACCATTCCAAATCGCGGGCAAAAACTAGAGGAAGGGGGTAGAGTATGCACATGCATATCTTGAAACTTCTTTGTTGCAACCTTTTGTGGTGTGTAAATGGAGTTGTAATATAACCACATAGCCAAATTATGTTTACAATATTAAAACATGCATTAGCTAAAAAGTTTGGATCGGTCTTTGGTAAATTTCCATTAGGATGCTCTAAAACCATCTTTATTCGCATGCTTAATTTTCTTAAGAAGCCAAGTTATGTGTCAATTTGCGCCTCTAAGTTAAAGTGAAAAAAACCATGTACAAAGAACGTTTCATGAGTTTGGGAAACTATAGATGCTGTTACACAAATAAAAAGTCCTCACATGTTTTGTTACAAAGTGCGCGGTTAAAATAAGGTTCATATTATTTCTTATGTTTTGTTATATGCTTGTGCGCTGTGGTGGTACTGCTGTTGCGCGATTTTTTGAAAATTCGATTTTAGTCAGTATCGGCTCGGTGCGTTATTACGTAAATTAAAAAATCAAAATACAATTATTGAAAAAATTGAATGAAAGAAAACGATTACGTATATTATAAAAGTCTTTAAGACAACTATATTATCCCAATAAGATTAGTAAAACATGGGTGGTATTTGTGGTCAGAAATCACTTATTACTTAGATTTTAGGGGGGGGGGGTTCGTTTTATGAATGTAGGTTAGAGTTTTATGATCATCAAAGACAGCTTTCGGTGGTGATTTACATAGACCGGAGAAAGTTAAAGGAGAAATTATCATCACAAATTACCATCTTAATTTTTATTAAGCTATTAGTGAAAGCATGGGCGGTATTTGTGATCGGAAATCACTTATTACCTAGATTTTAGGGGGGGTTTCGTTTTATGAAATGTAGATTAGAGTTTTATAATCATCGGATGCAGCTTTCAGTTGTGATTTGCATAGACCGGAGAAAGTTAATAGAGAAATTATCACCACAAATTACCATCTTAATTGTTATTGAGTTATTAACAACCGGCAAGGAAAAGGGGAAGAGGGATTAGTGCTCAATCGCAATGAATAAACGACATTGAAAGTAAATGACGGTTTTGTTTGGCCACGTGTATATGTTTTAGCATTTGTACTATAAGCATCATATGTTATACTTTATTGTAAGGGCATAAATGGAATAAAATAGTTAATTTTTTGAAATCTAAATAATATATTAATAATGTTTATTAAATACATATAAGAGACAAGGGTAAAAATATCAAGGTATATAAAATTTAATGGATAAATTTACCATATTGCCACTAAATTATCTTAAAATCTTAATCAACTCCATATTCTACCCCTCTAAATGTTTTGCACTTTTTTGTAGATGTTTTAAAACTTGTATGCTTGTCAAAATTACATCTCTATCCAATGAGATGTATAATATAGTAGTATAGATACAAGTATTTAAATAAAATAATACTTAATTTAAATAGTATTTAGTTATAAAAATATGATTAGTAATTATAAATTTAAATATCAATTTATATTATTATAATAAAATAAAATTTAATGAAGTGAATTAAAAATAATATATATTAAATAATACAATAATTAGAAGATGTTAATTAAATGGGGGTAAAAGTGGAACTATTGCATAAAGCACTTGTACTCTATGATTAAAATATTGTATAGGTGTCTTACACTTTAAATAAAATTACCATCTTATCTTTATAATATGTATTAAATAGCAGTATACATTGGTCGGTTAATCCCTACTAGTATTAAGACCCCGCATTGCAGCAGAGGGCGAAACTGGAAAAACATTAACGTAGAAACGTAGTCACGCGCCCACATGTTGAAAGTAAGAATACGAAAGTTAACGTATTTATAACATTTGAAACTTTATGTAAAAATAAAACTAAACTGTCAAAGTTTTATGTGATGTGGTGAATCTGTTCAAAATATTTAGAACTTTATATATAAAAGGAAATCATTAAAAAATTCATGTCACAACATTAAAAGAAATAGGCATGTCGCAATGGAAAAATTCAAACAGTTAAAAATATTAACGTTAATTAAAATCAACGTTAATTACATTAAGGACGTATAAATTTAGATTTGATAAAAATACACTAAAAGTTATATGGAAAAACAAAGAAATTGTAAAACATCGAGAGCTTGAATTAGCTTTGACGGCTTGTAAGTTTATGTGTCAATGACTTGTACACTATGATTTACAATTCTGTTTTGAATGAAATTTATAACGAAACATAGATAAAAATAATCATTGTGCAACATTATCTTCAAACTATTTTGAATGAAGTTTAACCTACTCATAAATAAAATTGAGCATTTCGCAATGGTATATTCGAAAGGTTTATAAGATATTAAATTTTAAAATTCATGAGATAGCAAAAAGGAGTAAATAACGCTTTTGCTCCCCGTGTTTGTTCAAAATAACAATTTTACTCCAATAGTTTAAAAATAATGTTTATCCACCCTGTGGTTACTATTCTTTTTCGATCTTGCTGCCCGACCCTAACTCCATCCAAAAATTATGTTTAGTGCCACCCATCTGCCCCTCATGTGAGGGGCATTTTTGTCTTTTTCCTTTCAAACATTTGCATCAGATTTAAACACAATTACACTAAACCATCAAACAGCAAACCTAAAAAAATTTCATCAGCCGAAATCAAAAAAATTCTAAAACTAAGGTGAAGAGCAGCTGTTGATTCAATGTCGCATTGGTTCAGTAGTTCTCGAGGTTCAAAGTTTGCTGATAACGAAGGTGAGTGTTAAATCCAATACATATTGCTTATATGTAAGGTGCAATGTCGAATTAATTTTTGTTTGATTTCAATGTAGGTGGAAATATACCAGGATTTCAACCTAGTCTAGGGAAAGGAAAATGCTTTCAGCTTCACCTACTTTTTCAAGTGTCTATTAGTTTTATTGAACTTTTTTTCAGGCTTTAGGCAAGGTGGATGACACAAACCTACTTTGAGTTGGATTCAAACTTGGTTTGCCAACCAATCTTCTTTCTGAGTTTGACTAGCCATTTAAAATCCTTATCTTGTTTTGACAAATATCACCTTGTCTAATCCTATCACATGTAGCCTCACCTTGAAGACATTTATGGTTTCGTCTAAAGTCACATTTAAACGACTTTACCTAGATCGCGTTACATAGCCTCACCCTATGAAGTTGTGTCTGGTTTTGCTTAAGGTCAACTTTCATGATCTTACCTTAGATAGCCTTACCAGAGATCACCTTAAAAGACTTATCTGGTTTTGTCTAAGGTCTTCTTTCCTGACCTTACATCAAGTATCCTTATCTAGCCTACCCTATGATTACTGAGTAATTTTAAACCTAGTTTCTTTCCACCACATTGTTTGTGTTAGTCTCTGGCTCATTCTTTGTGAATCGAAGGATCGTTCAGGAATTATCAGAATTGATTTGAACAAATATTGATCGCGGAATTATCAATACTTGGTGTTTAATATATTAATAATAATAAAATCAATCAATCAAACAAATAAAATAAGAATATTAAAACCGAGAGAACTCAAGAACGTTGATTGAATGCTTTCTTGTTGCTATTGATGTTGCTGATCTTGAATACAACGATTCAGATAATGATCACTAATGATTCTAATGATTCTCAACTATTGTTATGTATATGATTTATTGATTACATCTGTTGATGATCTCGTATCTATTTATAGAGATCTAATGCTGTTATATTGCTAGCTATTTTGTTGCTATAATTAAGCTAATCATCATTATCCGAATCTTCGCCATGTTTATCGGCTTAGGAATTCGTGATTTACAATAATTCTACTGATGATAAAATTTGTTGATGTGACGTGGAATATCCGCTTGAATAAAACGTCTTCAATCGTCATTAATGTTGTTGATGTTCTGCCACGTTGACTTGTTTTCTTGATGTTAACTTCTGAGTTAATTGGTCTTCCGCAGGAATTTACTCTACCTGCTCTTCCGCAGCAACTGTTGTACAGTACTTGTTCTTATGCTTCCGCAAGAGTTCTTGTCTTCCGCAACAATCCCTCCTTCAGTAGTTTGTTCTTGTTCTGCTGAAGTTGTTCTTTCGCATGAGATCCATGGATGTACATTCTTCAGTTATGTTCCTGAGAACATCTGCAGAAGAACGCTTTTTTCATCCGCAGTTGTTCCAACACTTGGTTAATTTTCCAATTTGACAGTGTTTAATGTTTCCTGCACATTCACACATACATTCTGAAATATATTATATCATAGATGAATATATTAAATGAAGTGCAAAATAAATATTATTTTGTTCATAAACACAATTTTAATCAAATATATTCATTTTATATCATTAAGAACAATAATTACAATTATGATTACAAGAGTGATATATATCATCTAAACCTATACAAGAGATCTATCCCTAACAGTACTCTCCCTTAGGTTTAGACTCTAGTAATCATTGGTTTAGCACTCTAAGTTCATTCACTCTTGCCAAAATTCTTGATTTAAAGTAATCTACAGTCGTCTTCTGATCTTCATACTGATACTTTATCTGTCTTCTGTTCATCCTCTTTAGTGTTTTGTGTTTCATACCCAGGACATCCTCTTCAGTGGTGAGTGTTGCAACAACACTATTATTTGACACCACCTCTAATTCGTCCTGTTCTGAAATTCTTAATTCTGTTATAGGCTTTATCTCTGACCCAATCAGCTACCTAGCTTCAAACTTCCTCCTCTTGTGCGCCTTGGCATGCAATTTGTCAATGACTTGAATAAGGTGTACATAGAAGCACAAGTCATTTTGAGCAGTTGAATCTTGCAGCCTTGGAAAGTGTTTATCATGAAGATAAGAGGTATAGCTTGGGTGCAGCAACTTCAGTTCTACAGGGTCAAAAAGTCTTATGCATGTTGACTTCTTAGCAGGATCATTCCTTAGCAGCACCAGTTCTTTATTCCTTTCAATATACCCCCAGTCAGTAATGGGGCATGTGAACTGATTGCCATCTATTGTTTTGATTGATGCAGCAAATCTATCTTCAGCTCCAATCCTTTTCAAGAATTCATCATCAACCAGTTTGGACTTGGACTGAGACTTTGACTTTCTTCTAAAGTGCACAGCATCATCCATCATAGCTTCCCTAATCATATCCCCCTTGAACTTGTTCTTCAAACTGTTCACAATCCCAGAGAAGTTTCTTCCCCTTGGACTTATGGGATAATTAATGATGGGAAGGCATTGTAATGTATAAAGGTCTACATCTGGCAGTGACAGTAAGCTCTCTAGTCTTTGAAAATATTGCACCATGCCAGATGCCCTCTTGATCATTGCACAATCCCAATCACCATCATACTTCCATGCAATAATCTGATTGTCTTCAGCTGATCTTGGAGTTGTCATCTGATCAAAAAGTTGAATCAGACTTAGTCGTTCTTGGGTGATCTCCCTCACAGCTGTTCCAAGAGGCCATATCTTGTTGGGAATTATATCTCTTGGCTCTCTGATCAATTGTTCTTTTCCTTTATGCATGTCTTTTGCTTGAACCACAGTAGGCTCAGCAGGAGTTTGTGATGATTGTTGTTGATAAGCAGGATTGGGGGCTCCGGATCTGAACTTTACTCCTGTATCCAGCTCTACCTTCATAACATATTCCATCATCGCCCTTAATTCACCAATGGTTCTTCCTTTGAGTTCATGTTGGTCATGGTTGTGACTTTGCAGCCAGCAAACCATGTTGTACTTTGTAAGCCCGGAGGTGTCACAATGACCTAACTCCTTCCTTATTCTCTCCATTGACTTGAACTTTGAGAAGGTGTCAAAGTTACACACAGGAATCATCATACTCACAGCTTCAAATTCTTTTAGAGTTTGAATCATCTCCTCCATGTTCATCTTTTCCACCAAGTCAAATGGAAATCCATGATTAATTAATTGCATGAACATGGATGACTGTGGTCTTTCATCAAGGATGTCTGCAGTAGTCAGACGTACTTCTGTTTCTTCTTTCTCAGTTTTAGGAGACTCTTCTTTAGTCAATTCCTCCCATTCTTCATCACTATCTTTCTTGACTTCTTCCTTAGGGGCTGACAGCTCTGGTGAATCTGATTTTGCTCTTTTTGAGGATTCACCCAGAACATCAGTTGTCTTCCCTAAGTACTTCCTTTTTCTACTGTAGGTGATCATTGCTGTTTCACCTTTAATCTGTTCAGCCTCAGTCAATTTCTTCTTTAAACTTTCAATCTCATTATCTTTCAGCTTCAGACTTGCAGCTTGCTCATCTACCAGATCATTTAAAGCATCTATTACTTCATTATTCATCACTGCATTTCCCTCAGCCTTTTTACTATGCTCTCCAAGCTTCTAATGGCTTAAACTTTCTCATCCAACTCTTTTTTCATCCTTCTTAGCTTTTCCATCCTCTTGTTACTCTTTAGTACAAGGTTGTTGTACTGGGCCACCAAGTAGCTTTTGCTTACATTTATTTCTTCTTCATTCAGGTCATTTTCATTGTAAGCAATGATATCAATGTGCGCACTCTCTTCTTGCTCAACTTCCTCTTCTTTATCTTTCTCTTCTACATCAATACAGACTTCTTCTATATCTTCATCATTAATGGCTTCATTAACATCCTCATCAAGGTGGAGTTCTTCTGTTGGTGTTGGGCTCTGAATGGGTTCAGTAGGAGTGGGTGAGATGATTGGTTCAATTGGTGGTAGAGGAGATATGGGCTCTGTGGCACCAGTATCAATTGATGTTATGGAGATTGGTGATTGTGGGAGTGGAGGTTGAGTCCCATCCTGACCAACTACTTCAGTAGAAGCAGAGTTGATTGATATTGGTGATTGGCCAAGAGAGATGGGTTCAGTATTCTCACTTGAAGATGTCAAGTGGATGGGTGATGGTGGTGGCTGTGATTCTTGTTGGGGTGATTTGGGTGAAGCATGTTGTGGTGTTTCAGGCTAGGAGTGTGTGGCAGATGGTGCTGATGAGCTTTCAATTCGTGGTTCCTTAACCCACAGCAGCTCCTGAGGAATGTCCTCATTCTCATCTATTACATGAGCAAACAGTTGTACCTCCTCTCCTTTGTACGTCCCAGATAGTTTTTTCAGAAGTGATCTGCTCAGATGGTTCGACACACATGAATCTCCTACTCTCTCGACCTCCGGAAGGTGTTCATTTATGATCAGTTGTAGGAATCGAGGAAACATGAACATTTTTCCTTCCTTCTGCACTCGCACATGGTCGCAGAGGCAGTTCATTATATATCTTGCGTAGTTGTACTTCCTCCCTTCGAAAATGCCGATGATTCCGGAGGAAATGTGTCGCGAGAATCTGTCCAATCCGGACTTTCGGTTGGAAATGCATTTCAGGTATGTGTGGCACAGGAATCGATATGGCTTACATAGCCTTCCCTTCTTGATTTCACCATGTTGATAGTCACCATCATACCCCATCAGGTCGAATACTTTCTGGATGTATTCGTGGTCGAATACATCCGGATGACCTTGTTCTTCGTCTCCTAATTCTAGAGCCCCGCGTATGATTCCTTCATTCACCCAGAGGGGTAGGTTCCCAATGGTTGCGGTTATCATGGCCCCTTCATCTCCTTCTTCAATAGCTGCGGTATTCCAGAAATCCATCATATGCGACAGATATATGACCGGATCGGCAGTTAGTGCGAAGTGTAATCGCGATCTTCTTAAGTACTGTATGATGGGTCTACACTCATCATTGACATTTGGATCTAGATACGCACACACATTGTGTTCTTTTACGAATGGGTTAGCCATGATGGCGACATTGATTACGTGAGAGGTGTAACTATTTGAGATTAGGTTGAGATTTTGGTAAGGGTTTATGGTGTTCAGTTTGGATGCTATTTGATTTGGGGTTTTTTTTTTTGAAAGTGATAGAAAGGCCAACGGTCGAAGCCCCTATATATACCTTTTCAGACAGCCTGTCAATTACACTTAGCCCCTCCGAGGTTTTACCTTTTGACCTTATCCTATTTCAGTGGGACCCAGTTGCACTTAATCTCTCCTCGGTTTTACACTTTACCCCTCAAAGTATTAACTATGCCTATTAATAACTATGGACAATTAATAACTACGCACTTAATGATTAAACAATTAATAAGACAAAGAGAATTAATATCCAAACAATTAATAAAGTAAAGCAAAGCATGGTTATCTACGGAGATTACATCTACGGAAATTATAATGTCTTTCTTCCGCATTGCACCTGCGGAAGTTGACATTCTGTCTTCCGCGGGAATTCTCCGGATAATTAAGTTCACCAAACTTTTGAAGACAAGTTATCAAGTAATCTTCCAAAAGAAAAATGTCTTCCGAAGGAAAACTTGATGTTGTCTATGTTTTATCTTTGTATGAATTGACTCATGGTCAATTCATTTGATGTTTTTCTATTGGACCTTGTGACTTGCTTCATGTCAATTGTGTACAAGTGGCAGCTTCCTGTTGCAGATATCCTTCAGCCTGCAGCCAAGTTAGTGCTCAAGTTCAAATTTTCTTCAACTCAGTATGTTTAACATAGGTTTTAATGAACTTATTACTCCCCCTAAATTTGTGATGAATCAGAAACTTAAGAATTTATCAAAAAACTAATAAGAGAAGTTCATGTGAACTGTTACATTGACTAACATAATAAACACATAAAAAAGAGAAGCATATGCACAGGCACTTGTTTGATAGATTGAAGGATCATACTATGACACTAATACACTCCTTCATATTATTGTTAGGTTTGTTAACTACTTGATCTAGTGCAGATTCCAAATATTTATGATTCACAGAAGTTCAAACAAGAGTGTATGTCAAGTATGTCATGCTTATTATCATGTTGTGATTAGTTTAGTGATAAACAGAGATGAGTGCATCATGCAAGATGTTGTGAAAGTGTGTCCGTTCCAGAAACTGCCCAATCCATCACGTTATCACACTTGACCCATGTTTCGTAGATTATAAGCTCTATCTTAAGATTTCTTTGAAATCTTATTAATGCTGATAGTTTATTCATGCTCTTTGTATATTTTTACTATTGATCCGTTTTGGATTCTTTTGAGAGCAGCTCCTGTTTGGAGTTTTATGATTTGCATCAGGTCATCAGGTCTTTACTCACGTAAAACAGAGGTGACCCATGACTCAGGTCTTTGCTTACGCAAAATAGAGAGTCAAGATGCATAAAGATAGAGGTTATAAGGTGTTACAACATAGTAAGTGTGCATGGGTAATGAATTTTGCACATCCGGATTAGACTTACTTAATATACACCTCACAATGATTTTGTCATAAGAAGTCATCTGAAATTTAAGTTGAGCATGTCATACCTGATTTTCCACTTAAGATGAACCTATCCATATATCCAACATATCAGATCAGTAGATAGTTGTTAATTTGAAAGCAGGATATATGTCAGTTATAGCATACTATCATGTCCTTAGTATATCTGTGCCTTACATAAGTGGTCTCATATGTTCACAGTTAGTACACACCTATGTCTATTGTTGATATGATGAACTTATTCTAAGTTGATCATGCCTAATGATTCTATTAAGAAGTTAAATCTGACAGAATCAAATGCCTTAGTGAATAAATCAGCAAGCTTATTTATTGTATCTACTTTGACCAACTTAATTAGACCTTTTTCTGAGCAGTCTCTTAGAAAATGATATCTAATTTCTATGTGCTTAGTTTTACTATGTTGTACCGGATTAGCAGTTATAAACATAGCAGCTAAGTTGTCAATATGTATAGGAGTTTGAAGAAAATTGTAACCATAATCAAGTAATTGGTTTTGCAACCAAAGAACCTGAGAGCAGCCAGCTGAAGTAGCTATGTACTCAGCCTCAGCTGTGGATACTGAGACATTTGTCTGCTTTTTGCACTACCATGACACAAGTCTTGGTCCTATAAATTAACATCCACCAGTTGTGGATTTTCTATTGTTGTTGCATCCTTCGTAGTCACTGTCTGAATAGGAGTAAATCTTGAAGTCTCCTTCTTTGGGATACCATAGTCCAAGTGATGGTTTCCCTTTGAGGTATCTGAATATTCTCTTTACTGCATTCAAATGAGACTCTTTTGAATCTGCTTGATACCTAGCACACACACACACAGCAAACATTATGTCAGGTCTACTAGCAGTTAAGTACATTAAGGATCCTATCATAGATCTATATAATCTTTGATCAATAGAATTCCCTGTTGGATCTGGTACAATTTTATCTATAGTAGATGCTGGTGTTTTGCATGATGTACAGTCTGTAAGGTTATATTTCTTTAGTGTTTGAAGGATATACTTTTCTTGATTGATGAAGATGCCAGCTGTTTTCTGATAAACTTGTAATCCTAAGAAGAAAGTTAATTCTCCCATTAAACTCATCTGAAACTCAGATTGCATTAAGGCTTCAAACTCTTCACAAAGTCTCTTGTTTGTTGATCCAAATATGATGTCATCAACATATATTTGAACAACTAAGAGGTCTTGGTGTTCATGTTTGAGGAAGAGTGTCTGGTCAATTATTCCTCTCTTGTATCCATGTTTTAGAAGAAACTTGGACAGTGTTTCATACCATTTTCTTGGTGCTTAATGAAGTCCATATAAAGCTTTGTCAAGCTTATATACTCTATCAGGATAGTCAGGATCCTTAAATCCTGGTGGTTGTGATACATAGACCTCTTCATCAATCTTACCATATAAGAAGGCACACTTTAAATCCATTTGATAAACTGTGAACTTCTTATATGATGCATATGCCAAGAACACTCTAATTGCCTCAATTCTTGCAACTGGTGCAAAGACTTCATCATAGTCTATGCCTTCCTCTTATGTGTAGCCTTGAGCAATTAGTCTTGCTTTGTTTCTGATTATTATTCCCCTATCATCTAGCTTGTTTTTGAATAACCACCTTGTGCCAATAGGATATTGGCCTTCAGGGAGATCAACTAGGTTCCACACCTTCTGTTTCCTGAACTGCTGCAGTTCTTCTTGCATTGCTTCAATCCAGCTGTTATCTTTTAAGGCTTCTGTGATGTTGGGTGGAACTACTTGAGATAGAAAACAAGAGAATAGACAAGTGTTTGCAGCTCCCCCTTGTCTTCTGGTAGTTCTGCTGTTGAGGTCACCTATCATGTTATCAATTGGGTGATACTTATGTGTTCTAACTGTTGGTACATCATTAACTTGGATGGATGAATCCAGGTTTGTGATGTTGGTTGTTGGAGATGAGGGTAGTTGTGATGGGGAGTCAACAAAATAGTTCATCTCATTTTCTGGTGCAGCTGACTGAGCTTCCGCAGGAACATGTATGTCATCCGGGGTAGTGGACATGTCTTCCGTAGCAGGTACTTGATCAGCTATGGTCTCTGTCCAAGGCATATCTGTGTGTGACAATGGTGTGGGATGATTTTCTGATATGGTTTGATTTTTGGGGGGTCTCCGTTCAACATCTGCAGTAGGGATATCTACGGAAGTAGAGACATCTACGAAGTAGAGGGTATTGCTGCTGATGTGCATGGAGTAAAAACATCTGAACCATCTTTGTGTTTTTGTGCTGATGTACTAGGATCATTATCACTTTGGTTTTCTGGAGTAATGACTCTTGGTGGATCAGCTGTCAATGGTACACCCATATTTGGAGGAACATAGGGATAACATGTATCCGCAGCACCTGTCACATTAAGATAACCAGAGTTAAATGAGTTAGTTAATGCATCTATATCAAATAGCCAAGATGATCCTTTCACAGACTGTGGGAATAAGGATTCATCAAAGGATACATTAGGAGTTTCTTCCACTATGTTATCATGTGGAATGTAGACTCTATATGATTTAGATGTTGATGAGTAACCAACAAAGAAACCATCATAGGCTTTTTCAGCAAATTTTCCTAACTGTTCTTTTGTGTTTAATACAGATACATGACACCCAAAAGCTTTAAGATATCCTATAAAAGGTTTTCTTTTAAACAGAAGTTCATAGGGTGTTTTGTTATGTTCTTTGACAATCAAAGTTCTGTTTTGAACAGTGCAGGCTGTGTTCACAGCTTCTGCCCAAAATGTTATTGGCAGATGTGAGTCAGCTAGCATTGTTCTTGCTGCTTCAATTAGAGTTCTGTTTCTTCTTTCAACAACTCCATTCTGTTGAGGAATTTTTGGAGCACTAAATTGCCTAGCTATGCCTTTATCCCTGCAAAATGAGTCTAAGACATAATTAACAAATTCAGTTCCATTATCACTTCTCGCTATCTTGATTCTTAGATCAAATTGATTTTCTATCTTAGTGATGAACTCCATTAAAATTTCTGATGTTTCACTTTTATGTTTTAAGAAAAATACCCAAGTAAATCTAGTGAAATCATCAACAATCACCAAACAGTACTGTCTTTTACCAATGCTTAACACATTGGTGGGACCAAAAAGATCCATATGCAGTAACTTTAGTGGTGTTGTGTTTGTGTTAATTTTTTTTTTATTTTATGGGAAACTTTATGTTGTTTCCCTTTATAACATGATAAACAGTGGTTGGAACAATAAAATTCTTTCTTAGGAATACGAATGACTAGGTCATTTTTCACCAGTTTATTCATGTTTTTCATGTTGGAATGAGCTAGCCTTCTATGCCACAATTGTGACTCATCTTCTGATGATTTAGATATCAGGCAAGTCTCCTTGCTTGTTAATGATGTGTTGTTCATGTCCAACACATATGTATTACCTTTTCTTGGTGCTTTAAGAAGGATCCAGTGTTCTGGAATTTTAAAACCAGGTTTAAGGATGTAACAGTCAGAATTATCAAAGAATGTTGTATAATTTTGATCACAAATTTGAGAAACACTTAATAAGTTAAATTGCAAATTTTCACAAAAATTGACTTTCTCAAATTTTAATACTCCATTAGTTACTATCCCTTCCCCAGTGATTTTACCTCCCTTTTTATCCCACCAAATGCAACATATGAAGCATTTTTGTGTTTGAAGTCCTGTAGAAGGGTACAGTTTCCTGTCATGTGTCTGGAACAGCCACTGTCAACATACCACTTGTTGTCAGTCCTTCTTGGATGTTCCTGCAAAACAAAATGAGATCAGTTAGACTTAGGAGCCCAAGCCTTAATGGTCTTGGGCTTGCCGTTGTTATCTAAAATAGTAACTTTCTCATGTATGAGTCTTGAAGTTTCTAAGTTAGTTTTGTTGTCTGATGGTTCATTATGTTTTGTTTTGTGTTTGCTTGTGGTTGGGGATGAAGTTGAGGTTGTTTCATCTTTGTTTGTGCTAACTTCATCAGTGATTTTGTTCTTTGCAGAATCCTTCTTTGATGTAGATGAAGTAGAGAATGTTTCTACATCCCTTGATTTTGACTGTGGCACATGTTTGCCTTTGTCAAAGTGATCAAAGAAGTCATCCTCTCCTTCAAGTTCCACCTTCTTGTGTGGAGTCCTTCTTTGCACTTTCTGTTTTTCTGTCCTTTTGTTTGTCTGTTCCTTTTTGTTGAAACCTTTTTGTTTACTTTGTTGTTTTTGATGTTTAGCAGGACTGTTGACTTCTTCTGAAGATTGAGAATCTGAGTCAGAGGATTCAGCTTTCTTCTTCTTCAGGATCTTTGTTTTATTCTTCTTGTTGAAGAAACAGTCCTGTGTAGAGTGATTATTTTTGTTGCAAATAGCACAATACTTATTGAAATAACACTCAGTGGTCATATGGTTGTTCATATTGCATATTGAGCAATAGCTGCTAAAATAGCAGTCCTCTGTACTGTGGTTGTGCATATCACACCATTTACAGTACATGTCTTCAGAGTCACTCTCGGAGACAGCTTTAGCCTTAGCCTTTTTCTGCAAGTTCGCCTTTTTCTTGATGGTAGCTTTGTGTAGCTTATGCTCTTTCTCCATTTTTGCTGCTGAAGAATCCTTACCTCTGCCTGACATTATGTCAAAGGGTTCTTGATCAGCCTTCAGGTGCTTATTCTCGGCTTTGTGTTTGCTAGATTTTGGTTGAGCACCTTTTTGATTGTTCTTCATGGATTTTTTGGATTTGACAGACCTCCTTCGTAGATGATCCATTGAAGTCACAGCCTTTTCTTCAGAGGTTCTTTTTGCTGGTTTTTCTTTTGTTTGTTTATTGGTTGCTTGTAAACCTTCACTTAATTGTTCAATTCTTTTATGAATTGTTTTTAGTAGGTTTCTTTGTTTTGGTGGATAGGGTAGTTTAGGTTCATTTAACACTTTTGGAATTATGTGTTCTTTCACATGAATTTTTCCCTTAACCACACCAGCATGGTCAGATTCACTATTATCATCTAGATCATCACAATTGTCATGATCAAATTCTGATGTGCTTTGATTTGAAAGTTCTAATTCTAATGAATCAGTTTCAGTGTCATTAGTAAGATTGTCATCAGTTTTATCTTCAGACTCAGAAAAGGTTCTAGACACAAAATGATTTGAAAGACTGTTTATCATAGATTCTGGTAGAGAAGTATAGTTATCATTTACTGGTGGTGGAACTGCATGAAATCCCAACCCTGTTTTGTGCTTATTCTCAATCTGAGAATTTAGCAAATTTTCATACTGATGTGCTGACAGTTGGAATTTCTGCAGTTTCACCTCAGTAGATGCAGGATCTGACATAGATTTTGTTAATGATGCAGTTAAATGCTCAACTTGTGCCTTTAAGTTGTAATTTTTAGAAACAAGTTTATCTAAGTCTGTTTGTAAAGAATTTATTTTGACTTGATAAAGTTTATGTTCTCTTACATGTGATTCATTTAAAAGTAGTGTTTCTTTTACTTTATCTGCTAACTGTTGAGCATGTGATCTATATCTTTCTACCTCATCTATGCAAGTAGGAGAACATAACCTTTCTCTTACCTCAGTAGCCATTGGAGGAACTTTGTTTTCCATGTTGGCCATTAGTGCTTGATTTTCAGCAAGAACTTCTTTCTCATAGATGCTCCAGTCACAAGTACCATCCTGCAAAATGATTAAACCAGTTTCTTTAGTATTGGATTTACTTGTGTTATTGTTAGTTATTGGTGGGGATGTATTGGTTAATTGGAGTTGTGAGAAACTCCTCTGAGCAGGTTGTCTTTGGTCGGTTGCCTGCTGTTGGTTGTTGCATTCCCTGGAGAAGTGTCCGCATAGATTGCATTTAAAGCATCTAACTTTGGACTTGTCCACACTAATCTTGGTTGATCTTCCTCCTACTGACAGTCCTTTATTTCTCTTCATATACATTTTGGCTCTGTAGGCAATCATAGCCATTTGCCATTACAAGTCCATCTCCTCCACTTCATCAGGATGAAGTTCTTCTAAGTCTTGTTGGCAAAAGTGAGCCGGTGTCAGGGTGCTTCCTAAGTAAGCTTGAAAGCTGGAACTGAAGGCTGCAAAGGCTGCCTTCTGTTCTTCAGACTCCAGAACCACAGTAATTGGTTCTGTCTGCTTGTTGTTTTTCTTGTTCTTTGATTCATCAGGCTTTGATTTGGACTTTTTGTGCTGACTACCTTGGGAACTTGAGCTAGAAGACTTTGCAGCATAAAAGCTAGTCTCCTCTTCCTGATCACTTTCTTCACTGGATGAGTCTTCAGCTTCATTGGTGATAAAAGCAATTCATGAGTTCTTCAGTTCCTTGAATTGATATGGAACGATTGGTGCTTTCACACTCTTGTTCCTTGTCTTTTCGTCCAGCTCCAGTGCTTCTACCTTTGCCACTAAGGTGTCTAAACCTATTGCCTTTAGATCAATAACGTTCTTAAACATGGACACAGTTTGTGTCCAGCTCTCTGGCAATGAGTGCAGCATCTTTTTGTTGAGTTCTTCATTGCTATACTCAAGTTCCAGGATATTCATCTCAGTGACAAGCTGCATGAATCTGTGCAGTTGTTGAGGAACAGACTCACCAGGAATATGATGAAAGGTTTCATATTGAGCCCAGAGAGTGTTCTTTTTGATACTCCTAATCTCATCACTACCTTCACACAGAGTGTGGAGGATTTTCCATAATGAGTTAGCAGTCTTGTATGATTCGCACCTGATCAGCAGCTCTTCAGGCAAAGCCATAGTAAGCATACTATAGGCTTTGATGTCAATCTTGACTCTCTTGGCATCATCAGGTGATAGATTCTTTAAACTAATGGGCTGATTATTATCCTTATAATCCGCTCCTAAGGCAGGTGGAATATAAGGTCCTTCGGTAATCGAAGCCCATAAGTCAGAATCTGTATAATTAACATGATTCCTGAACCGGATTTTCTAGGTTTTAAAATCAGATTTGTTTTCCAGTTTAGAAGGTTGATAAGCACCAACAACTGAGTTACTCATGATAGTTAAAAAAAAGGTTTTGTTTTAAAATAGAATTTGATTACACTTAATCAAACCTGATAGATCAATTGATATAAATTAATGAGCACCAAGCTCTGATACCACCTGTGAATCGAAGGATCGTTCAGGAATTATCAGAATTGATTTGAACAAGTATTGATCGTGGAATTATCAATACTTGGTGTTTAATCTATTAATAATAATAAAATCAATCAATCAAACAAATAAAATAAGAATAATTAAATCGAGAGAACTCAAGAACGTTGATTGAATGCTTTCTTGTTGCTATTGATGTTGCTGATCTTGAATACAACGATTCAGATAATGATCACTAATGATTCTAATAATTCTCAACTATTGTTATGTATATGATTTATTGATTACATCTGTTGATGAGCTCGTATCTATTTATAGAGATCTAATGCTGTTATATTGCTAGCTATTTTGTTGCTATAATTAAGCTAATCATCATTATCCGAATCTTCGCCATGTTTATCGGTTTAGAAATTCGTGATTACAATGATTCTACTGATGATAAAATTTGTTGATGTGACGTAGAATATCCGTTTGAATAAAACGTCTTCAATCGTCATTAATGTTGTTGATGTTCTGCCACGTTGACTTGTTAACTTGATGTTGACTTCTGAGTTAATTGGTCTTCCGCAGGAATTTACTCTTCCGCAGGTAGTCTGTCTTCCGCAGCAACTGTTGTACAATACTTGTTCTTGTGCTTCCGCAAGAGTTATTGTCTTCCGCATCAATCCCTCCTTCAGTAGCTTGTTCTTGTACTGCTGAAGTTGTTCTTTCGCATGAGATCCACGGATGTACATTTTTCAGTTATGTTCCTGAGAACATCTACGAAAGAACGTTTTATTCATCCGCAGTTGTTCCAACACTTGGTCAATTTTCCAATTTGACAGTGTTTAATGTTTCCTGCACATTCACACATACATTCTGAAATATATTATATCATAGATGAATATAATAAATGAAGTGCAAAATAAATATTATTTTGTTTATAAACACAATTATAATCAAATATATTCATTTTATATCATTAAGAACAATAATTACAATTATGATTACAAGAGTGATATATATCATCTAAACCTATACAAGAGATCTATCCCAAACATTTTTTTTTCCTTTTCTTTTGAACTTGATTTGCTTCTTCTCCATAGCATATGCTTCTTCATCACTTATCTTAGATTGCCATCATCATCATCATCTTGATGATCATCACTTGATGTTTTGGATTTCTTGGCTTAAGAGCAATTGATTTGTTCTTCTCCTTTTTCACTTTGGAGATTTCATCTTTTTTATGATACTCTCACGCACCTTAAGATTATCCATGAATTGTTTCGTTTGAAGTGTGTTGAGAGCCTTTGATTCTTCCATGGAGGTCACCTTGGCTCTCCACTTAGGTAGTGATATGCTCTCAAAGATTTTAGAGCATCTTGCTCCAATACCAATTATAGAAAACTAGAGGGGGTGAATAGGGTTTCTATAAAAAAAAATAATTAAAACTTTATATTTGAACAAAACTTTTATTAGATACACAATCAATAGAATATGTAATGTAAGCATCTATAAATGTAATGAGTCCTCTCCCCGGCCTTCTAACAAGAGTTTGCTCCACTAAATATGTTCTTTAACAGAAGGATCATTAATGTACAATTTCTCATTTAAAAAGGAAGTGATGTCTTGTTCTTACTATTTTCTTACGAGAAAGTGATCATCTCACACTAAAAATATCTAGCACTTGATGGATCTTACAAAAGCCAAGCTATAGTAGTAACACACTACCACATAAATGCATATCAAGTGAAAGAATATTAATATAAGTTGAAACACAACTTTTTGTTCTTTGAACTTTAATATTGATTTTTTCACTTATAAAAATGTTTGAATACGATGGAATTGGTGAAGGAGAAGTTTTGTTAATATATTATTACTGTTAGATGCTTTCGGTTAAGTTTGTGTAAACAAACTACAATATCTCTTTTAATAAAAAAAATAAAAATAATACATATTTACTAGAAGAAAATGTGAGTTAGGGATGTTCAAATTCGGATATCTGGAATTTTGGGATCCGAAATTTATATATAATGAATTCCAAGTTCTGAATCCAAATTCGAAATTTCAAATATCTGAATTTCGGAATTGGATTCGGTCCGAATTCTAAAAATATATGTATTGTTTATAATTTTTATAAAAAGTTAATTTTTATTAAAAATTCTTTTCAGATGCTCTTTGTTCTTATATATTTTTCCGATGCATGAGTCTCGTTTACTTGTTGATAGAGTTGTCCAAAAAGCTCGCGGCTTTAGCTCGCTCGAAATCGACTTGTATATGCATGAGCAAAGTCGGCTCTACTTAGTTTGTAAACGAGTCGAGCCGAGCTAGCTCATTGGCTTGCTCTTGCTCCTTGGCTCGCTTAAACTAAAGCCAAAATTATAATTATTATATATACTAAAATACAACTTGAGTGCAACAATGTACTTTTTTTGTTTTAGCCATGTATCTGTGATCCCTCAATTTAACACAAAACTTTGGGTTTTTATTTTTTTTTAAATTTCATTTTTACCCCTATATCATATATGAGTTAAGCTTTAAACTTGTTTTATTTTCTAATAATTTCATTTGTCTGTAAAATTTTTCGTTCATTAATTACAAAAATAAAATGCACAGTTGTCTTTATATTTTTTGTCAATGCTTCGAATTTTTTTCCAAAACGAAGTTGTATAAATCAAGTGTTTTTTGAATCGTAGGTTATAGAGAGTGCAATTACTGTTGTGGTACTGCGACGAACCGAACTAATGATGAATGAACATCATCGTTGCCTGTATTGGTATTATCGGAACCGTTATCAGTATTCGCTTTTATGGTATCCGATGAGCTGACTCAACAACGAACAAAATCACGTTGCGTAAGTGAGAGGAAAGTGACCAAACTCTCGTGTGCATAGAGCGGGAGAAAACACTAGTTTTTATAAATTATAAAACAAATTTATGTCATATTATTTAAATACACCATAGACATATGGTCAATATGATATTTTTTTAATGAAAAACCTAAATATAAAAATAATAAAGGATAATCATAGTTCATGAAATATCAATCTCGTATCACTCTTTCAACTAGTTATGATTTATAAATATAAAATTTGTGTATATAATATACATATGCATAAAAGATAACAAAACAAAGTTTTTTAAAAGTTAAATAAGTTTGCTTGCCAGCCGGCTTGACTCAGCTCGGTTCGTATTTTAACGAGCTGAACCCGAGCCCATATTTTAAGCTCGTTAACTTACATGAGTGTTTGGTCAAGTGCTCCAAGTATCGTGGCCCATTGGATTAGTAAATCAGAAAAAAAATTGAATCAATTCAGAAATGGTAACTTCTACGTTCACACCCAGAGGCGTAAAAAAAAAACCAAACCGGTTTGAGGGCCTGTTTGGTTGGGTCTTCATTCCCCAACAGCAGCCACAAGCCTTCCCCTTCATCACCACTAGTCAAGAGAGCCACCATCGGCAGCGGCGCACCCCCTTCACGCCTCCGTCGTCGTTTCTAGGGTTTCGTTGGCCTGCAGTTTGCTTCTCGACAGGTAATTTCTCGCCGGCCATCACCAACAGCGCCAACACGGGGTCAATTAGAATAAAAATAACAAGGATTCAGGTATGTCTCGGTCCAACCCTCCAAACCTACAGTTCTGCAGTGAGCATATGAATTACAAATATTACGGTATGGAATGGAGTCACATACAAGGTACTCTGTTAGCACAAGCAGCAAGTTTCTCTTTGACAATGCTCCCTATTAAAAGGGAAAAAAATTAGACACTAATGTTAAACGCATTAATGCCAAATGAATGACCAAATCAGTATTACTTTTTTGTGATTTTTACTAAATGAATGACAGATGATACAGATATCAAGCAACAAGAATGTGCAATCACATAAAAAGTTTGTCACACACTCATTACTCAACCAACCTATAAAACTTTATCACATTTTCGCAATCGACTAGAGATTAGCGACACACGAGACTTCATTTTTACATGATTTCAACTCAATTCAATTCTTTCTGCTGATATAGATCAAAGGAGTATGAAATCCAATGACTTAAATTGTGGCGGGAACGATGCATGTAATATTAGCTATAAATTTGGCTGAATGAAGGAATATTGCAATGGATACTTAACAAAATAAAGATGGCTTTGATACTGTAAGGTTGTTATCAGTCTAAATCTGAAATAATTCAACTATCTTATACATATATGAAAGCCTATAGATTCCACATGTATATATGAAAAAAACAGAAAACCCTAGGAAAACTGCAGAACATAATTGGAAGCAAAACATGATCACAGAATAATAGAAGATGTAAAAAAAAAAACCCTAAAAGTAGCAAGGAGAGTTGAAGAATTTATAATCCTACCTGAAGCAATTAAAATGAGATGAAACTGAATGCAGTACAAAAGCGAATGATGGTTAATAAGAACCCTAGATATTGGAGGAACACTGAAGAGGTGGAGACTGTGAAAGCCTAAGCTGAAACATATTAAAGGTACTCGCCGCCGATGGTGTGAGTAGAGGTGTACAAAAAGGTTTTTATTTTTTCAATCCGATTTGGACCGTTTTATAAACTGGTATTTTTAACCGGTTTTATCCCGGTTTAACCGTTTTTCTTTAAGTAAAACTGGTTTTAGGTGTCGGGCTACCAAAACGGTATACAAATTGTCGGTTTTAGTCGGGCTAGGAACTGGGTGTGTCATGTGTGACAATCACAAAAAAGGTTGGTTGAGTAATGAGTGTGTGACAAACTTGTATACCTTGTATGTGACTCCATACCGTAAAACATTAGTGTTTAACATTAATGAGTGTGTGACAAACTGTCGGTTTTAGTCGGGCTAAGAACTTGGTCATTCATTTGGCATTAATGCGTTTAACATTAGTGTCTAATTTTTTTCCCTTTTGATAGCAAGCATTGTCAAAGAGAAACTTGCTGCTTGTGCTAACAGAGTACCTTGTATGTGACTCCATTCCATACCGTAATATTTGTAATTCATATGCTCACTGCAGAACTGTAGGTTTGGAGGGTTGGACCGAGACATACCTGAATCCTTGTTATTTTTATTCTAATTGACCCCCTGTTTTGTGTAATTTTGCAGGAATCTAGATTATTTGGGCTGCAAACCGATAATGGATAGAATTCTGATTTTTACCGTAAACTGACTTCAGTTTTTTAAAATCAGCCCTAATGCATTCACTTAAACGTAATGCTGGTAGGGCCCGCCAGTTCTCAACGTCATTTTCTAAAGAGCCTTCTGTCGTTCCATGGATCTCGCCCCATCATTACATTAGAGCCAAATCCCCAAAACCCGACCCTCCAACCGAATCCTTAGCAGAAATCCCTAAAAAGTCCAAATATATTTCTCATGATTCGGCTATCAAGTTGATCAAACATGAGAAAGATCCTCAGCGTGTTCTTGAAATATTTAACATGGTGGCTAAACAAAGGGGCTTTAATCACAACCACGCGACTTATGCTGTTACCCTCCACCAACTTGCCTGTTTAAAAGAATTTGAACATGTAGATTCTGTTCTTCATCAAATGACATATGAAACTTGCAAGTTTCATGAAAGTATATTTCTTGGTCTCATGGCACATTTCTCCAAATCTTCACTTCATAACAGGGTTGTAGAGATGTTCAATGCAATTCAACCTATTGTTTGTGAAAAGCCGTCTCTAAAAGCCGTCAGCACATGTTTGAATCTTTTAGTTGACTCGAATCAAGTTGATCTAGCAAGAAGTTTTCTCTTACATGCGAAAACAACTCTTGATTTACATCCTAACACTTGCATTTTCAACATTTTGGTTAAACATCACTGCAAAAATGGGGATCTTGAATCTGCTTTTGAGGTGGTGAAAGAGATGAAATTATCGGATTCATCTTACCCAAATTTGATCACATATTCAACTTTAATGGATGGTCTATGTGAAAAAGGAAGACTGGAAGAAGCAATCAGTCTTTTTGAGGAAATGGTTTCAAAAGATAAGATCGTTCCCGATGCCTTGACTTACAACATTCTGATTAATGGGTTTTGTCGTGGTGGGAAAGTTGACCGGGCTATGAAGATAATAGACTTTATGAAGAAAAACGGATGCGACCCGAATATATTCAACTACTCGACTTTAATGAACGGTTTTTGCAAAGAAGGAAATCTACAAGAGGCGAAAAGGGTGTTTCGTGAAATGAAAGGTGCTGGGTTACACCTTGATAAAATCGGTTATACCACTTTCATCAATTGTTTGAGCAGAGCTGGTGAAATTGATGAAGCTATTGAGGTTCTAAAAGAAAATGGAAGAAAAAGATTGTAAAGGTGATCATATTACTTATAATATTATCCTTGTGGGACTATGCAGATATGATAGAACTTATGAAGCTCTTGAAATGCTAGAAAGACTATCTTATGAAGGTGTCTATTTGGACAAATTTAGTTATAGAATTGTGCTGAATTCTTTATACAAATTAGGAGATTTGCAGAAGGCGACAGCGATAGTTGGTGCGATGGGGAGCAAAGGACATCTCCCTCATTTTGCGACATCGAACGAGCTGTTGGTCAGTCTTTGTGAAGCTGGAAGTGTTGTGGATGCAGCCATGGTGTTGGTGGTGTTGGTGCCGATGGGGTTTAACCCTGAACCGCGTGTGTGGAGTCGGCTTATTGAGGGTATGTGTAGGGAAAGAAGGCTGCTCGCTACATTTGAACTCGTTGATGTGATAACGAAAGGAAGTAATTGAGAAGAATGTGGAGTTGTGACAAGTGAAAGTAGCATTTGAAGTTGTTGATGTGTTTATGTTTATGAAATGTAACATATCAGAACAGGCTTTTAGAATGGCCAAAACAAAAGATACCATCATGACACAAGTGCAGGTGTTTGTTCTTTTACAGATAAGAGTATATAAAGATACCTTTGCATTTTTAATGCATAAAACTTTTTAATCATTTGTTGTTTTAAAAAAATGTCAATTTAGCGCGAGGTGTAAAAGCGCAATGCTTTTTGTACGCTAGTCGCGGTTTATTTTTATAATTTTTATGTTTCTTATTGATTTTTAACATCACTTGTCAAAAATTTAGACATAAGTAGACTTTAGTATATAAACGACTCGTATATGCAACGTAAAAAGCCATATGTATGACTAGACTTGGGCATAAAAACCGGGTTCGGACCCGACCCGGAACCGGGTACGGGTACGACCCGGTATATGCATACCCGGGTTGGACCCGAAAAAAACCCGTAAGGTTGGAACCGGGTATGATTTTCTAGAATTTCTTAGAACCCGACCCGAACCCGACCCGACCCGACCCGGAACCGGTTGAACCCGGGTTGGACCCGGTTTCGACCGTTTTTTTTTTTTTTTTTTAAAAAGTGGCCGTTTTTTAACGGCTATATAGCCGTTACCTTCGATTTGTGACCGTTTTTTTGGTCACTTTTGCCCTATAGTTAGTATAAATAGGTGTGGGTTGATATGGTTTAGTACCCAAGTCTCAAACGCAAAAATATACGCAAAAAACGCAAAAAATACTCTCGTTTTACACGTTCACTCTCTCGTTTTACACTTTCACTCTCTTCAATCTTGATATGGCTCACTCACAATCTTCCGTTGGTCAAGGTTCGTCCAACGCTCCAACCGTCGTTCGTGTTCTTGCACACAATCGTAACATGGATGTTTGGTGCAATTGGGATATGGTTGAGTTGAGTGACGGGTCTGTAAAGGCTCGTTGCAAGTTTTGTGGAGCTTTGCTTGCTAAAGATTCTAACACGACTTTAAACAAACACATTAGCAAGAAGTTTTGTAAGTCGTTGAAAAGTAATCCGGATTCGCAACAAACACAATTGGGTGGGGACGGTGGAATCTTAATTACGATGTTAATACGGTTCGAGATCGAATGACGAAGTTCGTGATTCAAGAAGTTTTGTCTTTTAGTCACTTCGACAATCCTCGGTTGACCAACTTAATTCGAGAGACGCTTCAACCTCGTTACACTCACGTAAGTCGTACTACACTTAGACGTTATTGTTTAAAATTATGGAAACAAGCAAAAATGATTTAATTGTATTATTTGAAAATTTAAATACCGGTGTAAACTTAACTAGTGACGTTTGGTCGGCTCCACACGGTTTACCCGAATCGTACCTTTGCGTCACCGCTCATTGGGTGGATCCCAATTCATGGCAATTGATGAAACGTACGATTGCATTTGATCTTTTTCCACATCCACACACCAGAGAATTTTTGTTTTACTTTTTAGATAATGTAATAAGTACTTTTAAATTACAAAATAAACTTTTTTCAATTGCATTTGATAACGCCTCTAACAACACAACCGCGGTTGAAAAATTAAAATTAAAATATCTTTCGATTGCAAACGGTGATTTTTTCCATACTCGTTGTGTTGCACATATTATTAATTTAGTAGTGCAAGACGGACTATCCGGGCAATATGTTAATAACTTTATTACATCTTTTCGATTTATGTTACATGACGTTTTTAAAAAAAGTAGAAGAAGATATCAAGATTATAAACAACTTTGTAAGGATACGCACTCTAGATTTTTAGGTCCTAATTGGGATGTACCTACTCGGTGGAATTCGACTTGTCACATGTTTGAATGTGCTTTAAAACAAAAGGGCACTTTGAAAGCTTTTCATAATAGTCTTTCGGATAATGGTGAAGCCGACCCATTTTAGGATGCGGGTTGGGAGAATCTTCAACGTCTATCCGAGTTTCTTGAGGTTTTTAAAAACTCAACAACAAAATTATCGGGAGTTTATTATTCCACTAGTTATTCGGTGCTTCAAGAACTATATTTTATGTCTTTGAATTTTAAAAATTTTCAAATAAAAATAATATGTTTAATCAAATGATAGAACCAATGAAAGAAAAGTTTAAAAAATATTTTAAGGACTTACCACCCGTTTTTACGTGTGCCGCCGCTTTAAATCCGTTTCTAAATGTTGCGGGGGTTAATGTTTGATAGATGAGATAAATGACAATTTGGATATGCATGACGAAAACTCTGATTTTTCAAACGAGACAAAAGAAAATTTTAATCATAGTTTGAAAACAATTTATAATTTTTATTTAAATAGATATGGGCCTAACGTAAACATAACCATGCCAAGCGGATCAACCTTAAGTGCTAGTACCTCGCTTAAAGACCCTGTTTTGACTATGTTGAATGTTGTTCGGGATGTGACGGCTAAACGTCAAAGGGGTAACACCCCAACAAGTGAGCTCAGTAGATATAGTGGAACGGATTTTATTTCCACTATGACTACCGAAGATTATCGTGCATTCGACATTTTGGCTTGGTGGAAAGGAAAAGAATCTCAATTTCCGATTCTTTCTGCTATGGCCCGTGATTTACTAAGCGTCCAAGCTTCTACGGTAGCTTCGGAATCTGCTTTTTCTCTTAGTGGCAGGGTAATATCATTACGGAGAACAAGACTAACTCCGGAAGCAGTGGAGATGTGCATTTGTTTAAAGGATCACTTAGACGCAACGGATCGTATACAAGACCAAACAAGCCTCGAAGACGAGATTGCACTCGAAGCTAAAGTACATGATGAAGAGGTAGAAGACGGAGTATCTTCTGGCATATCCGATGAAGAATTAACATTTGATCAAGCATCTCGTAGTAGATAAAATTAGACGATATTGTTATTTTTAAGTTGTTTTAATATTATATATCTTTCATGTTCTTTTTAAATTTCTTTGTCATTCAAATGTTTTATATAAAAAGTATTTAATATTTGTATATTATAAGTGTAACATTTTATGCTCAAGATTTGTATATATTTATATATTAAGTTGTTTAAATTTTTGTCATTCAAGTGAACCCGGTTAGGAAAAGAAAAATAAAAAGAAAAAAAAAGGAAAGAAAATATAAGAAAAAAAAAAACATACGACCCGGTGTTCGACACACACACAAGAAAAGAAAAAAAGAAAAAAAAAAAAAGGCAAAAACCCGGTTGAACCCGGGTTTCATACCCGAACCGAAAAAAAAAAGGCAAAAAACAAAAACCCGGGTATACCGGGTAGGGTTTGTATCTCGCTGAACCCGACCCGGGTTCGTACCCGGGTTCACCAATACCCGGGTACAAAAAACCCGGTTGGGCCCAAACCCGGTTTGTACCCGGGCCCGGGTCCGGCCCAAACCCGTTTTGTGCAACTCTATGTATGACATCTTGATGCATAAAACCTTGTAGAATATACTAATGTTTATAATAATGCTTGCAAAACACTAAGAACTCATAAACATAACTATTTTTGGAGTTTTCCTTGAGTTTTAACACATTTATGATTTTTATAAAAATCACCAAGTAATAATTTAGTCAAAGATGAACTTATCATGAACTTATGAATATTTACTTTTTTAAAACAAGAAAGTAGTATTTGTTTATGATAGTATGTGTTGATTGAAATATTAACATTGTAACTTTAGGTTTGTAAGAGCATCATTTTTAATAAAATAACCTTTGTGGATAAAAATAGTTACATATGAACCAGTAGATGGATAAATATGATGAATGAACAATATATAAACAAGTAAAACATCACTTGGTCTTTCATTAATGCACTTGGAATACACTAGATTAGTAAAAAAGAAGCTTGAAATATGGTGGAATGATGGAGATGGTGAGATGGCTGAAATGTGGAGGGGGAGAGTGAAAATAAAGGTGGTAACTTAGTGTAGATGAAAAGTGAGTATGAGACTTACATTATAATTCATCAACTTTTGAAAAGTTTAAATTGTTTGGATTTGGGAAGCTAATTCACGTTCAATATGTACGATGGAATTGTAATTGAGGTAGCATTAGTACATATCTTTAATCCTCCATGAGTTTGTTTTATTAAAAAAGAAATCTTTAAAGTTTGCAAGGTCAAAGGATATTTTGGATGGAGATTTTGTGAAAGGGAAAGAAGAGAGAGAGGGAGAGAGAGAGAGAAGGAGAGAGAGAGAGAGAGAGGGGGAGAGAGAGAGGGAGGGGAGGGGGGGGGGGGGGGGGCATGGTGAATGTCCATGAGGTGGGTGAGGGGGTTGTTTTTTAAAATTTTTGTAGCGTTGGGTATTTTAGGTGGTATTTGTTAACTATATAGATTTTTACATATATTTTTTATTTTCACGTTTTACTTTTTAAAATAAATTCAAATATTATAATAGAATGTTTATAATTATATATTTTAGTATTGATGTAACGTAATAATACGCCGTATATCGTGTAACCGCGTTAACAGGATTTATACCGGGTAAAAAATTTGGATTTGCTTGTTCGAGTTTCTAATTGAATTAGTTATTTTCACTTATATATTTTAGGTTTTAAAATACTTTGTAACACTTTAAAGTATTTATTTGTATGCATACATTAATTATCACCAACGTTCGTTTGTGTTAGTTTTACCGATGCATGTAAGGTTATGCCTTGAAATTCTTATATGATATGTGTATATATGACTAAGTTAAGGTCGGGTATTGACTTGATATTGCCGGTGATCACATGATAGCTTGTAAAAGTCTCTTGCGAATAAGCTTCTGCTTGAACTCTCCTTTAATTCGCTACTATCACCTTTTAATTTCCAGCCGTAAGTTTTTCTGTTTATTCTGCCATTTTTGTTTAAATGCAAGAAAAGGGTTAGGTTTCATGCAAACCATATATGATTTTCAGGCTCCCATTCTTGAATTCCAGGTCCATGTTTTCAAGGGTATACTAGTAATAAGATTTGCGCATTGCAGCGGTGACATTAAACAATGAAAACGACTGACGTCGTTGATGACTTGTATGTTAGTAGCGTAAGCAAATGACATTAACGTATTCATAATTTTATAAAAATCAGATTTAAAACTAAAATAAAAAAAACCCTGAAGTAGTTTTGCCTTGTACATTAATTCGATTTTTAAAAATTTTCACGTTGAAAAGCCGATAAACATAAGTGCGTCATAACGACAAACGTAACCTTTTATAAAACATCGTATAAGTTATAAGAAAACAAACAAAAAAAAACTATAAAAAGAACAAAACTTCAAAAGAGCTTTGATGACTTGTACATTCGTTTTTCGATGAGTAGTATATTACCATGCCAACTTGGAGTTGAAAAAATTTTAGGTCGTTACGTAACTAAAAACATATACGACGCAACTATATATTTGAAATCTTATAAAGTACCATATTTTAAAAGTTATAAGAGAACTAACGTTTTATAATATACAAATGGCATAATAGTAGTTTTACTTATTTATTATTTTATTTTGAAAGCTCATTTTGAAAGCCAAGTAAGAGGCAACGTTGAAAGAAACTTGTCGGAATGAACCATTGCATTTAGGGTTGTATCCAAGCTTGTGTTTATTTTTGAACAAAAAACTTTATTTTTAAGATTTGAACCCATAACCTCTAAACTTTTAGTATTTTAAGAGGTTTCTCTAAAACTTAAAGTAGTTTGCCTTTTAAAGTATAGTAAATATGAGCTCATTGTTATTTTTATTTAGTGATCTATAAAAAGCCTACTCCGATCCATATGTGGACTTCACAAATTATCTTCTCATGGTCCCTTGCCCGAATAGGTTTTTCTACTCTTTGAAATTCTTTTTTGATTTAACAAACAAATGAGTCAAACAAATAATCCATAATCCACAATCCACAATTTGATTATAGTTAAATAATAATCTTACATGTAATACCGATTTAAATTGATGAGTATTTCCTAATTGAACTCAAATTGATATTTTGTTTGTTTTTTAGATTTCAAGATAATGTCTAACTTAAATAAATAGTTTTTAGTTACTTATAGTCTTACGTTTAGTTTTTTTTAATGGCTAATTGAATCACTGACAGGTCACTAGTTCAAAACCTTCTGCCCCACCTGAAACCCCCTTTTATTTTTGTTATAGGTGGGAGTGTGATTTGAACCCTAAGACCTCCACTTATTTTTATAAGATATTGGGGTACTTAATCTTAACCACTTGAACTAAGAATCATTGGTGGTCTTACGTTTAGTTAAAGTACGTCAATTTTTACTCGAGTTTTTAAGTTTTGTTAAAAAATATATATCTTTTTGATCTCAAGCCTCTTAATACCTATAAGATATAATTATGAGTAATATTTACTAAAAACTATTTCAAGCGTAGAAAATATTTACATAATTTATGTACAATCTTGACTACATCACATGTTTCCCTGGTTTACTTTGTAAGGTTTTAATAAACCAACGTAACTAATCATACAGTATCAATTAATATCTATCAATTAATATCTGCTCTAAAGAATTGAGCCATCATTATTCAATGGCATAATGTTGGAAGTGTATAAAATACTTGAAGGGGATGTTATATTGCAGCTCTAAAGAATCGAGCCGTCATTATTCAATGGTATAATATTAAAAATGCATAAAATGTCTGAAGAGTATGTTATAATTCAAACAATTTCATGACCCAGTCTAATGTTTAAAAGTTTTAGGTTTACAGTTACAGTCTACCTATATGATGTATGTATTTGATAACATAGTGAATAAAATGTTTTCTCTGCTATCAAATCTCTCTCATTTTGCTCTCATTTACAGCAAGTCTAATATTGTAATCATTATAGACAGGTATGTAAAATATTTTATAGAAATGTATATGAAATTCACTTTCCGATTTTTTATTTTTATTTTATTTTATTATTATTATTTTTTTGATACTATTACATGCACCGTGCATAGAAAGGCAAAAAATTTTTCACCACGAACACTGAAAGCGCTCGTGAACCGTCTAACTGATTTCGAGGGCTTGCAGTAAATATTCCATACATACACGATCTTTATGTTATGTTGCACCAAAAAGAAACCTTATGGATTTCGTTTCAACTAAAAGAAAAACAGATTTTAACCCTTCTCATATCAACTTACACAAGACTCGGATCAAACTGGTAAAAATCCGAATAAAATTATAACTTATTAACCATCTTATCTACATGACGATAAACACAAATCAAAGATAGCTTATTCGGGCCTGACGTGCTGTGGCGAGCTCACGTCAGTTGTACTATAGAACGAGTCCTCAGCCCCACCATAATACGTCTCGCCCTTCTCATCATCCCACTTCACAACCTCTCTTATGTATTTAAACGCTTCATCAACCGTCACACGGTCTCTGGCACGCGCTTGCCACACATAAAGCTTTTGGGCGGTGAGAGATGCATACAGGTCCTTGAACTTCATAGCCACGTAGTAGTAGGCTTGGTGCGCTTGGTTATGGTTGCTGGTGTAGGGTCGAACTGGGCTGAAGTCAGTGAACCACTCGCATGCACTTAACGGGGTTTGCTTGAGCTTCTCCTCGAAAAGATCGTATTTGTTTAGGATTAAAACGAACGGGGTGTCTTTAAAACTTGGGTGTTTCACCATTGCTTCAAAAAGCTCTTTGCTTTGGATCATCTTGTTTTGAAGTAGGGACCCGCTTCCCGTGCTGTCGGGTGATAACCACATTTGGTCATAGTCACTTAGGGCGACGCAAAAGACAACAACTCGAACATCCTCAAACATTTCCACCCATCGACAGCCTTCGTTCATTCCTTTGGCATTGACTCGAATGAGCTGATATCTGAAAATATGATGTATAAGAAGGTAACTTATGAGCAAATCATGAAGTAAACTATAATGATCATAAAACATCATTTCTTTTTTAAATGTAATGAGTTGATAATATTTTTAGATACCTGGAAAGATGTTGAGATTGAGCATCAAGATTGTCGCTAAACGTCTCGGACATCGGGCTACGATCATCAAGGGAGAATTCAATAAAAGCCAAGCCATTTCCTTGGGTGACACCTTCAGCATATAATATGTCATGCTCTGTAGGTTCATATTCGTTGCTAGAAACCTCAACCGCCTGAACCCGACACAACAAAAATACTGTAAACATTCATGCGCAAAAAAGACTTTCACTATACATTCTTTTCACTATGGCCCTTTGTTTCTATTGGATCCCATTTGTCGCATCATATGACACAAGATTAAGATGTTGAATGATCCGTTTCCTTATGAACAAGTCAGTTTGGGTTATGTTTTACCTCTAACGAGTCAAAAGGATAAAGTCAAAAAAGATAGCAAAAGGGGGAAATGGTCAAACAAGGCCAAAAGTGTACACCCTCTTAAAATGTTTTATTAAAAAACTTTAGTTTTTGTAATCATGTTTGACACCATTAACAAGTTACAAAAAAAATGGATAAAGTGTTTTAGGTCCTGCTTAAAAGTTTTTCATTTCGGTCTGGTTGACCCGTTATTTAACCTGCCTATTTCATCATCTCTAAACAAAATGGTGAAGAACAGCCCGAAAGTGATATAAGAAATGAAAATACCCGGCTCAAAAAGTACTCTGCAACGTCGGGTAGGAAGTGTAATTCATTTCTCCTCTTATAAGTTTCCTGGATGGCGGGATCCTTCCACACCTCCTCAACGACTGGAGCATACTCGCGTGTTGCTGCAGGAAAGAATGCATCCAAATCGCCCGTTGCAATGATGTCAAGTAACCAATCAGAGAAATGCTTCAATCTCGGATTAAGGGAGTAGATACAAAGATTAGTTTCTTCAGCATCGCCCTCGTTGCCTGAAATGAAACCACACATTTTTCATATATTATCCTAAAACTTGAAAAGGCGTGGTTTAAGGCGTGTGTTTTTATAAATAACTTTATAAATTAAATACTTGTCTCATTGGATTGATCATGGGATTCAAGGGAATTCTTTTTCATCAATGCTTCTTCCTCGAAGCGCTCTCGTCCATCAAGCAGAATGCTGAGGTATCTATACATGTTGCTCTGAATCATAAGCTTAATATTTTGCAACTCTTCATCACTAAATCTGTTGCCATACAAGAACTTTGCCTGCATCAACCATAGCAAAAATTAAGAAAATATGGTCATTATTTTGAAAATAGTTTTTGTAATCATAAATAATATATTAATAATTCAAGAAATTTTTAAAAACTTGATAAAGAAGTGTAGGTAGGTCAACCCAACCCATTTAAACCAATAAACCTGCACAAAAATTTTACTTATTATAGCACGATTACCAACCTGCCATTTTGCAACCTAAACACCATACCGAAAGGGTTCAGTAGAATATATATAGTGCTTCCTATTGATGTTTATACCACCAACATGTCATTGAGATCTGGGCCTCCATTCGGGCTTACTCAAGTGGTTTGAACTTGCTAATGAAATACTGGTGGGCGTCATTGAAAGGTCGAAGAAGTTTCATCCTCATGTGTTAGGTTTGTCTATAGGTGGTAATTTTGACCCATTTACTAAATAATGGGCCAATTTGGGTTAAGTTTGTCTTTAACAGGGCAAAAAGGTCAAATCAAAAAAGTTAAAAAGGAACAAAACCGAAAATCGCTCGATGCAAATTTCAATGCACAAAACATCTTAGATCATTTTAGTTCAAATATATAATGAAAATAATCTAGTTTTTGTTATCATACTTACTAGAAAATTATAAAATATTAAAAGTTTGGACATAAGTGCAAGGATGTAAACTTATGACACAACATGAACCTAACATAAAGTTTGCGGGTTTAGGTTTAATCTAAGCAGGTTTGGATTAGTTTTACGTCGAACCCACATACACATTTAGGTAAGCAACTTGTGAGGTCACGCGGTCACAAATTTAACCTTTTAACCCGTTTAATTTTATAATTTTGAAAAAAGAATGTTTTATGTAATAAAGTAAAACTAGTTTGGTATTTGATGTCAAATTTAAAAGACAACTAACCGAGCACATACATACAAAAACTTAATCTCTAACACCAGCAAATATTAAGTAGTTACTCGTTAAGAAAAGAGTGATTTTTCACACATGTTAAATTGAAATACCTGCTTAAAGATGGTGCTGGTGCCTGATCCCTCAAGCCCAAGTAACAAAAGCTTTAGAATTTTTTTCGGCTCCAAGTAATTAGGAACAGTAGTATAATTGCTGTGTTCATCCTTCTCTCTTTGTGGCTGACCTTGCGGCACGGGCAACGAGAGCAACGAACAAAGAAGCCGTGTACTAGCCTGTGCAAAAAGACGTTATCCTAAGTTACAAGCGTAATTAACCATAATTTAGGACTTGGGAGACATGAAACATCCAAGTATGTGAGATTTTTTATATACCTTTTCCCAGATATTTCCCTTGATGTTATTTTGGCCTTCTTCCTCGTAACGACCATCATCATAAACCCAAAAATGAGTGTCACGGGGACATTGCACATTAGCCATCTGAAACAAGTTGATACACAGATATCAAATGAATATATTTGAGCAGAGGTGGAAAGTTTGACCCGTTTACCTGTGAACAGGTCGTTTCAAGTTAGATTTTACCTCTAAAAAGAACAATGGGACAAAGGATCAGATCATACATCTTACAAGGTGTAATATCAATACATTAAACCTCCTTAAGTCTTTTACTCAAAAACATATATCAGTATTAAAATATCATAATTTTTGTAATCATAATTAACACATGCTGCATAAAAGTTTCAAACAAAAAGTTGTTTTGGGTTAACCAAACTGATCTGACAAAAACATATCCGTAACATGTTACGACTCATATTACTAGGTATGTGTCTTTGGAGTAGTTGACAATCAAATTAATTCATTGCAATAAATGGATAAACCAAACCTTAGTGATGCATGACTCATACCCATTCATGCATAATGGGTCAACTTGGTTATATTATGTTAATAATGTATCAGACAAATAAAATGGGTCAAAACATTTGAAAGTTGCTCATCATATACCCACGTGTTTACAACCTCCTAAATTTCTTTACTCAAAAACTTGGATAACTATTTCAATAATAGTTTTGGTGACCATATTTAATGCACCAGTTTCAACCCATTACCTAACCAACCCATTTTGCCACCAACAAGCAACCTAACTATTTCCCTATGAACAATAACTACAAATGGAAAACATAAGCCAAAATTAAGGTTCTGTTTCACCTTGAAGATCTAGTAAATGTCAACCTGAAAATCTAGATTCATATGACAAACGCTAGAGGTGGCAGTTTAGAGTTTAGACCCATTAAATATCTATGGGTTACAAAACCCCCAACTAGTAATTTTGATGCATATAACCTCTAAATAATTTCCTTTAAGAAATCTGTTTGCTTTTGTGACTATATTGTTTTTGCAAGCATATTTAACACATTATTAATTTAAAAAAAAAAGAAGAAACATAAATTGGCTCAAAATATGTTTGTGTGGGTCTATCCATTTTGACCCGATACCCAGCCCATCCAATTTGTCACAAAACCAAAAGGGAGGTCGAGAATGAAATGATTAACCTTCAACACTTTCAGCTCAAGCTTTGTAATTTCTCGACCATTCATATAAACTTCTGTGTTTCCATTGCTTGCACTCGGACTAAGTTTCCCAGTAAAATTCAAATTTGAACTCACAACTCTATCGGGTTTTTCTCCTTCCTGAAAAATTAATACAAAATATTACAATTTTTGCACTTGAATAACGATGCCAACTTCAATTCATTTGCTTAGAAATGGATATTTTCAGGTTCTCTGCTGTCCTTAACGGGTCAACAGGTAATATAAAAAAGTTTAGCTAATATAGAAACGGGTCAAAAGGATGAAAGTCACCTGTAGTGCAAACGTGATGCATAAAACCTCCTAAATCAATTATTCTAAAATCCAGATTACTATTGAAATAATATGATTTTTGTAACCAGATTTGATAGACTAATCACTAGTTATTTATAATCCTGAACAAAAAGTATTTTAGGAACCTAGCCTGCATAGTTCCAACTCATTTGACCACTTTCCCAACCCTATCCGACCCACCCATTTAGCATCTACACGTACAAAAGATAAGGAAAACTTGATAAGAATCACATTTTTACCTTTCCCCAAAGACCAGATTCTTTGTCATACCAATACATTCCAGGTTTCAATTTTCGTGGAGGTAACGGGCAGCCCAAAAGTTCTGCCATTTCCTCATGTTTAAGTGGATAACCGTTCACAATTAACTGCTCGGGTCGAAGCTGGTTAGCAGCGCATTCTTTTTCTGCTTTCATTATCTGTTTGACTTCCAAAGGACTAAGCAATCGAGATAACAACCTCGAATGTTTCCCCAAAATAAGACGCTTCGACTCATCGATCACCTCACCAAGACAAGTAACACACTTTCGACCCTCAGGCATCGATCCCATAGCTCTAAGAACACAATTACTACAATATTTTGCATCACAAACAAAACAAGATTCTTTAGTTTCCCACTTCCCTTTACCGCATCGATAACACACCCGTCTTTTTTGCTTCTTTTTCTTCTTTTCTTTAGAAACCGCAACATATTCTGAATAACCAGGCCTCTCTAACCCGATTTCTTTCCTTTCTGATCTATCAACAGTGTTGAAAGTTACCACCGGGCCTCGTCGCACTTCATTCCCATGACCATCATCACGGTTATGTGCAGAACCAGGAGATCCCGATGGTGAAGCTGAAAAAGAATCAGCGTTATGCAAAACCGAGATTACAGACTCTGAACTCCCTGATAACCTTGGACTTTGATTCACCGAACCAGCCACTCCTGCAATATAAGAAACGGGCAACGGGATAGGGTTGATTACAGGAGGGCCCGGGCCATCACGAGTGACAGATCTTCTTGAATCAGAGAACGATTCGGCTATGGATGCAGTCGGGATTGAACGGGTGTTCATATCTAATGGTTCTATCCTAGGAAGCTCATAAGATACATCAGGACCCATATATTCCAATGCAATCGAGTAATCAAGATCATCACTTTCTTCAGGCAGTGCAGTTCCAGGAGGAAGCATCTTCTTCACAGCTCCTCTCCAATCTTTTGCCCCATGTTCATCCATATCCCTCATACCAGTTCTTTAAAAAGCTAAAAGATTTTCAAGAAACAATTTTTATATCAAATTAGGTCTTCATATCATCAGATTTCAACTACCCAGATCAGATTATGATAGATTTCACTGATGTATGAATCACCCAAATCAGATTAAACCATCACTTCAATTCTGAAGAGATTCTTTCAAAACTCAAGCACTATAAAGTCAAATTCAACCACCAACCCTGACAATGATAATTTTGACTAATTCTTAGAAAACCTACATCAGAATAAAGAAGAAAAATACCTCAATTTCGCAGGAAATCCAATTGGGGCTTGTTAAGGTCAATATATCCTAGTCAACAACCATAAAGGGGGAAAACAAGACCCCACCACACACCTAAGAATCTATCCACCAATTTGGGGACACATTGCACAAACTAAAGTCAAAATCTTCATCACAGCAGTCAATGTCCAACTTTTGTTTGATCTTTTCAAAAGCCTTCAAATTTGAACAAAGAGATTAGAATAGCTGATGAAAGAAACCAACAACCCGAATGCAGAAACCCATTTGAATCCCTCAAAAACTGTCACTTTTTAAAGTCCAGTTCACAAGATTTGAATCTAGAACAATGGGAAATGACAGATTTCTTAACATTAACCAAGGGGAATCAACAGTGTAAAGATTTTGTCAGCAAAAGAAGAATAAAAAGACTTACTTTGGAGCAAGTATGGGCTTTTCGAAAAGAAAACAGTAAAGGGTTTCAAGAAAAGCAGCAGGTTAAAAGGTATGAGGGGCGTGCGTGTAGACTGTAAATATATATATATATTATAAATATACAGACTGTGTGTGTTAACTGGGAAAGTGACAAGCAAAGGAAGATAAATCTATAGTTATTTACTTTTTCACCTTTTGGGATTATGAAAAGAGAGATATCAATTATCAAAGAGTGTACTGGTGTGTAATAAAAAGCTTTCTAGAGGAGAGCCATTGGAGGCAACATATCCATACAAATCCGTGAGTTTTTGGTGGATGTGTGTGAGAGGTGATGGTTTGTGGAGACCATCTAATGTCGGTTGATAATGTAATGTGTCATAAACGTTATTATTATTGTCTCAAATAATTCAAGTTTTTAACCAAGTAAAAGGCTACGGCCATGTGAGAGGTGATGGTTTGTGGAGAGCATCTAATGGTAATCATACTATTTTAAGGGTATATACAATATCGGGAATATTACAGGAAAAACCAATAGTTATGCGAAAACCAAAGAAAATCACGAAAACTAATAACATAATTCATATTTTTTTTGTTCTTTCAATTGTTAAAGGTTACTTAAGTATTTGTTATATATATGTTGAACATAAATACGAGAATGAAGAGTATTACGTATACGTAATACTATGTAGAATGAAAAATGGATACGTATACATAACCTATATGTAATGTATATATAAAACCATGCTACGGTTTTTTATTGACCCATACCCCTATCTATATATACACATATATATATATATATATATATATATATATATATATATATATATATATATATATATATATATAAAGGGTAGTGATAAAAAAATTATAAATTATGTGACCGGTTTTATTTATTTTCTCTAATTTCACATAACAATCTGGTTTTCTTAAGATCCCTCCCCTATATAATATTTGTTATATTTTATAGAGATACATGTGACATTTAAAACTTCGTTTCAATATGTTACGATAATTTGGAAAATTTGTAGGGATACATATGAAATTATTCAAAACAAAAACAAAATGAAACACATGTCACTTTCTGATGCATTCTCACTTTTTTTTATTACTTTCCTTTTCTATTAAAAGATATATTGATAGTAATCTATACTAATAAATTAAAATTTTTATAAGTTACATGTCAAATTTTTAGGATGTCTATCTAGGCTCCACCTAGCATTTGGACATGTGTCATCATTACAGTAAAAAATTACAAAATATAGTTTTCTTAATAAATTTGCTTAATAAATGGCAATTTACTATTATATTAATTAGTAACTTTTTAAAAAAATAAATAAATTTTTTCATTAAAAATATTTTAATTAGAGTTAATTTTGTTAAAATTAAACTTAGTCTCTAGTCAATCGTTATTAAAATTAAAATACTTTAGAAATCATATTTTTTAAACAAATATTTTTAAAATATCAATATCCACGAAGTCAAACACAATTATAAATTTATAATGAGTTATTACTCACTATAAAATAACATCTCTGTTTTAATGTACATCACGATTCCATTTTCTCAAATCTAAATATGTTTTGGTACCTCACAATTTTATATTCACAATTCTATGTTTTCGAATACGATGTTTATTATTTCAACCCGTGTGACGCATGGATATCTAACCTAGTAATAGGAAATAACAATAATTTTTTTTACTTTAATAAAGAATTACTAACTAAGATACGTGACAACATCATATTCATTCTCATCAAAAGTTTTATGCTTCTCTCTCCTACTAAATAATTTCATTATTTACTAATAATATTATTAATTTTCTTAGATTAAAATAGTTTTTTAAAAAATTAAGAACATAATTTTTTATAATATTATTTCTAAAGAAACAAAGTTTATAAAATAAATTTTTTTCAAAAACATCCAACTTTTTCAAAAATATAAAATAATTTAAAATTATTCTTTTTTTAGAAAAATGCATAAACATAAAATAAATAAAACTAGAAGTTATAATAAGAAAGTTTTTTAAAAATGATATTTTTTAAAACGTGTGTTTTGAAACAAAATGTTTAATTATTTTTTTGGAAAAATAAAAAAAAAGTTTAAAAACAAAAAAATTAAAAAATTGATATCATAGTTTTATTATTTAGTCATTACTTATACGTAATTGCAATCATAACTTATCTTAAAATATTATTTAATAATTAATAAATTTTAATTCTATTTAATATTTTTATTCATGTATTACATGGGTTGAATAAATAAAATATCATTTAATAATTAATAAATTTTAATTGTATTTAATATTTTATTTATTCAACCCATGTAATACATGGGTTTACTAAAAGCTAGTTAATAAATATATGTATATATGTATATATATGTATATATATAAGTACTAATTAACAATGATATTAAAGGTAACAAATTTGTTTATAAACAAATTATGATTTTATGATAAATTTGTGTATCTTATTTCACCCATGTAGTATCTAGGTTTCTAACATATTTACATAATAAATATCTATTCTTCATTAGCATCATGTAAATGAAGCTTGTACCAAACAATCATGGGTTACAACTACAATTGTAGTGATAAAAACCTCATCGGTCTCACTAGATGATGATGATATTGACTAGATCTCGCTTTGATTATCAAATTTGAATTGAAAGGATTTTGGTGATTCACATGAATAGGATTAATCAATAAAGTTTGGATTAATTCTGATACTTTGGTAATCAACCGCAACCCTTATTTTATACATAGGGATAACCTTTATTCATGACAATTACTCTCGCTAAATATTAATTCTTAAACGGAGTTAACTAACAATTGTCAATCATTCAACCTCTAGCCAAGTATTACAACGGTATTATCCTAATACATTTTTTTTTTAAATATGTCACATAATTACAAACTAAATATAAAAAAACATAAAAAGCTTAGTTTACAATCTAATTGATGATAATGAAGATGAATCCATAATTAGAGAGAAAATATGAGAAAGCAATGAGAATTAATGAAAGAATGAAAAAAAAATTGTTGTGAAAAAATAATAAGAAAGAAAAAGTTAGTATATATGTTAAACATTTGACTTTTTTAAATAATTTTTTATTTGATTTCAAAACGTTAAAATTATATATATTATATTCTAATTTCCAACTTGATTGTGCATTATGGTTGTATATCATGCTTTGTAACTTGTGTCTTACTTTGTTTTTTTTTTTTTTTCTATATTTATTTTACTTTTAACCTAATAGTTTTTATTTTTTACATTTAACTCCTAATATTTTTTTTCACTTTCAACTTTGGTTTCATATGGTTTTCATTTTTTACAAATTTTTATTTTGACATCTCGGTGTAAAATTTTTGAGTTATCACGGAACATGTTTATTTGGTTCAACTTTTTACCTCTATTTTCTTTGTCTAATAGCCGATTTGTGATTTAAATTTCGATCTAATTTATACACATGAACATGCCGCAATGTGCGTGCATAGTTTAACGTTTTTACGTCTACTTTTTATCTGGTCTTATTTTTTGTTTTTATTTCTTTTGTTTACGAGTTTTTTTATGTTAGTGGTTACTAGCAACGGTGTGACATTAATATTAAGGAAATCACAAAGTTTTCCGGTGTTAAAAACAAGTTTTTCTATGTTAATATTAGTATTATACTATATATCAACGTTGATGGAAGTGCTATAGTAAACTTATGGTTGTTTAGGTTTGCACACATTAGTTTCACTTTTTAGATTTTGATATTTTTTGCTTATCACATATTTTATAATAGTAAGGAAGTCACAAAGTGTATAATTTTATTATACTATACTACACATTTTGTGTTTTGTAGTCTTTGTTTTTGTTTTTTTCTTTTTTTATAATTATTTTATTATTATGATTTATTTAAAACTTATTTTATTTTTTTCTTAAGACTTTTAAAATATGATGCTTATAAATTTCAGACTATACCGTTGTTGCTTATCTTTATCTATGCTTCGATGTAAATTCCATTCGAAACTAAGTTGCACATAATAATGTACAAGTTATCATATCACAAGCATGCGAGTTGTCAAAGATGATTAAAGGTTTCGACCTTTTCTTAGTTTTTATTTTTTGTATACGTATTGGTATAAATATTGTTTGAATGACTTCACTTTTGTAAACAACTACATAACTTTTTGTGACTTTTGTATACGTTTTAGTCACATAGAATGTACCTTCACTATTTGCTTATTTATCTACGTTTTCAACCTGTCATGAAATGCGGATGGTAATCCACTAGTTAATATAAACGGTCAAAAATTAATTGGCTTTGCTTTGCAGTGCATTAAGGGTATGCATGGTCGGTTTGATTCGGTTTTATCCTAAAATCGAAACCAAAAACCGATATTTCGGTTTCTAGGTTTCTAAAACTGTTCGGTTTTGGTTTTTCTGGTTTTTAGTTTTTGGTTTTCACTTTGATTTCGGTTTGGTTTTAATTTTTTCCGTTTTGTTTTTGGGCTTCAAGGTTTTTTTTCAAAATTGGTTCAAAGTAATAAATTTAAGTTAAAACTTTGAGCTTACATAATTTTGTTGATCTTTAAACATAATCTATGTATTCTTATAAATTTCTTAACATAAAATTAGTTACAGTTAATCAAATCAATAACAAAAAATTCAATAAAACAATTTAATCTAGCAAACAAAAAAGTTTAAATATTATTCTAGTAACATAAGTATCTATCTATTTTAGATAGCATAAGTTAAAAAAGTAATTTATAAGCTAATTCTGTTTATAAGTGTATGAATACACCTTTAAATTTACAAGTTTGGTTTTATGGTTTCGGTTCGGTTTTTCGGTTTTTGTTACAAGCAAAAGCGAAACCGGACCGAAAAAATCGGTTTTTTAAAAAATCATCAAACCAAACCGTTGGTTTCTTATTGGTTTTGTTTTTTTGGTTCGGTTGCATCTGTTATTTCGGTTTCTTGCACATCTCTACAGTGCACCAAAATAGGTCTACTACCAAACTTTTTTTAAAAACTACCCTGCAACACTTTCACTTATATGTGTGGCTAAAGGTCATTAATACTGTTTTGAAACCTTTTAGCCTCGTTTTAGCCACACATTTGATTGATACATGTGACTATTGTATTACAGTCTAAAACATTTAGCCACACTTTAATTAAAAATTATGACATTAACTATCCACACTCAAAAAAGTGTGGCCAAAAGTGACTAACTACCATTGTATTCCATACATGTGACCAAAAACACACCTATTAATCACACTTTAATAATAAAAATTTAACCTTACCTAGTCATTCTTGAATAAGCGTGGCAAATGTGACCAGCTACCATTATATTTGATTTATGTGACAAAAAAACACACATATTAGCTATAATAGACAAATGCAACATTTACAAGCCATGCTAAAAAAATATAGCCAAATGTTACCAACTCTTATGAATTATAAGTTATTGATATGACTAAATGCTAATACATATGGCCACTTAAATTGGTTTTTGTGACCAAAGAGTAATAACAAAATAATATGACAATTAGTAGCCACATTCGAAAAGTGTGGCCACACGAGAGGAACCGCCATGGTTAAATAAAAAATATTAAAAACTAATAAAAAGTTAAAAAATATAAAATACTATTTTGATATAAAATATAACTAAAATTACGTGTGAATAAGTACTTTAGTTAATAAAATATTAACATAGTGTTTTTTCAAAACTCTCGTTTTAAAAATATGTTAAGAAACCATTTCGCTCTAAGAACATTGTTTTCGAAAATGTCATTTTTAATAAAAATCTCATTATTTAAAAACTATGATTTTTAGTTATTTTTGTTTATAAATAATTTTTCGTATTTGATAAAAGTTTGCTTTGACAAAAATATCATTTTTATAAATATCTCATTGTTTAAAAGCTTCGGGTTTTAGTTACTGTTTTAACCTTTTTAGAAAATAGGTTTTACATAAAACTTATATTTAAAAAAATATCGGTTTTAGAATATTTCATATGTGTAAAAAGATACGTTGTTTATAAAATATTTGTAGTTTTTAAAAATCCTTTTTTTCAAAAAAGTGTATTTTTAATCAAAATAGTTAGTTTTTAATTAATTAAAAATAAGTTTATAAAAAATATTGATTTTTAAAAAAATTAAAATGTTTAAATAAGATAGAGAGAGAGAGAAAGCGCAAGAAAGGGATATATATATATATATATATATATATATATATCCAAAAATTATAAAAACTTACAGGGACTTTATTAATATTAATATAAACCTGGAAAAATTACTAAAATAGATGCAGTTTATCATTTAATATTTATTATAAAATTAACATTGAAAAAGACACAGAAAATGCACAAAATGGTAATAATTAGAAAAATAATTTAAATAAGATATATGATACTTTTTACAGACAATTTAGATTATATAGAATTGAAATAACAAATAATACAAGGTATAAAAGTGTATGTAATAATTATTAGGAATTATAGTCTTATATAAACATATCACTTTAAATACTTAAAATATGTAAAAATACAAAAATTATAATTTTTAGACCTTAAATATAAGTATATTAACATAAATAAATATTAAGTAACAATTATAAGTAAGAGACACATTTATTTGTATAAATAGCCTTAAAATGGACCTAAATATTGCATTAAAATAACAAAAATAAAAATACAAAAGATAACTTTACTTAAAAAAAAACTTCAAGACCTAATACATTGTAGAGAACTTATAAAAATTCAATCTTTGACTAAACTAAGCATTAACTAATTATTCACACTTACTTGAGACTAAAGCGACAGCAATTCGCCCAAACTTGTTAAATACAAAAAAATACCAAAAATACTTAAACACACTCTATAATATATAACTTACTGTATAAAAATATATTTTGGGGTTAAATAGGTTAACCTTAATTATTTTATAAATTATCTCCTTATAAAATATTAAAGTAGAGTTTAATAAAAAATAACAAAATAAGTTTATTTACACAAAAAATCATATTTTTCCAGTAGAATAAAGTATAAGTTTAGTGAATATACTTTTCTAATAATTAAAAGCTTAAATCGTGACGAAAATACAAAATTTGGCCATTAAACCGCATTATCGATAAAATCGGCAAATAAAAATATGTGTAACTATTTTTATGTATAATTTCCAATTAAGATTTTTAAATAGATAAATAAAGAGTATAATAATTATGGTAAGTGTCTTTAAATTGTATAATAATTATTATTTTAAAAACCTAGCAGGTTTTGTAGCATTTCAGACCAATTGAATAGGATACCACCACTTATAGAACCATATATATTACTTTAGGTGTTTATAACATAATGAATTAATGTAGGCCCTTAGATCTTCGAGTACTCAAGAATTCACTTCAAAACTTTCTTAAGGTAAGTTCATGTGACTTTCTTTTTCAACCTACTTTGTTAAACTTGTTTTGGGGAAATGAGAATACGTACTCCTAATTTTTTGTTAATTATTGGTGTATTATTAATCAAGACTTATATAGCTGCCATAAACAATACCCAATTTTTAACACAATCGTTAACTCCATAAGGAGCCACGGGATATATGGTAGTACTATCTGGGAAACTCCCACACATATTGGACCTTTGGGACGACATTTCACTGAATGATATATGGTTTATTTTGTGTCATATATTCGTGTTATTTGATTGTGAACTAGTTTAATGTAGCATACTATTTAGTTTGTGTTTTGTGTATAAAGCTCTTGTTCTCACCAACGTATTATTGACGTATTTTGAGCAAGTATTTTCAGGTAATATTCAAGAGTGTGACGTGTAGGCGCTATGCACTAGAAAAACTAACCTTAGTCAAAGCAAGGAGACTTTAGTTCAATTTAATTTTAATATTTAATAATTTCAATTGGGTTGTATTTTATTATAAACAGTTTCTTCTTACCTGGCATGTATTTGTAATCGGGGCCGAGCGTCATGTGCTAGTAAAAATAAATATGTAGTATTATTCCGTTGTCTTTGGTTGATATCAGTCATCATGCCTCGACCCTAGGTTGGGTGTGACAAATTACATATCGTTTGACCATAACAGTTGACTTTGTATGTTTTAACCCTTGCATACCATATGACTTTGTCTATTAAAGAAATTGTGTAAGGCCCCATTCCCGGGACGCTTACAGTTGGTCAATCATCGCATAAAACATTTAAAACACATTAATCTTGCAGCGGAATTTAAACTTTTCATTGATAATTAAAAACATGTCAATACATCATATCATTCATTTACATCTCAAAAGTTATATCGTTACAAAGTCATTCTAAAAAATATTGATGCAAGACCCAAAACATCCCTAGTAGCTTATGCATCCATGCGTGCACCTCTATAGCATCAATAATTACATGCCAACTGATATGCATATAAAAAGTCAGCGACGTTGAGTGAGTTCTAGCTTTATAATAAAATACTTTACTTTTGTTTAAAATATTTCCTTTTCTTCTGTACGTAATCATACATCATACATATATCTTGATAATATCATTATTATCTTTTATCATCGTTCTTTTTGTTCATTTCGTACATTTCGAACTTTCATTATATCTTTCACTTTTAATCTAGATCATTCCATATGCTACGCCCCATTATTTTGCACAAGGCACTACCGTCTTGGGGTCAAGCGACAAGGAACCCGTTTCGTATGTTTTGATCAATCACAAAGAGTGACCCTTTCCTGTGTGCATGCAGAACACAGTTAGGATGACAACCACTCATTGAGTTGTAAATCTCCATTAATTTGCTTGCAAGACTTTCATTCATTCATTATGTTTCACTTTTCGTTATCGTTATCTTTCACTTTCATTACTTAATACTTTACGTACACAAACATATAACACCACGTAAATCCACAACATAATACATAACATCGAATAACATCATCATCATAACAACACACAATGCATACATATCATGAACAAGCATAGGCCACCACAAAACATCATTTCTTAGCACTTAAATTCTACTTCCCAAAATTTCAAAATAATTTTAAGTGTTCACAGCTCATTAACAATTATACAGCGGATGGCTAAGTGTCCACAGCGGACAACCAAAGTCCACAACGCACGAATGAAACACTAAGTGTGTACACAGTGTACGACTAAAACATCCTAGGTATCCACAGCGGACAGCCAAGTCCACAGCGGACAACATAAAAATCTCTAAGTGTTCACAGCAGACATGCAAGGTCCACAGCGGACTTACAAAGTCCACAGCAGATAGTCTAAAACTTCTTAAGTCTCCACAACGGACATGCAAAGTCCACAGCGAACATGCAAAGTCCACAGCGGACAGGCTAAATGTCGTAAGTGTCCACAACGGACACTTTAATAATGTCCAAGTGTCCATAGCGGACAACCTGAATGTTTCTTCTAAGTGTCCACAGCGGACGTACATGGTCCACAGCAGACAACATAAACTACCTGCAATCAAACTTACGCAGTTTCTAGTCTCCATACATCATTTTAAGCATATTTTTAACTTAGATCTATCGGTTATACACTTAGAATCTTAAAAAAACAATCATACAACATCATGGAAACCTTAAAAACACATACATCATCATAAACAATCGTACTTTTCATGGAAAGTCATAATTTGGTTCGAAAACATCGGTTTAATATACATATCACCCCCAAACAAGTAGAAAACATGTAAAAGAGGGGATCTAGAACTCACCTCTAACTGCTTTCGAGTAAAACTCCACCAAACCCGAGAGCAACCTGGAGTTCTAGCACCTAAACACACAACCAAACACAAAGAAACACATAAAGATTGGTCCAGAAGCTGAAAACCCAAATGAAACCGAGAAGAATACCTTAAAAATATTAGCTTTTGAAGATTTCTTCCACTTTCTCTCTCTAAATTCGAGTGAGAGCTTCTTTTCCTCACTCTAACCGAAAATATGCATGAGAGAGGGGGTATGGGCGGCCAGATCACCTTTTTTGAACCCATAATGGGCGGGTTTGGCCCTTGCCCACTTTTAACCCCTTGCTTTGAAATAATTCCCTTTTTCTCCCTTACTTTCTTTTCTTTTCTGAAATTTCCGGGTGTTACAAGTCCACCCCCGTTAAATAGGTTTCGTCCCCGAAACCTGTCACTCTTTAAAGAGATCTGGGTAGTGCTGTCTCATCTCTTCCTCAATCTGCCATGTAGACTCGGATCCCTTCCTGTGTCTCCACTGTACTCGTACCAGTGGAACCAGTTTATTCCTTACCCTCTTCTCTTTTCTGTCAATGATGGCCACAGTCTGCTCCACATAATTGAGTCGTTCATCCACTTCGATGTCCTCGAGTGGCACGATCATATCCTCATCTGCTAAGCACTTCCTCAAATGAGATACAAGGAACGTTGACTGAATTCCACTTAACTAATCGGGTAGCTCCAATCGATAGGCTACATCTCCTACGTGAGCAATGATTTGGAAAGGCCCTATATACCTTGGGCTTAGCTTTCCTCGCTTCCTGAACCAGAAGATCCCTTTCCAAGGTGAGACCTTCAACATAACTCTATCGCCTACCTTGAATTCGATCAGTCTATGTCTCTTGGCGGCATACGACTTCTGTCTATCCTTTGCTGCCTTCATAAAGGCCTTGATCTTATCCAACTTTTCGGTCATAGCCTCTATCACCTCAATGCTCCCTAACTCCTTTTGGCCGATATCACCCCAACATACAGGCGTTCTACACTTCCAACCGTACAGCATCTTATATGGAGGCATACCAATGTTGGCATGATAACTGTTGTTATATGAGAACTCGGCTAACAGTAAGTGTTCGTCCCAACTTCCACCAAAATCAATGACGCATGCTCGGAGCATATCCTCGAGCGTCTGGATGGTTCTTTCCGATTGACCATCTGTCTGAGGATGGTAAGCCGTACTGATAGGCAACCTTGTCCCTATCGCATCATGAAACCTGTTCCAAAACTTAGATGTAAACCGAGTGTCACGGTCGAACACGATAGACATCGGTACACCATGACGAGTCATAATCTCTTTGATGAATATATCCGCCAATCTCTTTGATGAATACGTCTCACGGATCGGTAGAAAGTGAGCACTCTTCGTCATGCAATCAATTATCACCCATTTGGCATCGTATCCTCTTGCCGTACGTGGAAACTTCATAATGAAGTCCATTGTGATGTGCTCCCATTTCCACTTGGCTACATCCAAGGGTTGGATCTTCCAGTATGGCTTCTGATGCTCCGCCTTCACTTGCAAACAAGTGAGGCACTTACTCACATACTCCGCTATATCGCGCTTCATCCCTGGCCATAATTAATCTTTCTTCATATCATGATACATCTTTGTAGCACCAGGGATGGATTGAGTATCTAGTCTTGTGAGCCTCATCCATGATATTCCTATTTAGATCTCCATAACGAGGAATCCACATTCGCTCGAATCGGGTTCTAACACCGAGGGTGTTCTCACCCAACTCCGCGACTAGGCCCTTCATTCGCTCGGAGTTAATTCGATTCTCTTTTAACGCTTCATTCTGATATTCCTTGACCTGCTTCATCACATTAGAGGTCATAACCAGCTGATAAGCCTTCACCCGAATCGGCTTGGGTCTCTCCTTTCGGCTAAGGGCATCTACCACCACGTTGGCCTTTCCCGGATGGTAATGGATCTCACAATCATAGTCCTTGATAAACTCCAACCATTTCCTTTGTCTCATATTGAGATCCTTTTGCTCGAAGAAGTACTTCAAGCTCTTGCGGTCAGTGAAGATAGTGCACTTCGTCCCGTACAAGTAGTGCCTCCAAATCATCAATGCAAAGACCACCGCCGCCAATTCCAAATTGTGAGTAGGGTAGTTAGCCTCATGGATCTTCAATTGTCGGGACGCATAGGCTATAACCCTCCCCCGTTGCATCAACACGCAACCCAGTCCCGAATAAGAAGCATCTGAATAGACCACCAAGTCTTTGCTTCCTTCGGGTAACGTCAAGACAGGAGCTTGGGTCAATCTCATCTTTAGCTCTTCAAAAGCATCCTCCTACTCTTGACCCCATTTGAACTTCACCTCCTTACGGGTCAACTTAGTCAATGGTGAAGCTATCTTGGAGAAGTCTTGAATGAACCTTCTGTAGTAACCAGCCAAACCCAAGAAACTACGAATCTCGGATGGCGTCTTTGGAGGCTTCCATTGTATCACTGCCTCAACTTTTGTCGGGTCCATCATGATCCCTTCAGGATTAACCACATGGCCCAGAAACTGTACTTCGTGTAACCAGAATGCACACTTAGAGAATTTGGCGTACAGCTTCTCTTTTCTGAGCGTCTCTAGCACCTCCCGAATGTGGCTGGCATGCTCCTCTTCACTCTTCGAATAAATCAGGATATCATCGATAAACACAATCATCGATTTATCTAGCATAGGCTGACACACTCGATTCCTCAAATCCATAAAAGCAGCTGGCGCGTTAGTTAAACCAAAAGACATAACGAGAAACTCGTAGTGCCCATAACGCGTACGAAAAGCTATTTTAAGAATATCTTGCTCTTTCACCTTCAGTTGGTGGTAAGCAGATCAGAGATCTATCCTCGAGAACCAACTGGAACCTTAGAGCTTATCAAACAAGTCATCAATCCTCGGTAACGGATACCGGTTCTTCACACTCAACTTGCTCAGCTCACGGTAGTCAATACACATCCTCATGCTACCGTCCTTCTTCTTCACGAATAAGACCAGAGCACCCCACTGAGAGATACTCGGTCGAATGAACCCCTTATCCAGCAACTCTTGCAGCCGAGTCAACAATTCCTTCATCTCAAAGGGAGCTAGACGATATGGTGCCTTAGCAATGGGTTAGGCACCAAGTATCAGATCGATCTGGAACTCGATCTCGCGGTCAGGTGGCACACCTGATAGATCTTCCAGGAATACGTCTGGGAAGTCACATACGACCAGTACGTCTGACAAACGTGGTACTGACGCATCCACATCCTTCACATAAGCCAGGTAGGCATTACATCCACGCCTCATACACTTCTCTGCCACAACCATCAAAATTACTTTCAGGATCGTACTAACTCTATCGTCGTAGATGGTCACGGAACTCCCATAAGGTGCGGTCAATCAAATCATTTTCTTTCGACATACAATGTTCACCTTATAGGCTGCTAACCAATCCATCCCTAGGACTACATTGAATCCGCCTAAGGGCATCACGAACAATCTAGCAGAGAACCTATGGCCTTCCAGTTCTATGCTACAATCATTTTCCACATCAGAAAGTCGGGTAGATTTACCGATGATAGTTTCTACATCGAAAGGCTTATCAATCTTTCTACTACTAACGGACAACTTTTCATAGAAGGCAGCAGAAATAAAACTTCTATTAGCACCAGAGTCAAAATGCATAGAGGCACAAGTTTGGTTTACTAAGAATGTACCTGACACAACATCGGGGTCCACCCTAGCCTCCTCCCGGGTCATGGTAAAAGCTCTCGCCCTGGCCTTCTGCACTTCCTTCCCTTTTCTCAGCCTCTTTTCCCGCCTTCGAGCTCTTAGCCCTTGGCTTCTTGCACTCCTGACTCATATGACCTGTCTCTCCACAGTTAAAGCACCTCGTCACCCCACAATCCTTCTCCATATGCCCTGCCTTCCCGTATTTGAAACAGTTATTCGATCCCCACTTACATTCCCTCGCATGATTCTTCCTACACTTATTACGCGTCCTCGTTCCTGTACCTGCCGTCACCACCTTCCGATCATCCACCATTGCCTTTTTGTTCTTGGGCGTGAAACCACCACTGCAAAATAGCTTTCTGTTCCAGTTCCTCTCTCCACTTCCCTTCTTGTTCATCTCCACCACAGTCGCCTCCTCTCTCTCATCATATAGTCTACCTGCCAGATTGACCATCGACCTGAACGTAACTGGCCGGCGACAATCAGATGTCTACGAATATCCGCCGGCAGCCCCTGAATGTATATCTTTATCTTTCGTGACACAGGCGTCACCTGATCTGGCACCAACCTTGCAATCTCATTAAACTTCGCTGTGTACTACTGGTGTGTCATAGTTCCTGCCTCCAACTGCAGGAACTCCCTCTCAATCTTGTCAAGTTCCCTAAGAGAACAAAGCTCCTCAATCACCAACTTCTTTAGTTCACTCCATCTCATCCTCCCAATCGCCCTGCTACCTTCGGCCTGGACAATGTTGTCCTACCAGCATAAGGCCGAATCCACAAACGAGTGGGTAGCAAACTTCACCTTCTGATCCTCTCAGCACTCGCTGATATCAAGTACCGCCTCCATCTCCCTCACCCATCGGTGAGCAGCAGCAGCAATCCTATTTCCATCGAAAGTTGAGGGTTTGCATCTCTAGAACGCCCCATAGCTGCACCCCTTAGCAGTCTTCTTCACTGCTTCATCTTCCTCATCGTCACTGGAGACAACCATCTTAGTCTCCGGTGGATCCCTTTCCCCTGAACCTCCTTCTTCGCCCCCTCTCCTAGTGTGACATCCGGTAATTTTCCGTTACCAAACTCCGTTAGTTCCGTTAAGTCTTGCATACACGTGTCGTGCACACACACTAGTTGTCGTTGAACGTTGGTGACATAATAAACCAACCCTAGCCCCCCACACCATTCTCGGCCACGATCTGCATTCTTCCCCTCTCCCTTTGCGAAATTCAACCTAAACCAAGCAATAAACATCGATCTTGATTAGTTCCAAGTGGTTCAAACATGTAGCAAGCATCAAACCTCGCCCAACACACGATTTAAAGGTTAGTTTTGTGCTCTTTTCATGTATTTTGATGTGGCCGAGGGTTATGGTTCGAATGTGATGATTGGATGTCGAATTCCTTAATGTTTGTGGATGTTACTATGTTAGTTAGATTGAATACATGCTAGTTAATGTTGATTATGCAAGAAAGTTTGGATTTTGGTTGTTTGTTCACATGATCATCTTTGGCCGAGAGTTTCAGGCGATTTTGGATCAAATTGGATGTTGAATGTTGGTTGTTTGATGTTGTAATGATGCTAGTTAGGTTGTATGCATATTGGTTAACGTCGATTTTGCAAGAAAGCTTCGATTTTGATTTATGGTTCATAGGTTACTAAGAATAGTAACTTTATTTTGCATGAATTGATGATTTGATGATGTATGAATGTTATGGATGTGTTTGTGATGATGATTAGATGCTAAGTTGATGTTATGAACAATTTAAAATCAAGAAGATGTCTTATAGTTCATACATTGCTAAAAATAGTAACTTTTGGTGTTGAATGTTGATGAATCATGATGATTTGGTGTTCTGATCATATTAGATGTTGTCATGGACTTGAATTGGTATATAATTGATGAATTCATGAATGTAGTGTGAGTTTGATGAATTTGGGATGAACTTTCCCAAAAGGGAAACTTTAATTGTGCAAATCCTTGAATTGGATGATTTGAGCATGTTTGGGATATTAGGATCATGCTAGTGTGTTCATGGATGGTTTCTAAGGTGATGAAATGTGTTGTTTAGGTTATAAGGATGTTGATTTGGTTTGTTACCTGTTTTGGCCTGTTGAGATTCGCATGGCTTGTATGATATCAAGTTGTATGTTGATGAGGTATGATATGCTGTTGTGTTAGTATTAACGAATTATCACCTATAATGTCACCAACGGGTCAAATGGGTCAACTGGGTCAAATGTGTCTTGTCTTTCTAAAACCTTGAGTTCCTTGGTTTGTAGAGCACTTAGGGTTTCATGTTGATTCTGTATACACGTGCTTATGTACTCTTGTATTCTAGGTGACCTTTGAAGGTTGTCTTTCCTTCTTTCTTTCAAGTTAAGCTCTAAGTTAATTCTTGCGCGTATCAGGTGAGTTCTTGCCCCACTCAATTTACATAATCTCTTTTGGGGGAGATAGCATACTGTTGATCACAAACGCTTTTATATATGAGTGTGTATAATATTGATATAGTGCTGTTTACCATGGAAAAGTCCTCACACTTTCGAATTGTTAATATTGAATAGCGGGGAAATTTTGGGTAGTACTACTGGGTCTGACGAGCCCTACCTGTGCGACTCGAGGTCAAACGGGTGCAATTTTGTCCTAACACATATTCGTCACAACCTGGTAAGTCGTGACGGGAGGCAACAAACGTAACACAGTCAGCTTCGATCGCGAAATCACTATGATTAATATTTTTATGTTAATAGACTAGCTATCTATTGCAATACACTACTTATGCTCTGGAAACTGTTGATTGGTTTATATTTTAACGCAAACTCTTGAACTCACCAACCATGTGTTGACTTGTTTAGTATGCTATTCTCAGGTTAAGGTTGCCAGTTGCCTAGGAGCACGCACACCAGCATCGTTGAGTTGTCTACATTTGTTTGTTTACAAATTTAGGATTATTTTCATATTAAACAATTGTGTTTGGGGCGCGTATGTTTTGCGCATTCTCTTTACATGACGAAAATTCTTTCAACATGGGGATAATGTGACATCCGGTAATTTTCCGTTACCAAACTCCGTTAGTTCCGTTAAGTCTTGCATACACGTGTCGTGCACACACACTAGTTGTCGTTGAACGTTGGTGACATAATAATAATTAATAATGTTAAACAATAATTTCTATGTTGATTATTAGTTGTGATTATGTGATTTAAATGTTTATTGTGAATTTTATCGCTTAACGTGGAAACGTGTGTATTTAATTCGTGGATTGTGTGACTAGTAAAGATAAAGCATATAATTGTTATTACTAGTTCATGTGTTTATTATTTTGGTTAAAAATATCTTAAAAGGGTGTTAAAAGCCTAATTTTATAAAAATACAAATTATAAGGGTTAAAAGGGTAATTATGAGTAATTAAAATAAAAAAAAAACCAACCCTAGCCCCCCACACCATTCTCGGCCGCGACCTGCATTCTTCCCCTCTCCCTTTGCGAAATTCGACCTAAACCAAGCAATAAACACCGATCTTGATTAGTTCCAAGTGGTTCAAACGTGTAGCAAGCATCAAACCTCGCCCAACACACGATTTAAAGGTTAGTTTTGTGCTCTTTTCACGTATTTTGATGTGGCCGAGGGTTATGGTTCGAATGTGATGATTGGATGTCGAATTACTTAATGTTTGTGGATGTTACTATGTTAGTTAGATTGAATACATGCTAGTTAACGTTGATTATGCAAGAAAGTTTGGATTTTGGTTGTTTGTTCACATGATCATCTTTGGCCGAGAGTTTGAGGCGATTTCGGATCAAATTGGATGTTGAATGTTGGTTGTTTGATGTTGTAATGATGCTAGTTAGGTTGTATGCATATTGATTAACGTCGATTTTGCAAGAAAGCTTCGATTTTGATTTATGGTTCATAGGTTACTAAGAATAGTAACTTTATTTTGCATGAATTGATGATTTGATGATGTATGAATGTTATGGATGTGTTTGTGATGATGATTAGATGCTAAGTTGATGTTATGAACAATTTAAAATCAAGAAGATGTCTTATAGTTCATACATTGCTAAAAATAGTAACATTTGGTGTCGAATGTTGATGAATCATGATGATTTGGTGTTCTGATCATATTAGATGTTGTCATGGACTTGAATTGGTATATAATTGATGAATTCATGAATGTAGTGTGAGTTTGATGAATTTGGGATGAACTTTCCCAAAAGGGAAACTTTAATTGTGCAAATCCTTGAATTGGATGATTTGAGCATGTTTGGGATATTAGGATTATGCTACTGTGTTCATGGATGGTTTCTAAGGTGATGAAATGTGTTGTTTAGGTTATAGGGATGTTGATTTGGTTTGTTACCTGTTTTGGCCTGTTGAGATTCGCATGGCTTGTATGATATCAAGTTGTATGTTGATCAGGTATGATATGCTGTTGTGTTAGTATTAACGAATTATCACCTATAATGTCACCAACGGGTCAAACGGGTCAACTGGGTCAAATGTGTCTTGTCTTTCTAAAACCTTGAGTTCCTTGGTTTGTAGAGCACTTAGGGTTTCATGTTGATTCTGTATACATGTGCTAATGTACTCTTGTATTCTAGGTGACCTTTGAAGGTTGTCTTTCCTTCTTTCTTTCAAGTTAAGCTCTAAGTTAATTCTTGCGCGTATCAGGTGAGTTCTTGCCCCACTCATTTTACATAATCTCTTTTGGGGGAGATAGCATACTGTTGATCACAAACGCTTTTATATATGAGTGTGTATAATATTGATATAGTGCTGTTTACCATGGAAAAGTCCTCACACTTTCGGATTGTTAATATTGAATAGCGGGGAAATTTTGGGTAGTACTACTGGGTCTGACGAGCCCCACCTGTGCTACTAGAGGTCAAACGGGTGCAATTTTGTCCTAACACATATTCGTCACGACCTGGTAAGTCGTGACGGGAGGCAACAAACGTAACACAGTCAGCTTCGATCGCGAAATCACTATGATTAATATTTTTATGTTAATAGACTAGCTATCTATTGCAATACACTACTTATCATCTGGAAACTATTGATTGGTTTATATTTTAACGCAAACTCCTAAACTCACCAACCATGTGTTGACTTGTTTAGTATGCTATTCTCAGGTTAAGGTTGCCAGTTGCCTAGGAGCACGCACACCAGCATCGTTGAGTTGTCTACATTTGTTTGTTTACAAATTTGGGATTATTTTCATATTAAACAATTGTGTTTGGGGCGCGTATGTTTTGCGCATTCTCTTTACATGACGAAAATTCTTTCAACATGGGGATAATGTGACATCCGGTAATTTTCCGTTACCAAACTCCGTTAGTTCCGTTAAGTCTTGCATACACGTGTCGTGCACACACACTAGTTGTCGTTGAACGTTGGTGACATAATAATAATTAATAATGTTAAACAATAATTTCTATGTTGATTATTAGTTGTGATTATGTAATTTAAATGTTTATTGTGAATTTTATCGCTTAACGTGGAAACGTGTGTATTTAATTCGTGGATTGTGTGACTAGTAAAGATAAAGCATATAATTGTTATTACTAGTTCATGTGTTTATTATTTTGGTTAAAAACATCTTAAAAGGGTGTTAAAAGCCTAATTTTATAAAAATACAAATTATAAGGGTTAAAAGGGTAATTATGAGTAATTAAAAAAAAAAAAAAACCAACCCTAGCCCCCCACACCATTCTCGGCCGCGACCTGCATTCTTCCCCTCTCCCTTTGCGAAATTCAACCTAAACCAAGCAATAAACATCGATCTTGATTAGTTCCAAGTGGTTCAAACGTGTAGCAAGCATCAAAACTCGCCCAACACACGATTTAAAGGTTAGTTTTGTGCTCTTTTCACGTATTTTGATGTGGCCGAGGGTTATGGTTCGAATGTGATGATTGGATGTCGAATTCCTTAATGTTTGTGGATGTTACTATGTTAGTTAGATTGAATACATGCTAGTTAACGTTGATTATGCAAGAAAGTTTGGATTTTGGTTGTTTGTTCACATGATCATCTTTGGCCGAGAGTTTGAGGCGATTTTGGATCAAATTGGATGTTGAATGTTGGTTGTTTGATGTTGTAATGATGCTAGTTAGGTTGTATGCATATTGGTTAACGTCGATTTTGCAAGAAAGCTTCGATTTTGATTTATGGTTCATAGGTTACTAAGAATAGTAACTTTATTTTGCATGAATTGATGATTTGATGATGTATGAATGTTATGGATGTGTTTGTGATGATGATTAGATGCTAAGTTGATGTTATGAACAATTTAAAATCAAGAAGATGTGTTATAGTTCATACATTGCTAAAAATAGTAACTTTTGGTGTTGAATGTTGATGAATCATGATGATTTGGTGTTCTGATCATATTAGATGTTGTCATGGACTTGAATTGGTATATAATTGATGAATTCATGAATGTAGTGTGAGTTTGATGAATTTGGGATGAACTTTCCCAAAAGGGAAACTTTAATTGTGCAAATCCTTGAATTGGATGATTTGAGCATGTTTGGGATATTAGGATCATGCTAGTGTGTTCATGGATGGTTTCTAAGGTGATGAAATGTGTTGTTTAGGTTATAGGGATGTTGATTTGGTTTGTTACCTGTTTTGGCTTGTTGAGATTCGCATGGCTTGTATGATATCAAGTTGTATGTTGATCAGGTATGATATGCTGTTGTGTTAGTATTAACGAATTATCACCTATAATGTCACCAACGGGTCAAACGGGTCAACTGGGTCAAATGTGTCTTGTCTTTCTAAAACCTTGAGTTCCTTGGTTTGTAGAGCACTTAGGGTTTCATGTTGATTCTGTATACACGTGCTTATGTACTCTTGTATTCTAGGTGACCTTTGAAGGTTGTCTTTCCTTCTTTCTTTCAAGTTAAGCTCTAAGTTAATTCTTGCGCGTATCAGGTGAGTTCTTGCCCCACTCATTTTACATAATCTCTTTTGGGGGAGATAGCATACTGTTGATCACAAACGCTTTTATATATGATTGTGTATAATATTTTTATAGTGCTGTTTACCATGGAAAAGTCCTCACACTTTCGGATTGTTAGTATTGAATAGCGGGGAAATTTTGGGTAGTACTACTGGGTCTGACGAGCCCCACCTGTGCGACTCGAGGTCAAACGGGTGCAATTTTGTCCTAACACATATTCGTCACGACCTGGTAAGTCGTGACGGGAGGCAACAAACGTAACACAGTCAGCTTCGATCGTGAAATCACTATGATTAATATTTTTATGTTAATAGACTAGCTATCTATTGCAATACACTACTTATGCTCTGGAAACTGTTGATTGGTTTATATTTTAACGCAAACTCTTGAACTCACCAACCATGTGTTGACTTGTTTAGTATGCTATTCTCAGGTTAAGGTTGCCAGTTGCCTAGGAGCACGCACACCAGCATCGTTGAGTTGTCTACATTTGTTTGTTTACAAATTTGGGATTATTTTCATATTAAACAATTGTGTTTGGGGCGCGTATGTTTTGCGCATTCTCTTTACATACTACTTGTTTTGGGTTTTCTGTTTTGAAAACGCTTCCGCAGTATTTTAAACGTTAACTCTGGTTTTGTTTATTAATCATATAGAGTCGTTCTTGGTAACTAATGACTGAGATCCTGGTATGTCACGCGCCTCGCGGTAAAACCCCGCTCACGGATTTTGAGGGTGTGACAGATTGGTATCAGAGCCATTGGTTATAGGGAACTAGGTTGCATACACACACTAGACTATAACCGCACAGTTGTTAGTTACTTATCGCTTACTCTCCTTACTGTATACTCATTGGCATACGCAACACGTACTTCGCAGCATGGCATCGTCGTCCAGAAATTTAGGCAAGAGACCTGCACGATCTGAGTCACCTCCTACTTCTCCCGTACCGGATAGGGGATTTAACTGGCCTCGACATCCTTATCCTCCTGGTGAGATAGACTGGGATCAGCCTTTCATACCTCCTGAGCTCGATCCTCCGCGTATTTGGGATTTCTACCCCACTTACATAAACCTTATGGCTTATAGAGAACGCGTACCACCAGTAGCACCTACACGACCTAGGACTAGGTCATCAACCGCCTCTACTTTGCCTACACTCCCTGCTTTGAGCATTTCTCTGGAGCAGGCATTTGCAGCCCTAGTAGCCACACTGGACACAGAGCGACAGCAGATTAGAGGACTCACTGATGAGAATTCTGCATTACGATCTGAGATGCGTCAGCTGCGTTTCCAGGTAGAGACGCTTCAGGAGCGACTCTCGATGGCCATTGGTGGACATCATACTCTGGTAGGAAACGTTGTAGCACTTAGTGGGCGCATGGACGCACAGGATCACCATAACATAGTGATCGATGATAGGTTTGCTGATTTAGAGGCACAGCTAGCAGCACTTCAGGTTGTTGAAGCCCCTGCACCTTTGGTGGATCCTGATGAGGAAGACCCAGAAGAAGAACCCGAGGAAGCCCCCGAAGAAGAACCAGTAGAGATGGATGAGGACAGTGACGGATCTGATGTACTGGACTGATCCTACCTTTTAAATGACTTAGACTATGTAGTGTTTCTTTTCTTTGAAACCTATGTGGGAAGGGTTGTTTCCCACCCAACTGACAAACTTAAATTTTGACATTGATGGAATATTTTGTGACTCAATTGCAATATATTTATCTTTGATTATTATTTCTGTTATAAATGTTGTGGTTGTGGTGAATGCATTATTTCTTATTGTTTACTGTACCTTGATGAGATTAATGTGTTGGATGTTACTCATTATTGTAATTGTGAATTTTAAAGTGAAATATGGACGCACGTGGAAGAGGACGTGGGCGTGGTCGTGGACGTGGCGCCGGAGGCCGTGGAGCCGGAGCCATAAACATGACGCCTGCGGAATTGGCGGCATTAATTAACGAACATGTTCAGGCGGCAGTGGCTGCTGCCCAACCGGGACAACCAGCAGGTAAATGATGACAAGAGGTTAAACTAATTATCCTAGTTATTTGTCTGGGATATCTGACTAATGTTTGGGTTGTCAAAACAGGACCACCACCATGTACCTACAAGTCCTTCATGGACTGTAAACCCCATACCTACAGTGGGACGGAAGGAGCTGTAGGGCTTGTAAGGTGGTTTGAGAAGACAGAGTCTGTCTTCGCGAAATGCAACTGCCCGCCTGCTGATCAGGTGAAGTATGCCACTGGGACATTGGAAGGCGCAGCACTTTCCTGGTGGAATGCCCAGGTACAAATGCTGGGTCAAGCCATGGCCAATGAACTACCTTGGGATGAGTTTAAGGGGATTATGACCGAAGAATACTGCCCCCGAAATGAAGTGCAGAAACTGGAGATTGAGTTCTGGCAACTCAAAATGCAAGGCTCAGAAATTGAAGCCTACACGACTCGTACTCATGAGTTAGCCACTTTATGCCCAGGGATGGTGAATGAAATGCACAAGAGGGTGGAGCATTATATACGGGGATTGGTGCCCGAAATTCAAAGTATGGTAACTGCCTCTAACCCCACTACCATACAACAAGCTATCCGAACAGCCCACAGGCTGACTGACCAGGCAGTTGAGCAAGGACGGTTACCCAAACGGGGTGCGGTGGCAAGCGTGCCCGACCAGAAACGCAAGTGGGATGGTTCAAGCAACAAGGGATCGTCATCCAGCAGCCAATCTCAACCTCAACAACAGTAGCAAAGTCAGCAACAGCAACGGAAGTTCGATAACAATCGAAGCTTCAACCAGGCGACTCCCTCAAATCAAGGACCCGGTGGGTATGGCGGAAGACAGCCGAAGTGCAACCGGTGTAACTACCACCATGTGGGTCGATATGATAACTTCAAGTGCCAACGTTGTGGGAAGATTGGTCACGCAGCCAAAGACTGTTGGGGTGAACTGATGAAAAAGACACAACAATCACAAGAAACTCCGAAAGGTTGTTTTGAGTGCGGAAAAGAAGGCCATTACAAACGCAACTGTCCCCAGCTTAAGAGGAATGGTAATGGCAACAACAACAATAGAAACAACAACAATAATAACAATGGCAACAACAATAACAACAACAATGGTAATGGCAAAAACAATGGAGGTAATAACAACAATGGAGCCAAAGGAAGAGCCTTCGTCATTGGCTCAGGTGAGGCTCTAAACGATCCTACAACAGTAACTGGTAAATTTTCGGTTAATGGTTGTTTTGCTACCGTATTATTCGATACCGGAGCCGATAGAAGTTTCGTGTCCACTAGGTTCTGTAGTCTTTTAAGTGATATGCCCTCAACCTTAGAATCTAAATACACCGTAGAGTTAGCTGACGGTACACAGATTCACGTAACGCATATTCTTAGAGACTGCAAGATAGAGCTTGCTGGTCATACATTCACCATAGATCTCATGCCTGTTACACTAGGAAGTTTCGATGTGGTAGTAGGCATGGATTGGCTTTCTGATAAACAAGCAGAAGTCATATGCCACGAGAAGATCATACGGATTCCCCTTGGTGAAGAAGTCCTTACGGTCAGAGGTGATAGGAGTGGTGCGGTGATAGGCATCATCTCGTTTATGAAAGCACAGAAGTTGTTATGAAAGGGTTGACTGGCCATATTAGAACTCGTCACAAATAAACAGGTCGAGGAAAAGAAGATAGAGGATATCCTCGTAGTTCGTGAGTTTCCTGAGGTGTTTCCGGAAGACCTTCCTGGATTACCGCCTCATCGTTAAGTTGAATTCCAGATCGAGTTGACTCCAGGAGCCGCTCCAATTGCGAGAGCACCGTACCGGTTAGCTCCAAACGAACTGCAGGAATTATCTGCCCAACTACAAGAGTTGTTGGATAAAGGGTTCATCCGACCGAGTTCGTCGCCCTGGGGCAGTTCTATTTGTGAAGAAGAAGGATGGTACATTTCGAATGTGCATTGACTATAGGGAACTGAACAAGGTTACTATCAAGAATAGATATCCCTTACCTCATATCGATGATTTGTTTGATCAACTGCAAGGATCAAGTTATTACTCTAAGATTGATCTGAGGTCTGGGTATCATCAGCTGAGAGTTCGAGAAGAGGACATCTCGAAGACTGCTTTCCGTACACGATATGGTCACTATGAATTTTTGGTCATGCCATTTGGGTTGACGAATGCACCAGCAGTATTCATGGACCTCATGAATCGCGTGTGCAAACCCTATCTTGATCAGTTTGTTATCGTCTTTATTGATGACATACTGATATACTCAAGGACCGAGGAAGAACATGAGAAGCACTTACGTTTAATCTTGGAATTACTTAGAGAGGAACAATTGTATGCAAAATTTTCTAAGTGTGATTTCTGGATACGTGAGGTATAATTCTTGGGTCATATTGTCAACGAGAAGGGAATACATGTTGATCCTGCTAAGATTGAAGCGATAAAGAATTGGTCTGTTCCTAAGACACCGAGTGAGATACGACAATTCCTTGGATTAGCGGGATATTATCGACGATTCATTGAAGGATTCTCTAAGATTGCACAACCTCTCACAGCCTTGACTCACAAGGGAACGACGTACAAATGGGGTGAGAGTCAGGAATCTGCTTTTCAGTTGCTGAAACATAAATTGTGTAGCGCACCAATATTAGCGTTACCGGATGGTAGTGATGACTTCGTAGTCTACTGTGACGCGTCTATTCAAGGACTTGGATGCGTCTTGATGCAGCGGGATAAAGTGATAGCTTACGCCTCTAGACAATTGAAGATTCATGAGAAGAACTATACCACCCATGACTTGGAACTGGGTGCGGTAGTGTTTGCCTTGAAGATCTGGAGACATTACTTGTACGGTACCAAATGCACCATCTACACCGATCACAAGAGTCTTCAGCACATCTTTGAGCAAAAGGAGTTGAACATGAGGCAAAGACGCTGGGTGGAATTGTTAAACGACTATGATTGTGCTATTAAGTACCACCCGGGGAAAGCAAATGTAGTTGCTGATGCGCTGAGTAGAAAAGAGACTGCTAAGCCTCGACGAGTGCGAGCTCTGCAACTAACGATTAGTACGCAATTACCTGAACAAATCCGTGATGCTCAAACTGAAGCTCTGAAGGTAGAAAACATGAGTTTAGAAGGGTTACGAGGAATGGAAAAGCAATTAGAAGTAAAAGCGGATGGGATTCGTTACTTCATGGATAGACTATGGGTACCTCTACATGGAAATCTGAGAGATTTGGTCATGAGTGAGGCTCACAAGTCCAAGTATTCTATACATCCTGGATCTGACAAGATGTACCACGATTTGAAGGCGCACTATTGGTGGCCTAACATGAAAGCAGATGTAGCTACTTATGTGAGCAAGTGTCTGACCTGCTCGAAGGTTAAAGTGGAGTATCAGAAACCATCTGGTCTACTACAACAACCCGAGATCCCTATATGGAAGTGGGATCAGATATCAATGGATTTTATTACTAAGTTACCTCATACTTCTACGGGTTGTGATACAAAATGGGTTATCGTGGACCGATTGACAAAATCTGCTCATTTCTTAGCGATAAAGGAAACAGACAAGATGGAGAAATTAACTCGACTTTATCTGAAGGAGATCGTTTCGAGGCATGGAGTACCAATCTCAATCATTTCTGATCGCGATTCTCGTTTCACATCACACTTTTGGCAGTCGTTGCAGAAAGCTTTAGGTACGCGATTGGATATGAGTACTGCTTATCATCCACAGACTGATGGTCAAAGCGAGCATACTATACAGACTTTGGAGGACATGTTATGTGCTTGTGTGATTGACTTCGGGAATAACTGGGAAGTTCACCTACCATTGGTGGAATTTTCTTACAACAACAGTTATCACACTAGCATAAAGGCGGCACCTTTTGAAGCTTTATATGGGAGAAAGTGTAGATCACCAGTTTGCTGGGCTGAAATTGGTGATAGTCAATTAACGGGTCCCGAGTTAGTACACGAGACAACTGAGAAGATTGTTCAGATAAGAAACCGCATGGTCGCAGCGCGAGACAGACATAAAAGCTATGCTGACAAACGACGAAAACCTTTGGAATTTCAGACAGGTGACAAGGTTTTACTAAAAGTCTCACCGTGGAAAGGCGTAGTTCGGTTTGGTAAGCGAGGAAAGCTAAATCCGAGATACGTTGGACCATTTGAGATAGTGGAAAGAATAGGTCCAGTGGCTTATCGACTAGCCTTACCTGATTCATTGAGTGGAATCCATGATGTATTCCATGTTTCAAATCTAAAAAAATGTTTAACGGATGAAACGATGGTCGTACCACTGGAAGAAGTTCAAGTAGACGAACAGTTACGTTTCATTGAGGAACCTGTCGAAGTGATGGATCGTGAGGTGAAAACGCTTAAGCAAAGCAAGATACCCATTGTCAAAGTTCGTTGGAACTCGAGACGTGAACCAGAATTCACGTGGGAACGTGAAGATCAAATGAAGCTTAAGTACCCTCAGCTATTCGAAAGGACGATGCCAGCCGGCGAAGGTACTGATTAAATTTCGGGACGAAATTTCTTTCAACATGGGAATGATGTGACAACTCATCCAAAACTCACACGATTTTGATTTCGTTGTGCCAATGCAGTAGACCAGTGATGGAACACTCACCATGTAACGCAATTTTCGGGACGAAAATTATACTATGTAACGCAATTTTCGGGACGAAATTTCTTTCAACATGGGGATGATGTGACAACTCATCCAAAACTCACACGATGTCGATTTCCTTGTGCTAATGCAGTAGACCAGTGATGGAACACTCACCATGTAACGCAATTTTCGGGACGAAAATTCTTTCAACATGGGGATAATGTGACATCCGGTAATTTTCCGTTACCAAACTCTGTTAGTTCCGTTAAGTCTTGCATACACGTGTCGTGCACACACACTAGTTGTCGTTGAACGTTGGTGACATAATAATAATTAATAATGTTAAACAATAATTTCTATGTTGATTATTAGTTGTGATTATGTGATTTAAATGTTTATTGTGAATTTTATCGCGTAACGTGGAAACGTGTGTATTTAATTCGTGGATTGTGTGACTAGTAAAGATAAAGCATATAATTGTTATTACTAGTTCATGTGTTTATTATTTTGGTTAAAAACATCTTAAAAGGGTGTTAAAAGCCTAATTTTATAAAAATACAAATTATAAGGGTTAAAAGGGTAATTATGAGTAATTAAAAAAAAAAAACCAACCCTAGCCTCCCATACCATTCTCGGCCGCGACCTGCATTCTTCCCCTCTCCCTTTGCGAAATTCGACCTAAACCAAGCAATAAACATCGATCTTGATTAGTTCCAAGTGGTTCAAACGTGTAGCAAGCATCAAACCTCGCCCAACACACGATTTAAAGGTTAGTTTTGTGCTCTTTTCACGTATTTTTATGTGGCCGAGGGTTATGGTTCGAATGTGATGATTGGATGTCGAATTCCTTAATGTTTGTGGATGTTACTAAGTTAGTTAGATTTAATACATGCTAGTTAACGTTGATTATGCAAGAAAGTTTGGATTTTGGTTGTTTGTTCACATGATCATCTTTGGCCGAGAGTTTGAGGCGATTTTGGATCAAATTGGATGTTGAATGTTGGTTGTTTGATGTTGTAATGATGCTAGTTAGGTTGTATGCATATTGGTTAACGTCGATTTTGCAAGAAAGCTTCGATTTTGATTTATGGTTCATAGGTTACTAAGAATAGTAACTTTATTTTGCATGAATTGATGATTTGATGATGTATGAATGTTATGGATGTGTTTGTGATGATGATTAGATGCTAAGTTGATGTTATGAACAATTTAAAATCAAGAAGATGTCTTATAGTTCATACATTGCTAAAAATAGTAACTTTTGGTGTTGAATGTTGATGAATCATGATGATTTGGTGTTCTGATCATATTAGATGTTGTCATGGACTTGAATTGGTATATAATTGATGAATTCATGAATGTAGTGTGAGTTTGATGAATTTGGGATGAACTTTCCCAAAAGGGAAACTTTAATTGTGCAAATCCTTGAATTGGATGATTTGAGCATGTTTGGGATATTAGGATCATGCTAGTGTGTTCATGGATGGTTTCTAAGGTGATGAAATGTGTTGTTTAGGTTATAGGGATGTTGATTTGGTTTGTTACCTGTTTTGGCCTGTTGAGATTCGCATGGCTTGTATGATATCAAGTTGTATGTTGATCAGGTATGATATGCTGTTGTGTTAGTATTAACGAATTATCACCTATAATGTCACCAACGGGTCAAACGGGTCAACTGGGTCAAATGTGTCTTGTCTTTCTAAAACCTTGAGTTCCTTGGTTTGTAGAGCACTTAGGGTTTCATGTAGATTCTGTATACACGTGCTTATGTACTCTTGTATTCTAGGTGACCTTTGAAGGTTGTCTTTCCTTCTTTCTTTCAAGTTAAGCTCTAAGTTAATTCTTGCGCGTATCAGGTGAGTTCTTGCCCCACTCATTTTACATAATCTCTTTTGGGAGAGATAGCATACTGTTGATCACAAACGCTTTTATATATGAGTGTGTATAATATTGATATAGTGCTGTTTACCATGGAAAAGTCCTCACACTTTCGGATTGTTAATATTGAATAGCGGGGAAATTTTGGGTAGTACTACTGGGTCTGACGAGCCCCACCTGTGCGACTCGAGGTCAAACGGGTGCAATTTTGTCCTAACACATATTCGTCATGACCTGGTAAGTCGTGACGGGAGGCAACAAACGTAACACAGTCAGCTTCGATCGCGAAATCACTATGATTAATATTTTTATGTTAATAGACTAGCTATCTATTGCAATACACTACTTATCCTCTGGAAACTGTTGATTGGTTTATATTTTAACGCAAACTCTTGAACTCACCAACCATGTGTTGACTTGTTTAGTATGCTATTCTCAGGTTAAGGTTGCTAGTTGCCTAGGAGCACGCACACCAGCATCGTTGAGTTGTCTACATTTGTTTGTTTACAAATTTGGGATTATTTTCATATTAAACAATTTTGTTTGGGGCGCGTATGTTTTGCGCATTCTCTTTACATACTACTTGTTTTGGGTTTTCTGTTTTAAAAACGCTTCCGCAGTATTTTAAACGTTAACTCTGGTTTTGTTTATTAATCATATAGAGTCGTTCTTGGTAACTAATGACTGAGATCCTGGTATGTCACGCGTCTCGCGGTAAAACCCCGCTCGCGGATTTTGAGGGTGTGACACCTAGCGGCATTCTTCTTTTCCTCCTCCTTCCTCTCATCTTCCCTTACCGCCCGAATAACCTTAGTGACCACAGACGGCAGAATCGTCTGCATGACTTGATGAACTTCCTCCACTACTGCCTCCTTCACTGAGACCCTCAGATTAGCACTCTCATCATCGCCTTCATGGTAATGAAGCTTGGGTTCTTCAAGAGCAGTTTCAGCAGTCCTAGCCCTGCTCCTCGTGACATGTGGACCGGTACCACGTACACCACATCGGGAAGCCTTCGAAGATCTACCACCAGTCATCTCTAAACACTATAAGATTTAAACACCAACACGGTCATTCGAGGCAATAGCTTAGATTATGTCAGGTATAGTAAGTCCCTAATTACAGTGGCCAGTTGTGATTAGCCACTTACTTTACTCTTCATTCACCAAGCATTTCCCATCCTAACTACATCAGTATCCAAATCTACAAAAAGCACATAATGCACATAACACACACACATAATTCCTTTTTCATTAATTTACATAAAACGTTTACATAAAACCTTTACCTGCAGGCATGTAACTACTAGGACTGGTATCCCCTTCCCTTTCGTCCCATTTTTAGTTTAAGTTTTAGGTTTTTGAAAATATTTAGTTTGATTGATGTTTGTATTAGCTAATGATTGTATTCGATTGTATTTGTCATAACATAACATTTGAATTGCATTGAATGTGTATTTATAGTGATTATATTAATTATGATCTGTGTTGCTTATGAATGCATTTATTTTTGAACTTAACAACACTTGAAATGGTTTGCAGACCTAAAGCAAGAGCCATAACATGTGTCTATTGCAGCAAATGTATAAAACTTGACAATAACCTTATGTATAATTACCAAACATCGCTACAACAACTTGCGTAATAATTACACCCCCTAATTTTAAGTTAAGTAACCAACCTATTCCCGTGTGATTATCAAGATGCGCTTGTTAGATAAAGAGAAAACTTATCATAGTTTGAAGAAAAAATCTCCAATGATGATGAAGAAGGTTAGTGCTAAATTTGAGTTTGAAAAACGATGTTCAAAATGAGAAGCATACTAATATGAAGAATGATAAATAGCTTCAAAGTGATGCAAACAGAGGTATGAAATGTACCATGCTTATTTTGATTCATTTTTGAACTAAGTCGTAGTAAAGAATAGTGTATCCATAAGTAATTGTGTGATTTTCACAATATAACTGTATGGTTGTATACTGATATTGCTTGCGTAATTATAATAGGAAAAAAATTTTAAGTTAGTGAATAGAAGAAAAAGAAAGGAATCTGATGATGATGATTTCGTGGAACCACCACCGAAGGTTAAAAGCAAATGTCGAAAGAACAAAAATCAAAGCAAAAATCTGTTCACTACAATAACATAAAGTTGTCAATGCGTAGTTCACCTCAAAAATTTATTAATACCATCCAGAATTTTATAGATACATAAGTAGTTATGAGTAAAGAAATTAAGTTTGTGTCTATAATAATAATCATGAAGATAGATAACATACCAACAGCCTTGGTTTAGTTTGCGAACCAGGGGCATAGTGTTCCCGATTGACCCCGGCTTTCCCCAGGCGTTCTTTGGCTCCTTCCCGCTCCATGCCGTCTCCCTTAGAGAGATTAGTGGACATTTTTTTTTATAAAAAAAAAAAAAAAAAAAAAAAAAAAAAAAAAAAAAAAACCCCACCAGTAATTAAAAGCTTTCTCCCTTGCACTCTAATTTTATGTGGTTTCAAAATGCCGTTATCCAGTTTCCCAATTGCTTTCAGCTTCGCAACGGTGGCTCCTGTTCTTCAACACCAGCAGGTAATCGATGATAATTCTATATAAAAACTTTGTAGATTGCTTTCCAATTTCATGAAAATGCACAAAATTAAACGATTTTTTCTATTACCTCTCTTATTCTAGGGCATTTTGATTTCTCTGTTTTCATTTTATAATTGTTCACAAATTTGGTGCATTTTAATCTCAACTTTAGAACGCTAGCTTGCAGGTGAAATTGAATTTGAATTTCGGGAGCACGAGAAGTGTAACTGTAAATAAGATTGGTGGAAATGTTGAATTTTCTGTTAGGTCACTTTCTTCAGGAGATACCAGCGGTTCTTCGGTTCAATTTGATGTTCCGTTTCCTGGTGATTACGACGAGCTTCTTGATCAGGTTAGCTTTGAGCAACAGTGTTTAGTATTTAGGGTTTTCTAATAGTTTGGAATGATTGTAAGTACACATACTAAGGGGAAAAGAGTTCATACATGATCAAAGATTGTGCTGCTGATTAGCTAGTAATCACATTTTGAACGTATTTTCGTTTGAGTTTAAGGATATGAATCATATGATACATGGATTATAGGTTGAAGAGAAAAGGGGTATAAAAAAATTTACCTTTTTAATGTTATTAACCAATGCATAGCTGAACTGCAACGTGTATGAGCCCTGAGGGAAAGTTGATCAAATTACTAAATAATTCTCAGAGTTACAAAGCATGCCCGGGTTTACAAGGGCTGTTCTATTTTTGCCAAGTCTGCCAAACATTCAAACTTCAAAAGCAGCTCCAAGGGACTAAAAGTTATTTCTAAACACTTAATAATCATGACGTGCTGATTACATGTAATTATAAAATAATATGTCGAGGAGTAAGTGGATAGTCCTCTATCATCTTGAGATGATCTTGACATTTGTGAATTAGCTTAAGAAATGCTAAATTCTGAAACACGGATATGTTTTGTTTGATACTTTTACGTACAACTATATCAAAACAATGAAGTGAATTTAAGTTTGTATCATAGCTGACTTTTGTTTTTTGATTGTGCACTGCGTCAATTTTGGGATTAAAGAAACGTATAAGTTGAGGATTAAAAGATCTGGTTACATTAAATTAAACAGATACTCTCTAATAGCTTTAAGGATAAAATGCTATTTCCATCTGCTTATCTGTTAATAGTCTTTAGCGTTACAGAGTTGTAAATAGTTGAATTATATTCTGTTTTCTTCTCATTTTTCTGAAATATCTTTTCAGTTGCTTAATGTTAAACTTTGGAATTATCAGGCAAAAGAAGCAGCTCAGGTAGCTTTAAAGGATGGAATAAAGTTGATGGTGAGTTAATACAATACTCTCTGTTATTTATGTACTAAAGATGCAAAATTACATATCTATAATTTCTATAGAGTTTGTACTCCACAACTTTCAACCACAGGAGATTGAGTTTCCAACTGCTGGGCTGGGATCAGTGCCAGGTTTTTTCTTGCTAAACATTACGCCCTTCCCCGTGAACCCTCCCCTTGTTTATTATTTCTATTTGTAATTCATTTTATGTCTTCAAATTAATTAGTTCTCTCATCTAGTGAACATTCAATGTTCTTGTGACAATTGACCTCCATACTTATCTATGCCAGGTGACGGTGAAGGTGGTATTGAAATGACTGGAAGCATGCAATTGATTCGTGAATTTTGTGATCTCCTCATAGAACCAGAAAAGGCTACACGAACCAGAATAGTATGTTAATGAGCAACTCTCTCCGTAATTCTAATTATCACATTACTTGTTACTTCTGCTCTGCTTTATGGAAATTAAATCTTTTATATCTTAAAGAATCTCCACTAGTCAGGACATCCCACATATTTTTATGCTACAAAGAAAGTAGTTTCTCATAACAACTGTAATGCTGTTTGGCAAATGCATGGTCGAACTTAGTTTACAGAAGAGAAAGTGACTCTTTAATATGCTATTTTTTCAAATTTCATTAAAATCATCATGCGCCTCTTTAATTCACAAGTAGGAACATATATCTCATTGGAGTAGGGTAGGACTAGACTAGGGCTGGTCAAAAAAAAAAATCTCTTATGTATAGCTCTGGTTATGTTCTACCTCCAAGAGTCAAATGTGTAAAATAAAAACAATTAACTAAAAGTGAAGTGACTGAAATATTCCAGTGGGTTAAATGGTGAAACCCACACAAAGCATAGAACCAACTAAACCACTTTATTAAAAAGGATTAAACTGTGGTTATAATGATATATTTCTTCTATCTGTATTTAACACAAATTATTGTTAATCATGTGAAAGAAAACTATTTCAGTTGAACCCATACAAATCTGTTCTGACCCGAACCCAATATTATTACCCTATCCGACCAACAGACCCATTATTCTATCTCTACACTAGGTGATGACAATTTCAAATGTATTAGTTCACATACTTTTGCATATGGAAGTTACGACATCATTAAGCATGCAAAATCATAACCTATAATCTCTCAACGTTCTTGTTGAGTGAATGTTGAAGGAAGCTGTCCTTCATAGATTTGTTCTTTTTTCATTAGCATTCAGCATATATATTTTTCTACCACAATCTAGAAACTGATGCATCAACATTTGCAGTTTTTCCCAGAGGCTAATGAAGTTCAATTCGCAAGAAAATCAGCGTTCGGAGGCGCTTCTTTCAAGTTGGATTATTTAACAAAACCCTCATTCTTTCAAGATTTTGGTTTTGTTGAAAAGATAAAAATGGTTGATCGTGTTAAGGAAGAAGATGAGTTATTCATAGTCGGGTACCCTTATTTTAATGTCAATGGTATACACCAGCTGTTTCTTTTTCTTTAATACTTTATTTATGAGGTCAATTAGTTCACTATAACTTTGAAAAACAGAGATGCTTGTTGTGGAAGAGCTTTATAGGGAAGCAGTGGCAGCAACAAGTAGACAAATGATTATATTTAATGGTGAACTTGATCGTATAAGATCTGGATGTATCCTTTCTTACATAGAGCCACATTTATATTTTTAAGGGGCAATGCAAAAAAAATGTAGAAGAAAAGAAGAGAACTACATCTTGCATGAAAAATTAGGAATTGGTTGTTTTGGGTATGTTTGATGCTTAATGGGTCCAATGGGTAAAACTTTGTGCAAAATGAATTTTTAATACCTTAAACCTCAGAAATCATTTTATTAAAATTTAAAGAATAGTGCACTCATAAAGTGATTTTATCTTTGTAATCATATATGACCCACTAATTAGTTATAAAAAGTTGAAATGGTCTTGGATAAAAAGCATTTCTGGTCAACCCAATTTCCAGATTTCACCTTTACCAAATCGTGCCCGTTACCTGTCTTGCCTGACCTGCCCATATTTCCACCTATTGTCAGTTACAATGGTTTATAACGTTCACACCACAATTTCTCCTGCATTGTGTGTCTGTGCATTCCTGCAAACTAGTAACATTTTCACCAAAATGCTGATTCAAGTTGCAACAAAAAGCCAAGTACAACTGTTCAAACAATAGAATACACTATGCTCATAACTGCTAGCTGATCATCAGTTATTGTATCTACAAAGGCAGACTCACCTGCCATTCGTCCCTAATCCTGTTATTTCTCCTTTCTACAATTGTGATTGTCCTTGAGTTTAAAAATAGATTATCCATCGTTCTTCTATCCCAAACTAGCTGCCCTTTTAAAGACACTTTTTCCCAAGATGGAGACTGTATATTACATCCATAATTTCAAAGGTCGCAATGGGGGAACCCTATTCAGGTCTGTTGCTAATTCTCTCTTCCTAATCTCTTGGCTCAAGTTTGCCAATTAGCTTCAATTACTAGTTATAAAATGCTTGTTTTGAAAGGCAAAACGGGTCGGTGGGGTTGGTTGTTTACGGGTCAAAACCGGTGTGGGTTAGAACTAGTTCACCTGTTATATTTGGTTTATAGTGGCTAGTGGTGGCGGGGGTGATGGAGGTGAAGTGTACAACTTGTGATATTAAAGACCCAAATTTAATTGTTTGGGTTCATATTGCAATATATAATTAGTATTTCTACATATTTAGTTATTAAACTTTTAACTATTGTACATGACTTCTTATTGAAAACAAAGTATTATTCTTGTAAAAATAAAATAAATAATGCTATATTTTGCATTAACAAATAAATTTGGGCAAGAAAAGATAGAAGTACAATGGTGTTGTTTGAACTTCGTTTGTGCGTATGATCCTCATACTTACTGTTTTGTCCATTTTGTTAACCAAATAATATGACTAGTTTGCAACAAAGATCATGTTTGATGGTTGTATAAGTTAACCAATCCTTCATTTATATTTGTGATGCATTTTAATTAATCTATCCTCTAATATAATTTCCTCCAAAATTTTAAAATCCAATGAAGGTGTTACCCTGGTCCCTGGAAGGTACTGAGAAGAATGGGAAGTAGATATGTATGTGTGCATCAGCAGGATGAGATGCCAACCCTAAAGGAGGTTGCTTTGGATATTCTTCCCTCAGCTTAAAATTTATCCGGTAGGTGATTTGCAGATATCAAACTCTAGAATTTGTAGGTGGTAAAATAGGCAGGCTGGGTCATAAGGTGTTATTTTTTTGTGTTGGTGGGCGGTTATGCGTCAAATTTGATTACCAAAAGTAGGTTATTTCAATGATAATCTAGTGTTTTTAGTAAAATGTTTTCGGAGGTTTTATGCGTCAAGTACATTTGACCCATTAGAAGAGTTTTCATATTAAGGTAATTTTTTGATTTGATTCATGATAGGAACTGATTTGGGCAAGTCTACCTGCTCCGAACTAAGGGGCAACAAGGTAATTAGGGAAACCTCAAGGGGTTAAACTAGTGATTTTATTTATTACTATTTTTATTAATTATCGTCATGATATATGTTGGTTTTATCTGTCCAAGATACTGTATATGACAATATACTAATAATATATATAGTCTTATTGGGTTATATATTGGTCCGGATACGTATAGAGAGAATGTTTGTTGGTTCCCATCATTCTCGTCATCCATTCATCTTGAATTTACACTTCAAATGCTGTATTTGTTGACGAACAAGTTTTGTATAAACCCAAAATATACGTATTTCTTTTAAACCCAAAATGTATGTATTTCTTTTAGTTAAGACAAACGTATGTTTTGCATAAGCAACTAATTGTATTCATGTTTTATTTGATATATCATTACCATGCATATAAGGTTACTTGTTAAATACTTAAATGGTTTGATATAAACACACACATCAACCCGTTTTAAATTCTGCTCGTCACCTCTTTTGCAGCCCTTATTCCGATCCACACAACAAATTATAAACCCACTACCTTCTGATGCGACCAACTATGATCATTTCAATTCCTATTCATAATCTTTGATATTATCATCATATAGTGGGAAAAAAAAGAAATTTTAATATATCATTGGCCAGCATCTCCTCATCCCATCTATTTCAAATCATGCAAAACTCTCTTTTCTGGTGGCATTGATCTTCTTATTCTCCCATATATCTTGTATGCTAGAAATTGGTTTAATATCATCATATACACAGAATCTTGTCAAAGGAATCATTGTGAGAAAGAGACCATTGGTTGTGATCATGATTCTATTCTAGTTGTACCTAATGATGATAATGAGTTTGAAGATCCTATAAAAGGGCGTCCGTTGTATCTGAATATATTATTAGGGTTTTATTAGTATGAGTCAACAAATCTAGTTAAGTTTCTAAGGTTACTTGTGATTTGGATATATTCTAACCTAACCTAACTATTCAATAATATTAGGGAAATGTTCAAATTAAAAGACTATTAAAACTGAAAAGTGTAATAAGTAATCTTAACCATTAATCTTTTTAATCAATGGTTAAGATCAAGTTGTAAGAAAAAGTTTGTTAAATAGGTATTTTAAGAATAGTTTCTTTTGTTGACTTTTTGCAAGTTTCTTCATTTTTTAAATGTAGTAACTTTTATGTATGACATTATATTTTTATAAAAATTACACCATAAAAATGAGAAATTTTTAATCTATAAAACAAACCAGTATTGTTATATAAAAAGGTGATAATTTTTTTTTACGTTTTTAAGCTCATATCTCGTTATTATGTTTTTAGTGCAGTTTATTCTGTCTTTTTGTTAGTTATTTTGTTTTTCTAAAATGATTAATTTTAATAAAATATAATGATGGAATAATATTCTTGTGTATCTTTAATATGTAAAACATAATAATAAATTAACAACTAATTAATGTAGTACATTAAAAACAATAACAAAATAACACAATGCCTTATTGTGTGTTTTTATTTATTTATTTATTTATTTATTTATCATTATTGTGTTATCTAAAAACACTATGGTAACGTTTGGTACACAGTAATTAGGGGCGGAATAAAATGAACCATTGAGAGTGAATGAAAAAAGATATGTTTGGTTGGTGAAGGTAATGGAATGAACCATTACATAGTTAATTTAATTCCCTTAAATTCATTCCATCCACCCCCTTCTTCTTTTTATTTACATCCTTCTTCTATCATTAGTCACCAACACTACCTACTCACCCACCACAACAACCATCAACTGTCATCAACATCATTTGTCATGGACAACCACCACCAGGCACGACCACCACCACCATCACCACCATCGACAACCGTTGCCGCCGCTAACCATCGGCCTCTGCCAACTATCGGCCACCGGCGGCACTACCACCGCTGCCGCCGCCAACCACCAGCCACCGCCGCCACCAGCGGCCCTCCGCCCACCTCCGCCCTCTGCCAACCGCCGGCCACCTGCGGCGCCGCCAACCGCCTGCCACCGGCGGAGCCGCCAACCGCCGGCCACCACTACTGCCGCTGCCCACCACCGTTACCGGAAACCATCACCGCCCACCACCGCCATCGGAAACCACCACAGGTCACCACCACCATCGGAAATCACTACCGGTCACCAACGCCACCGGAAACCACCACCGACCACCACCACCACCAGCCATCACCATCATAACTACTTTTACATTTCATTCATTCGTTTTTTCATACTTAACAAGCAACATAAAAGTAATGATTCATTCCATTCTTAAATGGTAATCAAACAGGATAATGGAATGTAATGATTCATTTCATTCTCTCATCCATTCCATTCCCTCATTCATTCCATTCATTCGCCATTCCGTTACCCATACCAAACATACCCTATGAGTCTTGAAAAACACATCTGTGAAATAACATCATTATATACTTTTAATTGTAAAACACAATGATAAATAACAAAAAGTTTATATAATCTATAAAAAACAATGACAAAAATAACACATTGAGTTATCTTTAACACTATGAGGTTTGAAAAATACATTAATGAAAGTATATCATTGTGTACTTCTAATTGTGAACACAATGATAAATTACAAGTTTAATAATCTATAGAAACAATAAAAAAAAAAAACACAAAATGATCTAACACATAAAGCACAATAATAAATACATATAACAAATGATGTAAAATATATGATACAATCAACTGATATTTCACATAATAAACGTATAAGACACATTTAGCTGACGTATTTGACACAATGACCAAAATGCTCACCTCTTTAAAACAATAGAATGACACATGTTAAGTCCATAATCCTTCTTAGTTTTTTTAGATTAAATACTCTTTTTGTTATATCCCTACCTATAATTTTATCTGTCATTAACGTATCAGAGCCACCCTAGGTTCTCTACCACCTTCACCGCCTCAACACACAAATAGCAACCCTAGCCATCACCGCTTGAGAAAAACCTTAGACAGGGTGACATGCCCTTACCACCACCGCCGCCTTGTCCGACCACCATTCGTTTTTTTAAGTTCTTCGTTCACTTTTTCTTTTTCTTTTAAGTTTTCGTTTAGATTCTTAGTTTTCCGATCCACGTTCATATCCTTTGATTTGGTTCCTTGTCGTTGGTTCTATTTTGTTGACATTGATCCTTTTGTAGTTTCTTGTGCCCACAAAACCATAGTCGGTAGCTCCAACTTTCTTTCCCGTCATTTTCTTTAAATAAAAATATAAAACGATTGCTCCTTTGACCCAATCTATGTTTTTGTGGTGGAACTAATTTCACCAATTAATTCACAAATTTCTTCTTGGTTAAACTTTGGCCGCCCCTATTTCTCTACTTGCAACCTTGTGATTTTTATTTTCCCAATTTAATCATCTACAGATCTCTCATCATTCTCCTGTTGCTGCTTAATAACGTTCACCACCTTTGCCATCTCTCTTTATTAGATACGAATCTCAGTCGCTTAGTGTCTATTTCTTTTCTTCTTTCTTTCTTTTGTTTTAGCCGGACCACGGTCCATTGCCATCAAAGAGACCGCCACCTGACCACGGTCACCAGCCTTTCTCTTTTTTTCTTTCTTAGGCCCACGACTGATTCAAGAGACCGGTGCTTAACCATTGTCACGTGCCTTCTCATCTCCTGATCTACTGATGCATCTGACCGTCGTCTGCTTGCATACCAAGAAAATTGGCAATATTTCCTTCCAAATCAATGGTTTTACAAGCCTGTATCAAGCAACGCATGGATGAGTTGGCAAAAGTTTGAAGATCCAAGTTGACCGAAGCATGTTAATTATTATTGGTTTTATTTTTTTAGTCTGAGCTACTTGTTTCTTTCGCTCCGACTATGGTCAAGTATTGGAATATATTATTAGGGTTTTATTAGTATGAACCCACGAGCTCGGTTAGGTTTCTAGGTTTCTTTGATTTGTATATGTTAAAACCTAACTATTTAATAATATTATTCAGTCATTTACCATTTACACGGTGATGGTAATAAAGAGCGATAAGACTCTGAGTGCTTGAAGAAGAGCAATATGCGAAAAGGCTCCTTTAATGGTCGGAGTTACTTTTTATGCGAACATATTTCTTGAGAATGTAAGCATATGATCATATGCTATATTCAATCGCTAGAGGAAGTGGTGTAATTGAAACATCAACCATGTCTCTTTCAAACCATTTGGTCATAAGTAGTTTGGTAGATTTGTGTCACAGTTACCAACGATTCTCAGCTCAGGTGGTTAGGTGGTTGAGATGAGTAAAAAAAAAAAAAAAATTGGTAAGGTCTTGGGTTCGAGTCTTACATATAGTAAAAATTCTCTAAACGTGTTCCTAGTTGTGGCTAGCCATCACGCTCGTGCTCGTGCCAACTTCACTAGTATCTCGAGCTCTCATTGATGCAAGTAGAGATAACACTTCAGGTTGGAATTTTCCTCATCGATCTAAGTTTTAGCTTCATTTTTTATACAACGGTCCCACCGTAGTTAATGTTGTATCGTTTTCAAATTTTATGTTAAATCAATTCATTTAAATTATATTAGATCAAGCGACTCAAATGTATTGAGCTTAATATTTTAATCAAAAGAAAATCGTGTATACAAGAAAATGTATCAAACTAGTAAAACAACTATAATCAAATGTCTACAAGTTGTGGAATCACTTATTAAATACTTTTTAAGACAACATTGTTTCTAATATTTTTTATATACAAAATTCAAAATGAATTAGATAAAATGTTCATGTTTATAATAAACCAGTTCAAAATAAATTACATATATAGAAAATTAAACAAGTCATACAACCTAAGGGTCTGTACAAAACATTTCGTTCTTTATACAAAGAAACAACCTATCATTTGCTAATGTCATTTTTCGTGCGGTAAAATTGAGGTTGCGTATCTCTAGCACGCCTTCCCTTTTTGAGCGAGCCTACTCGGACCTTCCATGATCACCAGCTCCAATGTCTCCACCAACGACTTGACATTTGGTGAAATCATAAAACCCTACTCCTCATCAACAAGAATACTCCTTCAAATGCTAGGAAAGCATGATTCCATGACACGCTCATACATCATCACTTCCATGTGTACCGGATCAAGTCCTTACGATCTACGAGTTGGGTTCATATAGATACTAATACCATTATAGAACCCATGAAGTTTCGAAGGGTTCATGGATCCCAAGACTATGACTTTTGTTTTCGTGGTTTGGACCCAGCCACAACCAAATACACCTTTGTGTAGCTTTTTATTAGATTTGTAAAGGATTCATATAGCAAGGTGACCTTTGTCTTTCACTAGTCTCCTGGCCACCCCTAGGAGTAAACTTGTATTTTCGGCTACAACGGTTTTCAATATAAACTTTTTCCTGGACTATAGATGTTCGCTAAAATCATTCTCATTTACGCCATTAACGATCACATGAACTTATTGATTTGGAATTCGGTACATGCCTTAATCATTTCCCCATAACTTTCACTTATAGTAATATGATATTGGTAGTCTTTAAAAAACCAATTTCATTAAGTACTTTTGAGATCATGACTTGTAAACTATTGTTATATGATGGAGACATGTGCTCGTCGGGCCATTTTAAAAATCTTCATAGATGCTTGATGAACACTTTCTAGCATGGACCCATGCCACAAGACTACAAGATTCTGGATATCTCTAGCTTTATAATGAGGTAGAGCGACACTCTCAGCGTGGATCATGTCAAAGGGATTTTCTGAAAGTGCCATTGACTAAGCTCGACATCCTCATGAAAGTGCACTATGGAGGCGTAGGTCATGTTCATATTTATCACACTAACATCCTCGTGTGGCGATAAAGTGAAGATATGGATCCCGTGTAACATCTGGATTTTAGTAAAAATATAAACACATATGCGTTATTTTGAATTATTACCATATCAAATGGATGAACTGTAACGATCACACTTAGAGGCCGGTGCAATCAAAGAGCTCTCAACATGCACATGTGAAGTACAAGGAAGTTACTTCGGAAGATTTGATGTAACTCAGTGAATTATACTAAGTATCAAATCTTTCGAAGCCAAAAGACCATATCTTTCGAAGCCAAAGATGAAGTCTTCCGAAGCTTGAAAGACAAAGTCTTCTGAAGCCAAAGACTGATTTCTTTCGAAGACAGAGAAGACATGCTTTTTTCTGAATCAGCTTTTGACAAAAGCCGAACAACTTTCCGCTGTCACTTTTAAAGACTCACCAACTTATATGAGTTGGTGAAAAGTCCCTACTTTTGTCAAACTATAGATTAAGGTCTTTTTTCTGTAACTTTCTGCTCTTGTACTTTTATCTTTTTTGTAATATATTAGGATGTGAGCTATGGCATGTCATAGTCACTAGTCAAAAGACAATCTGCCTTTTGACTCTACATTGATCTTGTTGCCTAGATTAGTATTTCCAGCTGGCCTTCAAAGTATGGCCGGCTGTAGGATGTAGTATAAAGTATCTCAAGTACTTGTATTTAGAATTAAGCTTTGTAACACTTGTAAGAACTTGAGAGCAATATACAACATTCTTGAAAATCATATTATCTTGTTCTTGTTCTTGTTCTTTTACTTGTGTTCATTGTTTCATCATCTAAATAGGTTCCCTATTTGATCTGCTAAGTGTTCTAACTCTCTCCACCTTATGAAACTATTGCATTGACCACCCTTAAACGGTCCTGCAATTGGTATCAGAGCATTTCAGGTTCTTGATTGTAAGATCTCACCATCTTAGATCTCTTCAGTTTCATAAAATACTTATCAACTCAAATGGTAGCTATCTCTAAGACTGATATGGAAACTGGTACCATGACAAAGTCTCCACTGATCACGCCTGATGACTTTGATACTTGGTGCCAACGTATAGAAGGGTTCATCAAGTCCAAGATAGCAGGATGTGGAGATCTCTTGTCGAAGGACCTCACATCCCATGCACCTCTTCAGCCACTGCTGGAGGTGGGATGATACCAAAGGAAATGGCTGACTACTTTGAAGAAGACTGGAAGAAAATAGACGTAGATCAGAAATCCATGACCGCTCTTCAAACTGCTCTTCCAAACACCATATACAGAGGCTTTAAGAAGTGCAAAACTGCTAAGCAGGTCTGGGATGCACTAAAGCTTATGTATGAGGGGTCTGAGGAAGCCAAGGAGAATAAGAAAGACATTATGAAGCAACACTTTGAGAACTTCACCTACAACACAGGTGAAACCATGACTCAATAATACTTCAAGTATGTTGTGATTATGGATACTCTAATGGAAGTTGGGGTCAAGCTTGAGAATAGGGATATAGTAAGGAAGTTTATGTTCTCCCTTTCCAGGAAATGGTCTCACTACTGTATGGCCATCAAGAGAACTGAGAACCTCTCCACTCTTACTCTCATAGAGCTGTATGGTATCCTTAGTGGCTACCAGATGGAGATGAACCTGCAAAATCCATCAAGCAGCTTTTCCAACAATCAGCAGAGCTCAGCCCTTCATATGGTTGAAAGGGATAGTAGAGAACCACAACATCATTTCATCTGCTTCCTTGATAACTCACAAAAGGGTCCTTTCATCACCTACCCTGAGACACCAAGGGAGAGCTACATCCAAGAAAGCTCATTCCAAGAGACAAGCTCTGCTCAAGCATTTGTGTCTGCTGATGAAAGTTATGAAAACTTTCTCTTCACTCTTGTAGACTTGGATTGCATCTATCCAGATGACTTGAAGTACATGGAAATAGTCCAGCAGATAGCTCTCCTCACTCATAGAGCCAAGAAGCTCTACAAGAGAACAAGAAGGAAGTTTCCAAGCAATGTGGCTAGTGGAAAGTTTGGCCTGGATAAAAGCAAGGTGAAGTGTTACAACTGTAACCAAATGGGACACTTTGCTAGAGAGTGCAAGGCACCAAGGACAAACGGTGTCCAGGCCCAATCCAGACCAAACTACACTGATGCAGCTCCCAAAACTGAGAAGCCAAAGCCAACCTGAACAACATGCTGCTGTTGCTGTTGAAGAAGGAGGCTTTGACTGGAGCTTTCAAGTAGAAGATGCTTCTCCAAATCAAGCACTGATGGCTGATCATGAAGAAGCCAAGGTATTAGAACATCTTTGTACTCCTAAGTACATTGCTAAAGTTAATATGTACAGGTCCTACAACTTGGAAGTGAGATCTGTGCTTGAGTCCTTAAACATTTTAAAAGCTGATTTTAAAAGATCAAAAAATGATTATAAACTTAAAAATTGAAGATTTAGAGAAAACCATTTCTACTCTTAAGCAAGAGCATACAAACTACAGGACTCAAATCAAAGATCTCATAACCAAGTTAACTGAATGCCAGGCTGAGCTTGTGATCAGCAAAGCCAAGGCAGAAAATGTGTTCTTGAAGAGGAAACCTTCAAGATGCGCTGCCTCCTATTGATTCTATCCAAGAGAAGGATGAAGATGTAAAGGAGATAATGAAGGATGAACCTGAGGTGAGTGATAAGGGTTATCCTATGAAGGCGCACTATTCTCCTGGAGAGATGAAAGAACCAGGGATGATCAAGTCTGCAAGGAAGAACTTGATAAGGTCAACCAAAAGAAAGTCAAAGAAAGCCCAAGAGATCAAGGCCACCTTCAACTCCAAACAAAAGCAAGTTTTCATTTCTACTGGATTTGAAGTGGTAAAGACTGAAGATTCAATAATGGACACTAGTATCAGAAGTCCTAGTTCATGTCCAAATCATCCTGGTCAAGAAAAGAAGGTTGATAAAATGTGCACCACTACTGCACAACCTAAACCATCCAGTTCCAAGAGCAAGCCTCAGCCCAAGAAGCCTGCTGCATCATCTGAGAAGATGAAGGAAGTGGAAAGTGATCAACCTCAGTCTCCCACTCAAAAGAAGACTCTTAGAAGTATTGCAACTGAATGCATCATGTGTGGTAGTACTTCTCACTTTGCCAAGGATTGCATCTACAATCCTAAAAGTACTATCCACATGACCAAGAAGAAAACTTTTGAGAAGAAGAAGAAGAAAGTAGCTTCAGAAGGAAAATCTCTTCCCTTCGGAAGCTCCAAAGTGATGAAAAAGATAATTGAAAACTTACCTTCGGAAGAAAATTTGGTCGCAGAAGAAAGGAATGCTTCCGAAGTACTGAAGTCTGCTGCAGTGGATGCAAAAGCTTCCGAAGGTCCAGTCTCCAAAACTTCTGAAGTCATCAAAACTTTTGAAGTATTGAAGGCTAAGTCTAGTCTTCCAAAGATGGTGTGGAAGATGAAGGAAGGCTATGTGACTGAAAGTTGTTCATCAAAGACAACAATGATCCTCAGAGCTTGGATATAGAACCAATTACTGTTGCATTATCTTCATTTCAATTTGACAAGCCCAAGACCAATGGGGCTTGGGTTTCTAAATGTAACTAACGATCTCTTTATGTGCAGGAACAACTAAAGACCAAAGGGAATGTATTGATCATTGATAGTGGCTGTTCCAGGCACATGACAGGCAATAACTCTTTGCTTTAGAACTTTGAAAAAATTAATGGAAAGCTAGTTGCTTTTGGAGGAGAATTAGGTGGTTATATTACTGGAAGGGGCATGGTCATAAATTGTACACTCAGCATTAAGAAGGTAAATTTTGTTAAGAAGCTTGGGTATAATATCTTGAGTGTATCCTAATTTTATGATGAGAGACATAACATGCTCTTTACTGAGCATGAGTGCATTATTCTCAAGCTTGAGGTGGTCGTTCCTCAAGAGCATATCCTACTCAGAGCCCCCGGGAAAGGGAACATGTACAAATGGATCTACAGGAAACATCCTCTTCAGGAGAAGTTTCTTGCTTTCTATCTAAAGCCAATAGTGATGAGTCTTTCCTCTAGCATAAAAGAATATGCCATGTAAACTTTAAGAACATGAATAAATTAATTAAGAATGATTTGGTTACTGGAATGCCAAAGAAAGAGTTTACAAGTGATAATCATTGTGTTGCATGCTTGAAAGGGAAGCAACACAAAGTGTCTCACAAGCCAAAGGAATGAACTCCTTCACTACTCCTCTACACTTATTACATATGGATTTCTTTTTCCCCACTAGTTTAATGAGTCTAGGAAGGACCTCATATTATTTGGTGATCACAGATGACTTCACAAAAAATACTTGGGTCTTCTTTCTTAGAACTAAGGATGAGACTCCTTAGATCTTGAAGAGTTCCATTCTAAAAATTAAGAATCAATATGATCACAAGGTCAAGATCATAAGATGTGATCAAGGAACCAAATTCAAAAACTAAATCCTTGATGCATTTTGTGATGAAAAGGGTATTACAAGACAATATATTGCTCCCTGGACTCCTCAGCAAAACGGTGTTGCTAAGAGGAAAAACAGGACGCTTATTGAAGCTCCAAGACCCATGTTATTTGACTCTAAAAAGCCCATCACCTTCTCGGCAAAGGCAGTCAACACCACCTTCTATGTGGAGAGAAGAGTTTTAGTAATCAAGACTCATGGTAAGACTCCTTATGAACTATGGCATAAAAGGAGACCTTTCATTGGTTTTCTCAGATCATTTAGATGTCCTTGCACCATCTTGAATACCAAGGATCAAATAGTCAAATTTGCTGAGAAATCAGATGATGGACATTTCATTGGATACTCTTCCTAAGCAATGGCTTATAGAGTATACAACCTTAGAACCAAAGTAGTTGAGGAGTCAGCCAATGTGACCTTCAATGAGCAAAAACCTAGTGTGAAAGGTTCTGGTCTAGATGGGCTATTTGATCTTGACTTAGTTACCAACTGTTTTAACAAATCTTACAAATATATTTCAAGAACTACAGGTACCTTATCAATAGGATATTTTGATCCAAGATTTGAGCTGAGAAGACCAAGTGTTCAAACTACTTTAGCTCTAGTGGTAGCTAGCACTACAGTTGGAAATCTTGTCAGCACAACCATTACAAATTCTTTAGCTGATACATCTAAGGTGCCTATAAATTTTAGCATAGATGCACATAACTCAAATAAAGGAATTTCCAATGTAGGAGGAGATGGAGGTAGTGATAGTGATCAAGAATTTCTTGATGCTGATAACCACTCCATAGAAGACAACATCAATGATGTGACACACTCATTGGATCGAGTTTCTCTTGACAAGTGTGTTAATATGGTGGATGATATTCAAGCACCAGGTCTGAATTTCACCAATTTAGATCTATCCAACCAACTTACTGTGATTCTTCAAGACAAAAATGTTTGTCTTCTTTCTTGTTTCTTGTCCCAGATTGAGCCTATGAAGATTGATGAGGCTCTGAAGAATGGAAGTTGGGTTGAAGCAATATAGGAGGAGCTAACTCTTCCTCAAGAGAAGACTACTATAGGTACCAAGTGGGTATTTAGGAATAAGAAAGATGATAGAGGACTTGTCATCAAGAAGAAGGTAAGACTAGCTGTTCAAGGGTACACACAAGAAGAAGGGATTAACTACATAGATGTTTTTGCTCTTGTAGCAAGACTTGAAGCTGTTAGGATATTCCTAGCTTTTGCTGCATCCAAGGATTTCAAGGTCTACCAACTTGATGTCAAATGTGCTTTCCTATATGGGGTGATTGATAAGGAAGTGTATGTCAAACAACCACCTGGCTTTGCAGACCCAGAACATCCTGATTATGTCTGCAAGCTTGACGAAGCTCTTTATGGGTTGTATTATGCTCCAAGGAAGTGGTATGAGACACTATCACAGTATCTCTATCAGCATGGATACAAGAGGGGGTACTATTGATGGGACACTCTTCATCAAAGGAACAGGAAATGACTTGATGCTGGTTCAAGTTTATATAAATGACATTATTTTTGGGTTAACTAATCCGAAGCTCTGCAAAGACTTTGAGAAGCTGATGAAGAATAGATTTGAAATGAGTGCCATGGGGGAACTCAATTTCTTTTTAGGAATTCAAGTGAAGTGGGTTGACAATGACATCTTCACAAACCAATCAAAGTATGTGCAAGACATACTTACCAGATTTCATTTGACTTAGTGTAAGGTTGCTAAGACACCCATAGCCAGAAACCACTCTCTAGGATCTAATATTGAGGGGAAGTATGTTGATAAACATCCATATAGGGCTATGACTGGGTCTCTTATGTGCCTCATAGCCAGCAGGCCTTATATCATGTTTGCTACATGTATTTGTGCAAGATATCAAGCCAACCCCAAGATGTCACACCTAGTTGCTGTCAAGAGAATTCTCAGATATCTTAAAGGTGCTCCTAAACTGGGACTTTAGTATCCAAAGAATTCTGACTTCAATCTATATGCCTATACAGATAGTGACTATAGTGGCTACAATATGGCTGCAAAGTCTACATCTGGGGGATGTCAATTTCTTGGTTGAAGGATAGTCTCATGGCAATGAAAGAAACAATCCTATGTGTCTGCATCAACTGCTGAAGCTTAATACATTGCTACTGCAAGTTGCCATGCTCAAGTGCTTTGGATTTAGAATCAGATGCTAGAATATGGAATCAAGTTCAAGGAGACTCCCATCCACATAGACAACAATAGTGCTCTCTATTACAGAGAATCCTGTGCAACACTCAAAGACAAAGCACATCAATATCATGTATCTTTTGATTAGAGATAATTTTGAAAAAGGATTGATAAAACTAGTCAAAGTTAACACAAATGAACAATATGCTAATCTGTTTAGAAAAGCTTTTGATGAGTTGAGATTTAAATATCTTGTATCAGCTATTGGGATGATTAACTTTGAGTAGATTTTTCTTAAACTAAACTCAAGATTATTTTTAATATGTGTGTCTTAAGTTGTCTTTATCATCACCATATAAGCCCAGCTTACTTTGGAAGAAACTTTTCAAAATTGATATCTCTTAGAATTTTGAGAATTTTGGATATATTTTCTTTCGGAAGACATCAAGTTGTCTTCAGAAGAAATTATGTCTTCAAAACAAATAACTACTTCTGAGAAATCTACCTTCGGAAGAAATTCTGTCATATCTTCCGAAGCTTATATTTGTCAGCAAGTATTTATATATGTTGAAGGACTATTTTCTTCCGAAAGCAATCAAGTCTCTGAAGCTTTATTCTCTCTTTGAATAAAGTTTTTGATATTTGATATCTTTCGAAACAAAAATTGTCTAAGAAGTAAAAATACTCTAAGTATTTTTCTTCTGAAGCAAAATTCTTGAATGACTAAGGAATATCTTTCGAAGCCAAATTGGCTTCGGAAGTTTTTCTCAAACCTTCCGAAGACAAATTACCTTCGGAAGATTTTAGACTTCCAAGAAAACTACCTTTTTTGGCACTTTTTCAGAGGTGGGACCGATATCCGGATTTTAAAGTTTATCCTTTTGCATTAACTTTGTCTCAAATCCAATCCATATAAATATACCTTTAACGGTTCCCCCGCTTTCACTTTCTTCTTCATCTACAAAAGTTCATAACCTAAATTCACCCACAAACCGCCTTTGTTCTGATCTCTAAAACCAACCCAATTTTTCCATGCAGTTACACAGGAAACACAACCAAGTAGCTTTGTTATCATCTGAGAAAGCCAGGTTTCTCAGACGTTTGCTGTTTCTTGTCTCTCTCAAACAACCTCACCTCACTTACCACTGGCCCTCCCTTGTACAAAGATCAATTTTTAGAGTTCTGGAAGACCTGCCAAGAGGTCATCTTGGATGATGTGAAGGCACTGTCTGCCATAGTGTAGGGGAGGAAAATATTTATCACTCCAGCCACCATAAACTCTCATCTAAGGCTGGATGATGAAGAAGGCGAATTGTCCTTCTGTAAATCTACTGTAAACAACTCAATCAAGCAATTGGGCTGTGAAGGGGACTACTCAGTAAGAACCTTCAAAAAAGGTAGAGTTTCCTCCCAATGGAAGTACCTCCTTTATGTGGTCATCCATTCTTTGTCTAACAAACTTAGAGGTTGGGATCAAGTTCCTAAGGACTTATACTATATAGTCCATGGAATGGTATACAAACTTGCTTGCTAACTTGGACTCTTTAGAGTATTACATATTCCCTAGATATGTTCAACACATTCTTAACTATGAACTGGGCTCTCAGTTAAGAGGAATAGGTAACACTCTTAAACTAGGATAGATGAAGCCCAATATCTTTAAGATAATGAGAAAGTCCACTGTTGGCTTCTCAGGGGTAGAAACAGCCCTGGTCCTAAAAATGTTAGAGCTCACTGCTTAAGGTGACAACTTGGCAATACAAGCCAATGTTGAACCCACACCTTCTATATCTGCACCACCCTCATAACCATAAATCACCATCACCTGCCAAAAAAAATCCAAACAATTCCTTGCTCAGTCTACTCAGGTTGAGTAGGCCCCCATATCACTACCCATGAAGGAAGAAGTGGACATTAGAGCTCCTACTTCTTTTGAGGAGCAGACAACTCCCATTACTTCTATGATTAGTGCTGTGGTTCCTCATGCTTGGCCTGATGAACTCATTACCCCGGCCTTAAGCCTTCACTCTGAGTCTCAAAACTATAGTGATTAACTAACCAATCCCTAACCTTGAATTCTATGATGATGAAGATACGGGATTCAGTGAGTACCATAAGTCTCTCTTCTTAACCTATACTCAAGGAGAGATGAGTGCTCCTGAATCACCTATTTCCAGCCCACATCATCCACCCACAACTGAGGTGGACCTCCCTAAAAATACTTAGGAAGTCCATATGGAAGAGGCTCTCACTTTTGCAAGTGATTAAATCATTAAGACCTCAACCATGGAAACACAGCCCATTGACACTTCTCTTGAAGCTGTCAGGGTGCAGGGGAAATCTAGCAGCCAAGAACCACTAGCTGGTGGTGAGAAAGAAGACTTTGGTCCTATTCTCTCATCCCCTATGATTCTTCTAATGAAAATGAGGGGATTCTACAACTAAAGGTACAAAGACCATTAAAAACATGTACCTATTTAGTTTCAAAGGTGAGTCACCTGGAATCTCAGGTGGCTACCTTACAAAGAAGGGTGAATGACCAGCAACTTGAGATCACCGATCTCAATGGCAAGTTAGCTGAAAGACCCATCCAGAGGACTCAACCAGGTCCATAAGAACATGTGGATATGGTGGACCTAACCCTTAGCTCCCCTGCGTAAGAGGGTGATGCTACCAAAAATGGGGAGAAAGTCCTACCTACAATCACAAAACCTGGGAGTTCCTCTTAGAGTGGACATGGAAGACTCACCACCCTCACTTGCAGTTGTCCATACTCAACAAACTTATTAGGTTCACATTGATATGGACTTACTCATTCAAAGCTTGTTTGAGGAGGCTATACCAAGGGCAATGCCTACTCGATCTCACCCTGGTAAGAATCCAATAGTAGGATGGAGGTACGATGCTGAAAGAGAGCACTGGTAATCTCTAGGTCTCAGGGACAACAAGAAATCTTCAACTTCTACAACCTGAGATACTATGAGAGCACCTATTTAGTTGACCTCCCACTTGCCAACCCAAGTCAAAACAGGTAAGACTGTTGGTCAACTGGTTAGCTGATAGGATTCGAGATAGGGTGCTTGAAGAGTTCAAGCTGAGATCTAAATTATATAGATAGAGGCTAGCAGGTAAGACTGTTGGTCAACTGGATGCTATGGTGGACCCTAAGATTAGCTTCGAAGGGGAAACCTTGGCTGAAGGCCTAATAGTTGAGCTTGTGAACCTTGAGACAGGAACTACTTCAACACCCATTACCCTCAGTGAGGCACCAACTGGTGAAGGTGTCTCACAGCCTCTCTTTTTCCAGAGCTCAAGTGCAACACCAAGCAATGAAGGCCAAAGCTCTCTCCACCCTATGTCACATAGGTTAGTAACTGACAAAGGGAAGAGAAAGATGACCTTTAAGGAGATTAAGAAGGACAAGAGAGAAAGGAAGAGGAAGGCAAGAGGAGAGAGTTCAAGTGGGACCTCTGGCTTTATAAAAGCTGCAATCAGGGCTGCCCCCAAGCCAAGCACTCAAGATGATGAGTTAAAGGCAACTAAATTGAACTATCTGGGGTCCAGGAACTACAATATTGATGAAATAATCTCTTTCCATTTGGATGAACTAAATGAATTGGCTGACATGAAAGTGTCAAAGGAGAGGAGGGAAGCTAAGGATGAAGAATTACTCCTCAAGATCAAGGAAGAAAAAGGAGAAAGAGACTCTACAAAGCACCTACCCCCTCCACAGTTCAAGAAAGTCCTGAGGCAAAGGCTATGTCTACTGAGCAACAAACTCAAGTAGGTAGGAAACAAGACAGGCAAAACATGATAACCTACCTAAGTGCCATAGGTCTCTATCATGCAACAAACCTTCTTCCCTTACCATATGAATATATTGAGTTCAAATACCTCAAGCAGCTTTAACAACAAGTGCTAAAAGAACAAAAAGTTGCTAAAAGGAAGATGTGGGAAGAGGCTACAAGGTCAAGAGCCACCATCAGAGCAAATCTGAAGAAGTCTGCTGATAGACAAAAGATGGTGAGCTTCTTAAAGCTGTATGGATTCTCCGGAAGGAGACTTGTCCAATGTCTCTATCCACTATGGATGAGCACATTAGAGTGATCAAGAAGAAGATCAAAAGGGGTGAGCTGGTTGACTTGTAATTTCCACCAAGTCAGGCTACACCTAAAGCTGAGGTCAAGGTTGAACCACAGGAGACAACATAACATGGACCTAGTGTGGCATCATAGCCAGATTCATATTCTAATCCATAGCAAGGTCTAGATCCTTCTCCTTCTAAGCCTGTGAAGGACAAGGACCCAACTGAGAAGGAAAAATAAGAACAATATGGTACTGTAGGCCAGTCCTCTCAGTTAAAGTACAGAAAGAGGAAAAGGATGGCCATAAGAAGGGACAAGAAGAAGAAGAAGAAGAAGAAGAAGAAGAAGAAGAAGAAGAAGAAGTCCAAGACATCCACCTCTACACCTCAAGATAGGTCAGAACATCCTGAGGGTGCTCAAGAAGAGCCTGCTCAACAAAGTCCACTCATAGTAGAGCCTCTTGCTGCTAAGAGACCCATCTTGTCTTGGGTGTTTGCTACTAACCTAGACAGATGGTATGTCACTAGAGATCAAGGAGGTCAAGACATGTACTTTTGGCAAAACATTCTTGATATCCCTCTGCATTATCTCTATGAGATGAAGAGATACTTTAAGAGTGTGAGGAATCCTGACCAACTGATGCTAAAGGGAATGGTCTTGATTCTGATGAGAACTATCAACAGATAAAGATCAAGACATAAAGGTCTTTTCAGTTTTGGTAGCATCAGCCTAGGGGAAGTTTTTAAGGATCACACTTAGAAGCTGATGCAACCAAAGAGCTCTCAGCATGCACATGTGAAGTACAAGGAAGTTACTTTGGAAGATTTGATGTAACTCAGTGAATTATACTAAGTATCAAATCTTTTGAAGCCAAAAGACCACATCTTCCAATGCCAAAGATGAAGTCTTCCGAAGCTTGAATGACAAAGTCTTCCGAAGCCAAAGACTGATTTCTTTCAAAGACAGAGAAGACATGCTTTTTTTGAATCACCATTTGACAAAAGCTGAACAACTTTTTGATGCCAGTTTTGAAGACTTATTAACTTATATGAGTTGTGAAAAGTCCTTACTTTTGTTAAACTGTAGATTAAGGTCTTTTGTCTGTAACTTTCTACTCTTGTACTTTTATTCTTTTTGTAATATATTAGGATGTGAGCTATGGTATGTCATAGTCACTAGTCAAAAGGCAATCTGCCTTTTGACTTTACATTGATCTTTTTGTCTAAATTAGTGTTTCCAGCTGGCCTTCAAAGTATGGCAGGCTGTAAGATGTAGTATAAAGTATCTCAAGTAATTAAGCTTTGTAACACTTGTAAGAACTTGAGAGCAATATACAACATTATTGAAAACCATATTATCTTGTTCTTGTACTTGTGTTCATTGTTTCATCATCTAAACCAGTTCTCTATTTGATCTTCTAAGTATTCTAACTCTCTCCACCTTGTGAAACGGTTGCATTGACCACCATTCAACGGTATTGCATGAACCCTTTGTCAAACTTGTGGATAATTTTAATATACTACTTATCTACCCAATAGTTTTACTTTTGTGTACCAAAATAATTTATCTTTGTAGTACAAATACCACCTCAATGTATATGAGAAAATGCACATCTTGTATACATTTCTCTTCTTTTTCTTCTTATAATTCTCTCTATAATTCTTAAGTTATATCACTAATATTATGTTAATTATGACATATTATACCATGTTATCAACATGAGAGCTCTTATAATTTAATCAAGAAGATCAATAAAGCATAACATCATCCATTATACAAGGTAAGCACTTTATTAGTAATAATCTATAATATATTATACTTAAATTTTTTTTATAAATCAGAGATAAACGAGAGAGGGAAAACTGATTTCTATTGATTAGGGTTACCAAAAGTAATACATACATCTTATGTTTATACATGGTCTCAAACCCTATAGCCCATAAATACAGGGCTGGGCCTAAAATACTCTGTATTTATAACACTCCCACTCAGACATTTTATATTATATCCTATCAAAATTATACTTCTGGATAATATTGGTTTGGTTTTTTTGGACCGATATTAACTGATATAACAGGATTAGTTAGGATGCCTTGTTAAAACCTTACTAAGAAAACTCAATAAGACAAACATAGCTAAAGAAAGATTATAACGTGTATAATACTCCTCCTAAATTTAACATGTATATTCAATTTAACATGTATATTTCACTATTTGAAGTTCATATTGTATGACAGGATCTTGCTTGATCTTTAATGTGGACTTTTTTAGTTTGTGTGAGATATGTTGTGTCATCTTCATATAATGTGGTTGAGCATGTTTGATCCTCATGAACTTGGCGTGTCTTTATAATCGATCTTTGTATGGGTCAAGTAGATATATTGATGGAATCAGCCTGTTCTTGAACAAACTTAGAGTTTTGCTCTTGACAAGGATGATCCTCCAAGGGCCCTTTCAATCTCTCAATAATGAATCAACACTCAAACAACATGGTGCAAATACCCATGATGAATGATATGATCTCTATTGTGTGTGTGTGATTATATGATTGTGTGTTTGCATGATTAAATACTCATAGAATAATAAAACGCTTGTTTGATTGATAATCTGTTCAAAAGCTTACAAATGATTAGGGTACTAGGCTATTTATAACCTATGCACATACTATGTACAATTACTTAAGTACTCTTATGTAAAAACAAATTACATAATAATGCTAAGTCTAAGTGTTGTCCGCTGTGGATGATGAAGTGTCCGCTGTGGATGATAGGCTGTTCGATGTGGATGAGAGAATAAGTTGTCCACTATTGATTGATAGTTGTCCGCGGTGAACACTTTGTTGTCTGCTATGAACACTTGGTTGTCCGGTGTGAACACTTGGTGTTTGTATTGATGTTGTCCAATGTGATGTTGTTCATCCGCTGTGGATAGAGAACATCCGTTGTGGACTTGTTCGTTCATTTTAAGTACTTGAACAATTATTCAGACTTCATCCGCAGTGACTGCTTATGCATTCACTGTTGGCAATTCTTCGTCCGCTGTCAACACTTGCAAAATTCCTTTTATCTACAAAACCTATAATAAGAAATGTAAATAATAATTAGTGTTTGGCTTTAATGATACTACTCCTCCTAAGGAATATGCTGCTAATCTTTGATATGATTGTGTTGTTACTGATTTTATTTGTTAGTAATTATATGGTTGATTATATTTACTTGAATGATTGAATGATTATGTTTTATTGAATGATTGATTGATTTACTGATTACATGTAATCAGTCTGATTTGTCTATTTTGATTCATATGAATGCTTGATTGACTTGATGTATGGTTGAATGATGTTGTAAATGATATTGCAAATGATTGATTGGTGTTATGTAAGTTATGTATGGTTAGGCAAGGATGTTTGTTACTTGTTTTGTTTGTTTGTTTGTTAGTGAACCTTTAGTATGAATGAGAAGGGACTGCTTCATCTTGATTATTATACAATTCTGATGAAGCTTGAATGGGATCTTGAATCTCTTTCTCAATGCTTTGATCTTATGCTGCTTGTTCTGCTTGCTGAGGTAATGGTATAACTTTGAATGCATTCAGGTAGTTGACTATATGATTAGTGAAGTACTCTACAACATTGACTTGATCTTTGTATTTGTAGGTGATTAGGAGTTGAACCATTTGGTCAAGAGTTGATTGATCTAAGATTTGCACCTCATTGTTGCTAACCAGAGTGGTTATAACATGATCACCCTTCAACACTTCTAAATTGTTGTTTTCTGAGATCTTCAGGCTTGTAATTCCTTCAATATGTGTTAATGACTGCTGATTGGTCTTAACCTTTGCTTCAGAGCAGCATTAACATGCGCTGTGCCTAAGATTCTCAACATATATATGAAATAGCAATAATCACCCTTGCATAATACATCTTCAATTGGAGGGCATGCCTTTGTTTTCATGAATGAGACATATGAAGGATGTAATAATTTGATTTCAACAGGAACAAAAATCCTTATATCCTCAGCTTATTTACCTTCTAGTTTTCTTTCCAGGACAACTTCAAAGTGGTTTTCATCATAATACCATTTTGTTATTGGGTGATTATACTGATTGCCTTTTATCGTTTTCACGATTAACTTAAGATCAGTTGGTTTCAAAGGATATCCAACTCTATTTAGCAAATCAGTGTCATGGCTTTCATCTTTGCCTTCTCATTGTACTGGTTGTTTGCCTGATAGCTTCTGCTCTCTTCTCAATGTTTCAATGTGAATCTTGTCTTCTCTGTCTGCTTTCTTCTTTAGCTCATGATATTGTCTGTTCATGTATGATCTTAGTATGTAGAAGAAGTCTGCTCCCATTGAGTTGTTAGTATGATTGACCATCCTCAACTGCATAAGATCAAGTCTGTCTTCATATGATATGGAGCCCAACTGAGATATGTATGATAAGTATTAGACAAGGCCAATACTCTCTTGGTAAGCATAACATCCTATATATCATCATACTTATAAGCTATAATTTTTCTTTCATTTGTTGATGCTGTGAGTGTAATTCTATTATACAACTTTACAAATTTTTTATTCTCATTAATCATCTCTCTTACTTCATTACCCTCTGGCCAGAGCCTATGAGGCATGAACTGTCTTAGCTCCTCAATAGGATGTAGTTCTGGTGGTGCTTGATGATAAGTAGACAGTTAAGAGGCAGGGTGTGGTTTGATGATTTGAGGTTTGAGTGCATTAGTGAGCATGTTCTTGTACACACCCCTTGCTAGGTCTTTCATTTGTGCCAGGGTCCTTCCAGCATAAGATCTATTAGGTATCCTTGTATGACTCAGCCAACTTTTCACTTATGAATGTCATCTTGTCAATCTGTGGATCCTTAGGAAGATCTTTTGGAATTCTTGTTGATCTTTAATTTGCTTATATCTTCTGTATGTTTGCTCAAATTCATTCTTCATCACCTCTTGAAAGTCTATAAGAAAATCTTTAACCTCATTTAGGTGAATGAAGGAATCAGAAGTAAATCCTCTATTGGCTAGCTCAATGGCCATGAGTGTTTCAGGAACATCAGGTAACATACTTTGGATGTCCTGTTCTTCATCTTCAGAATCAAAAATGATAACTAGATATTATGTTTTTTCTTGTGTTGGATCTATTTCCCCTTCTTCTAGATATACAAACTCTGGTTCTTGTTTCTTGAATTCATCTTAATCAACAGGCTCAGCCTTCACCTTTAACAATTTCATAGGTGGGGATTCTAGTTCATCTTATTCAACCACCTTTTCTTTCCATTTTGCTAGTGCTGCTAGGTATTGCCTTTTTCTCTTCCTTTCATAGGTTTTGAGGCTTGGTTGTGATGATGATGGTTCTTGTTGTTTTGACTGTTCTGATTAAGATTTCAAAGACTCAGCAAATTTTTTAATAAGCTCCTTTTGCTCCTCAGTCAAGGGATCTAAAATAATAATGCTTGTTTGTTGTTGCTGTTGAGAAACCTCAGAATATAAATGTTGTCTCAGAATAATGTATGTTCTCAAATGGATTAGCATCACTGAGCAGTTGATCTATTGCATATATTTCTTCACAGAAAATGATTGATTGATTTGGTTGTTCTTCATGTGAGCTGATTTTAGCATGTTGTTCTGTTTGAAAATGTTCATGAGTCTGTTCTGTGCTTATATCTATCAAATCATCTTCATGAAATTCAGTTTGCTTATCATCTACTTCTATCAATCTCTGTTGCTCAACAAATTCCAACTCTCTATTGAATCTATTTATCTCTTGAGGTTGTTCAGAGATGATTCTTCTTTGGGCATCTATTTCATAATCCTTTGCTTCTAATTGATTGGTAAAATATGCTACGTCAATCCTTGCATTGTTTACTTCTTGAGTTTTGGCTTTCACTTTATTTTTGGTTTGATCTAGTTGTTGTTCTAGGAATTGAACAATTAGCTTCTGAGCCTTTTGATCAGCCTTAATCTTCTGTATTTCATCATCTTTGGCTTTGAGGTTGTCTTTTAGTTTCTTTTCCCTTCTGTTTGACTTTTCAATTAGCTTGTTATATTTAGTGAATAAGAAAACCTTTAAGTGTTCAATCTTCTCTTTAATAGGGATCTTTTCTAATTCATGTTCTGTTTCAATTTGCTCAGAATGAATATATGGTTGTTCTTGGATTGATTGTTCTTCTATTGCAAGCCTAGATGATGTACGAACTTCCTCTTGATGTTATGCAGTCTCAGCCATTGATGCATCAAGGTCTCTAAACAATGATGATAGTATTTGCTGATCTGAGTTGTTTGGACTATTTGGTAGTATGGAATGTTGTGCTCATACTGAAAAGGTTCTTGTTCTTGAGCTTCTTTATGAACTTGCTTTTGTTCATAAAATGATTGGAACTTCTTCTTGAATGATTGGTGCTGGTTGTATGATAGGGGCTTGATGAATTACATTTTGAAATAGCATGTTTGGTTCTCCTTGACCAGGTATCCTTAAGAACACATCAGGAAATGGGAGATCATGGTTGATCATATGAGGTGGTACAAGCACTTTATCACCATGATATAAACATGATTTAATTCTATTAAACACATGTTCATTAAATTGAATAGGTTCAAATACAACACCTTCGCTTGGGATGTTTGGTAGCAAATCATTGATGATCAATTGCAAAAATCTTTGGTACATATGAAATTTATTCCTGACTTCAAGGAGGTTGTATATCATCTCATTCAAGATTTGAGTAGCAAAGTTAAATGGCCTCCTTGCTATGATACTGGCTGTGGCAAATGAACTTTTCAGAGAAGTGGCATCCCATCTAGTTTTCCTGTTAGTCATTGTCTTTTGGTATGTGTGCATTAAGAATTTGAATTGTGCGCACATGTATGACTTCTTGATTTGCTTTCTATCAATTGTGCCAGTGTAGCCAATCTATCTAAAGACATGTAACACATAGTTCTCTTCAAACTCAATGGGTCCATTGGCATCCTCATCTCCTAATTACAATACCCTTCTGATCACATCTTTAGTGATTGTGATTTGCTAGTCATATACAGTTGAGACTATGACTAGTTGATCTTGATCTTGTTCTAAATGAGCATTGGTCCAAAACTATACTATATGTTCTTTAAAGATCTCAGGTCTAGCAGTCATTGCATGAACTAATCTTGTTTGCTTGATTGCTTGAATCATGTCTCTATAATTCTCTGACTTAGGAGAATCTGGATTCAGGAATGCACAGAGATTAGGATCTCTTTCAAACACAAGATTTTTCATTTTTGCCAACAAAGAATAGATATGAATTAGTACTTGTGATGAATGATTTTTGACTTGACCCAAAATTGATTTGTAATGATAAAACATGTTTGATTAGCATATTACAATGCCAAGCCTGTGTAGATGGTTGATTTTGGCCATTAGGATGTTTGACTTTGGTGACATTTTATAAAAAGTCAATTTCACTCAATTTTGCATGTGCAAAAATAATTGATCATGTGTTGTTTTGATAAAAATTCATTGTGATCATGGTTGTTTAATAACAAAGTGTTAATTTGTTTCAAAATGACTCATGTTTGCATTTCATAACAGACATTCAACATCAACGGTTGACTTTTTGGTCAATCTGTTACATTTAATGCACATTGAATGTTCACATTTAATGTTGTTCTGTTTTATCCCAATCTAATTATCAAACAACTTTTGTTGTTACATTTATAAAATGTTTTATAAGTTATTTCATTTTTTACACATTTTCAAACTGATTCAAGAATCAAAATGTTAATTTTAAGCATTTTGGACATGAACAACTTGAATGTTCATATACTCGATGAGCACTTAATCAAATTTAATCAAATGAAATGTCTAATGCATGCAACTATGATTGTTAAACATGTATTCACTGTTTGGTTGCACAAATTACACTCTTTAGTTTGATTTTTGGTCCGGTTCATTATATAACCTAGGGTTTTATAATGCTTGGGTTAAAGCAAGTTTAAAGATCGATATTTTGGATGTTTGATGATTTTGAACATGTTGTTATACCTATTTGATGGAATAAAACTTAAGAAATCAAATATAAATGTGTTTGATGATTGAAATTAGTTGGTGCTATAGCAACATTTAAAATTCTTAAATTTTGGCTCACACACTCGTGATAAATGAAAACTCAAAAGTGTTGAACTATATATACAATGGACAAAATGTGTGTCTTTTGGCTCGCACACTCATGATAAATGAAAACTCACAAGTGTTGAACTATATATACAACAAACAGAATGTGTGTCTGCTGTGTGGATCCGCTGTACAAATAGTGCTGAGTTAAATTAAATTTAAGTCATATGCTTTAAGTATCATGTGCGCTGTGACTACTGTCTGCTCGCTGTCTACTTTTGTGTTACGCTATGGACACTTGATGTTTTAACAGTTTGTTCACAGCGGATGCTTGTTAATACATACGCTGTGGACACTTAGTTGATTTTCAAACTTCACAGCGGATGCCAATTTGTCATGTGCAGTGCATACTTGTACTGTATCCAGAGTGGTTGAATCTTTATTCATGCGCTATGCATACTTGTGATTGATGATTTTTCATAGCAGATAAATGTTTGATCATGTGCTATAAAAGAACTGTATCCATAGCGGATGACTGATTGCTCATACGTCGTGAGCACTTGTTTGATTGTGTACAGCGTATGCTTACCTCTGTTCATACGTTGTATACATTTGAACTGATTCTACAACCGATGACTACCTTTGGTCATGTGTTGTGGAATTACACTGTATTCTCAGTGGATATTTTACCTTTGAAAATGTGCTCTGAAACTTTGTAATTATGCTCATTGATGTATAGCGGATGTGCATTAGTGCATCCGCTATATACACTTGGTGTATTTACATCTTTTCTGGTTAACGGAGTCAATAGTGGATGCCTGTATGTGTGTCCGTTATGACAACAATTGACAAAACTTTAAAAAATTTTGTTTGTTTTGAAATTTTGCTTATCAGCTGTGTAACTTAATACATATGCTGTGAACATTTAAAGAAAATTTAATTTTCTATTTTTGTTTGTACTTGCAACTCATATGTGTTCACTCTTGCGTTGCCGAAACTTAACAAAATTTGTTTGATGATTTTCAAACATTGTTTTTTAAAATTTTAACAATTTTAACATGATTGCTATATGGATGTTAAATTTTCACTCACAGTCAATAATATGCTTGCATATGTGTCAACCTGTTAGTTTTGTGTGCTTGCTTTACTTGATTGATTTTTTTTGATTAAAATATGAAACATTTAATTCCAAATTTTAGCATGTATGATAGTTAACATATTCTGCTGCCTTTGATATTTTAATGTTTATTTTTACTCCTCCTATATTTTTGTATATTTATAAAACCTTTATCAAATGACAAAAATTTGATTTTGGTTGATGGAAATTATCAAAGTCCAATTTGTTTGCTTGCATGATGAATGATGAATATTAGAAAGATGACACTTCATCTAACTAAGAAATGAGTGGTTTTGATGCTTTTGCATGAATCATTTTCACAGGCCATGAGATCATACTAGTCTTAAGTCCTAATTGAGTTGATTAGTTGGTTTTGAGAATAGACATAGACTAATACAATGTTGATTGCAGCTATTATTGTCCACTTAAACTCATGCATGGTATTAATGATTAGTTTAAACAATGAGTGATTTTCATGTTTTGAGTATATTTGGATGATATATATGTACCCCATACCTGATTGTATGTTAAGATCAAACCTCCTCAAGATTTGTAAGAAATCACTTTTAATAACTTTTAACCTAGTTACTTAGGAGTATAAATGCTTAATTTGATCCTTATTGATTGATCCACATTAGGATTCTTTTTCACTTCACTTTGAAAGGTGATCCTTTTTGGGATTATTTTGATTCATTCACAGGGAATGTAGTCTATAAAAGACTTAATTGGTTTTGCATCCAGGATGGATGTGTTCCTCATTAGGAATCTTATTGGATCATGATTTAGGTCATCCAGGTCTATGCTTAGCACAACAAAGGATGCCTTAGTGTACTTAGGTCTATGATTATCATAACAAAGGAGACACTTTTATGTGATTAAGTAGTTTATAAACTATTTCCCTTGGTGTATATGAGTTACTTTACAAGTAATCCATATTGGATAGACCAAAACTTACCATACACCAAGATGGGTGTTTTGCTTACCACATAATCATGAGAATTTTAGTTCTTCACTTTTGAATGTAATGTCATATGTCCCATGCTGAGTCTATCCACACATCAAACAACGTATGTCAGTCTTTATTGGTGGAAAATGACCCAAGGAAGAAATCAAACCATTGTACTATCATTTCTTATGTATGTGTAAGGTGTGATTCAAAGTTGTTTGATTTGATTGGTAACATGAAAGTTTGCCTGATATTTTGATTTTGAAAAGTATGATTGTTTGTTATGAAAATTTGACTTTGACAATATCAAGTTTACATGATGTTAATGTTTTGAAAACGCATTACTTGTTTGGTTTGATCATCCAAGTGACTGAACCAAAAATTCAAATCTGGTGAAATGAATGGTTTGGTAAAGAGGCCAACCAATTGATTGTTTGTATGAACTTTGATATCCATGAACTTTGTCAAAGTTTCTACTACAGAATGGTTACATAAGAGGGAAGATAGACTAAACACTATTCTTGAAGAAGCAAGGACAAGACTTGTTAGTAGTTCAAGTCTATATGGATGACATCATCCATAAACATCAAACTTTGTAGAGATTTTGAAACCCTTATGCAATCCAAATTTCAAATGAGTTCAATAGAAAAACTCACATTCTTCATTGGGCTTCAAGTTCAATAATCACTAGAAGGGATTTTCATAAACCAAAGAAAATATGTAAATCAGATCCTAAAAAAGTATAACATGGCTGATTCCACATCTAGCAAAACAACATTTGCAATAGGCTTAAAGTTTGGACCAGATCCAGAAGAAACATTAGTAGATCAAAAGCTATATAGATCTATGATTGACTCTCTGATGTATCTTACTGCAAGCCGACTAGACATCATGCATCCCAAAGAGTCACACATCAATATAGTGAAGGGAATCTTTAAATATTTGAAAGGCAAACCATCACTTGGCCTTTGGTATCTAATACATAGAGATTTCTCACTGTATGCATACACTGACAGTGACTATGGTGGAATTATCCCGTTCTTGAACAATCTTATTGTTTTGTTCTTGACAAGGATGATCCTCCAAGGACCGTTTCAATCTCTCAACAATGAATCAACACTCAAACAACATGGTGCGAAAACCCATGATGAATGATATGATCTCTATTATATGATTGTGTGATTGTGTGATTATGTGTTTGTATGATTGAATGCTCAGAGAATAATAAAATGCTTGTTTGATTGATAATCTGTTCAAAAGCTTATAAAGGATTATGGTACTAGGCTATTTATAACCTATGCACATACTATGTACAATTACAAAAGTTCCGTTATGTAAACACAAATTACATAATAATCCTAAGTTTAAGTGTTGTCCGTTGTGGATGATGAAGTGTCCGCTACGGATGATAGGCTATCCGTTGTGGATGAAAGAATAAGTTGTCCGCTGTTGATTGATAGTTTCCGCGGTGAACACTTGGTTGTCTATTGTGAACACTTGGTGTTTGTATTGATATTGTTCTATGTGATGTTGTTCATCCACTGTGGATAGAGTATATTCATTGTGGACTTGTTCATCCGCTATGGACTTGTTCATCCACTTAGAGTACTCAAACAACTCTTTAGACTTCATCCGCTATGACTGCTTATGCATCCGCTGTGGGCAATTCTTCATCTGCTGTCAACACTTGTAAAATTCCTTTTATCTAAAAAACATGTAACAAGAAATGTAATTAATAATTATTGTTTAGCTTGAATGATACTTATTTTTGTATAGTATATGGTTGTTTAGATGTTAGAACATGTCTGATTGATTATTGCAGGCATTATCCTTCAATGAATTTGTTGTAGTCCAAGATATATTACGTAAGCATAATCAACTATCTGATACTCGATTCTTTTATCATAAAACAACCGCATGTTTTGAGTCTTGCAAACATTCAACTTATTCCTTGATATGCTAGTGAAGTTGTCTGGTCAAAAACTTGCTAGAAAAACCCAAAGGAAAAAGCATAGCTGTCTCATCTTAAAATTCCTTGTGCGATGTTTTCCCGCTGGGGCGTGTGAACAACATTAGTATTAGTTATTCTGAACGACCTCTAAATGAATCAAAATAAAACTTGGAGTTTATAAGTTTTAAATTACTATGGAAGTGTAAGTTAAATATTCAAAACCATAATGTACGAATGTAAATGCGCAAACATGCGCCCAAAACCATACTTAAAAATTTAATACATAACTAATATTTATAAAAATGTTAGTATGATGCAAGACTCGTGCTATGTTCCTACATGCACCTGCAAGCTAGCAACCTGAGAAAGACATACTAAAGTGTCAACACGAGTTTGGTAATGTATTAGATAGCTAATTTATACATAAGCATAACAGTAGTGTTTTTCGCAATCGAAGCTGACTATATTCATTTGTTTGCCTTCCATCATGAGTTACCGAGTGGTGACCAAGTGTCAGTCATGTAGGACAATGTTACACGCGCTTGACATCTAGTCGTACAGGTGGGGCTTGTGAGACCCAGTATTACTATCCAATATTTCCCACTAGTATTCTTAATTCATGATTTGAAAGAGTAATGACTTTTAATGGTAAGTAAACTCTGTACATACCATACAAAACTTATAAAAGTAAATATTTATAAGTATGCTTTCTCCTCCAATAGGAGTATTTAAAAATGAGGCAGCGAACTCACCTTAAGTGTATGCTAGGAATAATGTAAACCAAAAGCTAGGATGGAAAGACAATCCATCCCATGAAACCTAATTTTCTAGCATTAATTGATACATCATCTCATCAACAACTAACTACACGAGCACTTGAGCATTTGATTTACCGAAGTAACATTAATATGATATAACCATTATGTAACACCCGAAATTTTTGTCAAGTTAAAGAGAAGAAAGCAATAAGAAGGAAAATAAAAAAGGTATCTTGAAAGAAAGGATAAGGAGCCAAACTGGAGGGGGGCAAAGTGTAAAAGAGTACAAAATCCAATATTTTATTAAATAAAAGGGTATGGCCTCCCATTTGGAGTTCTCACTCCTGGGTTTCGACCAAAAGAAGAAAAAGGAAGAAGCAGAAACTTTTCTCTCGGTTTCAAGAAGAAGAAGAAGCTGTGTTTGCCTTGAGTATGTGTTTCTTTAATTGGCTCGGTTTTGTTGGGTACTTGACCATGAAACTGATTTTTATGTGTTCTATGTGTTTGGTTGTTTATTTTGGTGTGTTTTTAGGTGTTTGAAATCTTGTGCACTCAAGTTTGGAGGAGTTTTACTTGTTGGCTATATAGGTGAGTTCTAGACCCTGGTTTTTATGTGTTTTAAACTTCTTGGGGTTGAAAATGCATGTGTAAAAAGGTTTTACAACTATTTTATGTTTACCCGTATGTATATGTGTGTTTATGTTTGTGTTTTATGGTTGATTATGTGTTGTTGATGCTTAGAATGATAGGAATAAGCTTCGAACAGGTTAATATGTAGATTGGGCTTGAAAATAAGTCTGAAATATGCATAACTGTTGGTCATGCGCCCAATTAGGGCTCATGCGCCTGAAATTTTGACTTAGAAAACTTAAGTGAAGCTCATGCGCCCCAATAGTTCCCATGCGCCTGGAATTTTTGCCTAAATAGCCTAAGTACCAGCCCATGCTCCCATATAGTAGTCATGCGCCTAGAAATTTCCTCAGGCGCCTAAGTGTTAGTTATGCGCCTGAACAGTACCCCATGCGCCCAGGATTGGTTCTCAGGCGCCTGAGTGTTGGTTCATGTGCCCACAATGTGTTCATGCACCCAAGCAGTACTCATGCGCCTGCATAGTGCTCATGCGCCTAGAACACTTAGAAAATATTCTGAAATTTTGGGAAAAAGGAAATTTAAGGAAGGATGTTTTGATGGTTGTATTTGTTTATTCCATGCTTGTTTATGGCCTGTTCTTGTGTTCCATATTATGTATTATTGTGTAGCTTTACATGGTGTGTTTATGTTCGTATACGTAAAGTATTATCATAATAAAAGTGAAAGATTAATGATAATAAAAAGTGGAACATAACGAATGAATGAAAGTCTTGCAAGCAAATTGAATAGAGGTGCACGACCATGTTGTCGTTAGCTTAACTGTGTGCGGTTTAGCTTTCCCGAAGGATGCACACAGGGTCAATCTTTGAGATTGACGGGACCTTTGTGGCATGCCCTGGTACTGGGTTAGGCTTCGTGCGTAATGTTAGGGGTCTATTTATAGACTCCGACCCAGTACCCGCTTCGCGCGTAATGTTTAGGGTATTGCACATTGGTCTGGTAGAAAGTGAAAGATAATAACGAAGGTACGAAATGAACGATGAAAGATAATGAGGAATATTATTTTGCTGTATGCATGTCGTGTGAACACATACGAAAGTAATGAATTTTATGAAAAGGAAGTATTTTAAGAAAAATGGTATTTTCATATATAAATAAAGGTGTTTTAAATGTTTTAAAACTAGAACTCACTCAGCAATGCTAACTTTTATGCATTTTTCAGTTGGCAGGTAAATGTTGCTGAGGGTGGCACGCGGGGGAAGCTACTCGTCAAGGCAAGACTGGCATCCATTCATGCAAATGATTTTGTTGTGTTGTAATGCAACTAATTGATTGTTTTGTAACCCTAACTTACAACGATGTTTTATTTTGCAACAATAATTATAAGCATGAATGGTTTTTGTTAACTTATTCTACTGCTTAATCTTATGAAATGTATAATGTTTTATATGTATAATGCTATGATTGACCAACTGTGAGGTCTCCGGGAATGGGGCCTTACAAGTTGGTATCAGAGCCAAAGTTTAAGAGAAATGGGTAAATATTTTCAAAACCTAAACTTAAACTGAGAATGGGACCGAATGGAGGGATGCCAGCCCGAGTAGCTACGTGCCATCAGGTATTTCTTTTCTTAACGTTAACCGGTGTTATGTGCATGTGCTATTTGATTTATGTGCTTTTAGTAGATTTGAATACTGATGTAGTCAGGATAGGAAATGCTCGGGGGATGAAGAGTAAAATAAGTGGCTAATCACAACTGGCCACTGTAATTAGGGACTTACTATACTTAACATAAACTGAGCTATTACCTTGAATGACCGTGTTAGTGTTTGAATCTTATAGTGTTAGAGGATGGCTGGTGGAAGATCATCGAAAGCTTCCCGAGAGGATGAGTACGAGGTGGTCGTGGTGCTGGGCCACGTGCCATAAGGAACAAGACAAGGACTGCAGAAATGGCTCCTGCTGAGCCTCGGCTTCATCATCCGGAGGGTGTGGATGAGAGTGCTAACTTAAGAGCCTCGGTAAAGAAGGCAATTGTGGAGGAAGTGAATCAGGTCCTGCAGACGATCCTACCGTCTGTAGCGACTGAAGTCATCTGTGCTGTGCGGGAGGATGAGAGAAAGGAGAAGGAGGAGGAGGGAAGGACCACGGCTGGGAGAAGAGGGAATGAGGAAGACCATGATGAGGAGGAGCTGAATGCTGGAATGCCGGCCTCCAGTGATGAGGAAGAGGTGGTAGTGCGGGAAACCGCCAAGGGGTATAGCTATGGGGCATTTCAGAGATGCAAGCCCTTGACTTTTGATGGCAAGGATAATGCTGCCGCTGCTCACCGCTGGGTAAGAGAGATGGAGGCGATGTTAGAGATTAGTGAGTGCAGGGAGGACCAGAAGGTGAAGTTCACCACTCACTCATTCGTTGACTCGGCTCTATGTTGGTGGGATAATATTGTCCAAGCCGAGGGCAAGAGGGCCATCGGGAGGATGAGGTGGGGAGAGTTGAAGAAAATGGTGATTGAGGAATTCTGTCCTCACTAAGAACTAGATAAGATTGAGAGGGAGTTCCTGCAGCTAGAGGCGGGAACCATGACCCACCAACAATACACCACCAAGTTCAACAAAATGGCTAGGTTGGTGCCAGACCAGGTGACACCCGTGTCACGGAAGATCAAGAGGTATATCCAAGGATTGCCAGTGGATATCCGCAGACACCTGATTGCTGCCCGACCGAGTACCTTTAGGTCAACAGTGGACCTGGAAAGAAGACTCTATAATAAGAGGGAAGTGGCTGTGGTTGAGGTGAGCAAGATGGGTGGTGGTGACAAGAACTGGAAAGGGAAACAGTTTGGACGTGGTGGTTACACTCCAAACAACAAGAGGATGAGAATGGATGACCGAAGGGTGGTGTCATCAAGCACGGGGATGAAGAAGTGTGGCAAATGTGGGAAGGAGCACACTGGTGAGTGCAAGTGGGGATCAAAGGTATGTTTCAAGTGCGGGAGGCCTGGTCATATTGCAAAGGATTGTAGGGTGTTGAGGTGCTATAACTATGGTGAAGAAGGTCATGTGAGTAGGGATTGCAAGAGGCTGAGGGCCAAGAGTTCTGGGGCGAAGAAGGGGACCGAGAATGAAGGGCAGAGGGCAAGCGCTAGAGAATTCATGATGACCCGGGAGGAGGCCAGAGTGGACCCCGACGTCGTGTCAGGTATGTTTCTATTAAACCAAATTTGTGCCTCTGTATTATTTGATTCTGGTGCTAGTAGGAGTTTCATTTATGCTGCTTTCTGTGCTAAGTTGCCTGTTAGTAGTAGGAGTATTGATGAGCCCTTCAAAGTAGAAATAGCTATTGGTAAGTCCACCAGAATTTCTAAGATGATAGAAGATTGTGACATAGAACTAGAAGGCCATAGGTTCACTGCTAAACTATTTGTGATGCCCCTAGGTGGATTTGATGTAGTTCTAGGGATGGGTTGGTTAGCAGCCTATAAGGCAAATATTATGTGTCGCAAGAAAATGATTCTATTAATTGCGCCCGATGGAAGTTCGGTGATGGTTTACGGTGATCGAGTGACAACGGTTCCTAATGTGATTTCGATGGCGGTGGCAGAGAAGTGCATGAAACGCGGATGTAGTGCCTACCTGGCTTATGTGAAGGATGTGGATGCATCGGTACCACAATTTTCTGATGTACCAGTAGTGTGTGACTTTCCGGACGTGTTCCTAGAAATTTACCAGGTGTGCCACTGGACTGTGAGATTGAGTTTCAGATTGATTTGATACCCGGTGCTCAACCTGTTTCCAAAGCACCGTATTGGTTGGCTCCGACGAAGATGAAGGAACTGATGGTTCAAATGCAGGAGTTGATGGACAAGAAATTCATCCGACCATAGCATCTCTCCCTGGGGTGCTCCGGTCTTGTTTGTCAAGAAGAAAGATGGTAGTATGAGGATGTGTATCAAATACCGAGAGTTTAACAAGTTAATGGTAAAAAACCGATATCCCCTGCCCAGAATAGATGACTTGTTTGACCAGCTCCAGGGTGCCAGTTGGTTCTCGCGAATAGATCTTCGATCTGGTTACCATCAATTGAAGGTTAAGGAGCAGGATATCCTTTAGACATCTTTTCGCACACGTTATGGACACTATGAGTTTTTCATTATGTCTTTCGGTCTAACTAACACGCCAGCTGCCTTTATGGATTTGATGAACCGAGTGTGTCGGCCAATGTTGGATAAATCAGTGATTGTGTTTATTGATGATATCCTGATTTATTCAAAGAGCGAAGAAGAACATGCCGGCCATATACACGAAATATTGGAGACGCTTAGGAGAGAGAAGCTGTACGCCAAATTCTCTAAGTGCGCTTTCTGGTTGAGCGAAGTTCAATTTTTGGGTCACGTGGTAAATTCTGAAGGAATCATGGTAGACCCGGCGAAGGTTGAGGTGGTGATGCGATGGAAGTCTCCAAAGATGCCATCTGAGATCCGCAGTTTCTTGGGTCTGGCGGGATACTACAGAAGATTTATCCAAGACTTTTCCAAGATAGCCTCACCTTTGACCAAATTGACTCGCAAGGATGTGAAGTTTGTGTGGGGTCGAGAACAGGAGAATGCTTTCGAGGAGTTAAAGACGAGATTGACTCAAGTTCCTGTCTTGACGTTGCCCGAATGGAACGAAGACTTAGTGGTCTATTCAGATGCTTCTTATACGGGATTGGGTTACGTGCTAATGCAACATGGAAGGGTAATTGCCTACGCGTCCCGACAGTTGAAAATCCACGAGGTCAATTACCCCACTCATGATTTGGAGCTTGCGGTTGTGGTCTTTGCATTAAAGATTTAGAGGCACTACCTGTATGGATGAAGTGTACTATCTTCACTGACCACAAGAGCCTGAAATACTTCTTTGAACAGAAAGACCTCAATATGAGGCAAAGAAGGTGGCTAGAATTGATCAAGGATTATGATTGTGAGATCCATTACCACCCGGGCAAAGCCAATGTAGTAGCCGATGCCCTCAGCCGACAAGAGAGAACCGAGCCAATCCGGGTGAAAGCTTACCAATTGATTATGACCTCCGATGTGATGACGCAGATCAAGGAGTTCTAAAATGAGGTGTTGAAGGAGGATTGCCTTAACTCTGAAAGGATGAGAGGTCTAGTCACGGAATTGGGTGAAAATATTCACGGGGTTAGAACTCACTTTGGGCGAATGTGGATCCCATGTTATGGACACATACGAGGGAAAATCATGGATGAAGCTCATAAGACTTGATACTCCATTCATCTCGGTGCTACCAAGATGTATCATGACATGAAGAAGGATTACTGGTGGCCGAGTATGAAGCGTGATGTGGCGGAGTATGTGGGTAAGTGCCTTACTTGCTTGCAAGTAAAGGCAGAGCATCAGAAGCCTTATAGGAAGATCCAACCTCTGGATATACCCGAGTGGAAGTGGGAACATATCACCATGGATTTCATCACGAAGTTACCCCGTACGACAAGGGGGTACGATGCCATATGGGTGATAGTTGATCGATTAACAAAGAGTGCCCACTTCTTGCCGATCCGCGAAACATATTCATCCGAGAGGTTGGCGGATCTATTCATTAAAGAGATTGTAGCTCATCATGGTGTGCCGGTGTCTATCGTGTCGGATCGTGAAACCCGGTTCACATCAAAATTTTGGAAGAGATTCCATGATGCAATGGGGATGAGGCTACACATCAGCATAACTTACCATCCTCAGACAGATGGTCAGTCTGAGAGGACAATCCAGACGCTCGAGGATATGCTCCGAGCATGTGTGATCGATTTTGGAGGAAGTTGGGATGATCACCTACCGTTAGCGGAGTTCTCATACAACAATAGCTATCATGGCAGCATTGGCATGCCACCATATGAGATGCTATACGGTAGAAGGTGTAGGACGCCCGCATGTTGGGGTGATATCGGGCAGAAGGAGTTGGGAAGTATTAAGGTGATCGAGGCTACTACGAAGAAGTTGGAGAAGATCAAAGCCTTTATGAAGGTGGCAAAGGATAGACAAAAATCGTATGCCGACAAAAGGCGTAGACTGATTGAGTTTAACGTGGGCGATAGAGTCATGTTGAAGGTCTCACCTTGGAAGGTGATCATCCAGTTTAGAAAGAGGGGTAAGCTCAGTCCAAGATACATAGGGCCTTTCCGAATTATCGCACGAGTAGGAGAGGTGGCCTATTGATTAGAACCGCCTGATGAGTTAAGTGGAATTCATCCAACATTCCATGTATCTCATCTGAGAAAGTGCTTAGCCAATAAGGATATGATTGTACCACTGGAGGACATCGAGGTGGTTGAATGGCTTAATTATGTAGAGCAACCAGTGGTAATCATCGATCGGAAGGAGAAGAGAATGCGGAATAAAATGGTTCCACTTGTGCGTGTGCAGTAGAAACACAGAAAGGGTTCTGAGTCTACGTGGGAGACTGAGGAAGAAATGAGACAACATTACCCACAGTTGTTCAAAGAGTGACAGGTTTCGGAGACGAAACCTCTTTAAGGGGGGTAGATTTGTAACACCCAAAATTTTTGTCAAGTTAAAGAGAAGAAAGCAATAAGAAGGAAAATAAAAAAAAAGTATCTTGAAAGAAAGGATAAGGAGCCAAAGTGGAGGGGGTCAAAGTGTAAAAGAGTACAAAATCCAATATTTTATTAAATAAAAGGGTATGGACACCCATTTGGAGTTCTCACTCATGCTTTTCGACCAAAAGAAGAAGAAGGAAGAAGCAGAAACTTTTCTCTCAGTTTCAAGAAGAAGAAGAATCTGTGTTTGCCTTTGGTATGTGTTTCTTTGTATAATTGGCTCGGTTTTGTTGGGTACTTGACCATGAAACTGATTTTTATGTGTTCTATGTGTTTGGTTGTTTATTTTGGTGTGTTTTTAGGTGTTTGAACTCTTGTGCACTCAAGTTTGGACTTTTGATGGCAAGGATAATGCTGCCGCTGCTCACCGCTGGGTAAGAGAGATGGAGGCGATGTTAGAGATTAGTGAGTGCAGGGAGGACCAGAAGGTGAAGTTCACCACTCACTCATTCGTTGACTCGGCTCTATGTTGGTGGGATAATATTGTCCAAGCCGAGGGCAAAAGGGCCATCGGGAGGATGAGGTGGGGAGAGTTGAAGAAAATGGTGATTGAGGAATTCTGTCCTCACTAAGAACTAGATAAGATTGAGAGGGAGTTCCTGCAGCTAGAGGCGGGAACCATGACCCACCAACAATACACCACCAAGTTCAACAAAATGGCTAGGTTGGTGCCAGACCAGGTGACACCCGTGTCACGGAAGATCAAGAGGTATATCCAAGGATTGCCAGTGGATATCCGCAGACACCTGATTGCTGCCCGACCGAGTACCTTTAGGTCAACAGTGGACCTGGAAAGAAGACTCTATAATAAGAGGGAAGTGGCTGTGGTTGAGGTGAGCAAGATGGGTGGTGGTGACAAGAACTGGAAAGGGAAACAGTTTGGACGTGGTGGTTACACTCCAAACAACAAGAGGATGAGAATGGATGACCGAAGGGTGGTGTCATCAAGCACGGGGATGAAGAAGTGTGGCAAATGTGGGAAGGAGCACACTGGTGAGTGCAAGTGGGGATCAAAGGTATGTTTCAAGTGCGGGAGGCCTGGTCATATTGCAAAGGATTGTAGGGTGTTGAGGTGCTATAACTATGGTGAAGAAGGTCATGTGAGTAGGGATTGCAAGAGGCTGAGGGCCAAGAGTTCTGGGGCGAAGAAGGGGACCGAGAATGAAGGGCAGAGGGCAAGCGCTAGAGAATTCATGATGACCCGGGATGAGGCCAGAGTGGACCCCGACGTCGTGTCAGGTATGTTTCTATTAAACCAAATTTGTGCCTCTGTATTATTTGATTCTGGTGCTAGTAGGAGTTTCATTTATGCTGCTTTCTGTGCTAAGTTGCCTGTTAGTAGTAGGAGTATTGATGAGCCCTTCAAAGTAGAAATAGCTATTGGTAAGTCCACCAGAATTTCTAAGATGATAGAAGATTGTGACATAGAACTAGAAGGCCATAGGTTCACTGCTAAACTATTTGTGATGCCCCTAGGTGGATTTGATGTAGTTCTAGGGATGGGTTGGTTAGCAGCCTATAAGGCAAATATTATGTGTCGCAAGAAAATGATTCTATTAATTGCGCCCGATGGAAGTTCGGTGATGGTTTACGGTGATCGAGTGACAACGGTTCCTAATGTGATTTCGATGGCGGTGGCAGAGAAGTGCATGAAACGCGGATGTAGTGCCTACCTGGCTTATGTGAAGGATGTGGATGCATCGGTACCACAATTTTCTGATGTACCAGTAGTGTGTGACTTTCCGGACGTGTTCCTAGAAATTTACCAGGTGTGCCACTGGACTGTGAGATTGAGTTTCAGATTGATTTGATACCCGGTGCTCAACCTGTTTCCAAAGCACCGTATTGGTTGGCTCCGACGAAGATGAAGGAACTGATGGTTCAAATGCAGGAGTTGATGGACAAGAAATTCATCCGACCATAGCATCTCTCCCTGGGGTGCTCCGGTCTTGTTTGTCAAGAAGAAAGATGGTAGTATGAGGATGTGTATCAAATACCGAGAGTTTAACAAGTTAATGGTAAAAAACCGATATCCCCTGCCCAGAATAGATGACTTGTTTGACCAGCTCCAGGGTGCCAGTTGGTTCTCGCGAATAGATCTTCGATCTGGTTACCATCAATTGAAGGTTAAGGAGCAGGATATCCTTTAGACATCTTTTCGCACACGTTATGGACACTATGAGTTTCTCATTATGTCTTTCGGTCTAACTAACACGCCAGCTGCCTTTATGGATTTGATGAACCGAGTGTGTCGGCCAATGTTGGATAAATCAGTGATTGTGTTTATTGATGATATCCTGATTTATTCAAAGAGCGAAGAAGAACATGCCGGCCATATACACGAAATATTAGAGACGCTTAGGAGAGAGAAGCTGTACGCCAAATTCTCTAAGTGCGCTTTCTGGTTGAGCGAAGTTCAATTTTTGGGTCACGTGGTAAATTCTGAAGGAATCATGGTAGACCCGGCGAAGGTTGAGGTGGTGATGCGATGGAAGTCTCCAAAGATGCCATCTGAGATCCGCAGTTTCTTGGGTCTGGCGGATACTACAGAAGATTTATCCAAGACTTTTCCAAGATAGCCTCACCTTTGACCAAATTGACTCGCAAGGATGTGAAGTTTGTGTGGGGTCGAGAACAGGAGAATGCTTTCGAGGAGTTAAAGACGAGATTGACTCAAGTTCCTGTCTTGACGTTGCCTGAATGGAACGAAGACTTAGTGGTCTATTCAGATGCTTCTTATACGGGATTGGGTTACGTGCTAATGCAACATGGAAGGGTAATTGCCTACGCGTCCCGACAGTTGAAAATCCACGAGGTCAATTACCCCACTCATGATTTGGAGCTTGCGGTTGTGGTCTTTGCATTAAAGATTTAGAGGCACTACCTGTATGGATGAAGTGTACTATCTTCACTGACCACAAGAGCCTGAAATACTTCTTTGAACAGAAAGACCTCAATATGAGGCAAAGAAGGTGGCTAGAATTGATCAAGGATTATGATTGTGAGATCCATTACCACCCGGGCAAAGCCAATGTAGTAGCCGATGCCCTCAGCCGACAAGAGAGAACCGAGCCAATCCGGGTGAAAGCTTACCAATTGATTATGACCTCCGATGTGATGACGCAGATCAAGGAGTTCTAAAATGAGGTGTTGAAGGAGGATTGCCTTAACTCTGAAAGGATGAGAGGTCTAGTCACGGAATTGGGTGAAAATATTCACGGGGTTAGAACTCACTTTGGGCGAATGTGGATCCCATGTTATGGACACATACGAGGGAAAATCATGGATGAAGCTCATAAGACTTGATACTCCATTCATCTCGGTGCTACCAAGATGTATCATGACATGAAGAAGGATTACTGGTGGCCGAGTATGAAGCGTGATGTGGCGGAGTATGTGGGTAAGTGCCTTACTTGCTTGCAAGTAAAGGCAGAGCATCAGAAGCCTTATAGGAAGATCCAACCTCTGGATATACCCGAGTGGAAGTGGGAACATATCACCATGGATTTCATCACGAAGTTACCCCGTACGACAAGGGGGTACGATGCCATATGGGTGATAGTTGATCGATTAACAAAGAGTGCCCACTTCTTGCCGATCCGCGAAACATATTCATCCGAGAGGTTGGCGGATCTATTCATTAAAGAGATTGTAGCTCATCATGGTGTGCCGGTGTCTATCGTGTCGGATCGTGAAACCCGGTTCACATCAAAATTTTGGAAGAGATTCCATGATGCAATGGGGATGAGGCTACACATCAGCATAACTTACCATCCTCAGACAGATGGTCAGTCTGAGAGGACAATCCAGACGCTCGAGGATATGCTCCGAGCATGTGTGATCGATTTTGGAGGAAGTTGGGATGATCACCTACCGTTAGCGGAGTTCTCATACAACAATAGCTATCATGGCAGCATTGGCATGCCACCATATGAGATGCTATACGGTAGAAGGTGTAGGACGCCCGCATGTTGGGGTGATATCGGGCAGAAGGAGTTGGGAAGTATTAAGGTGATCGAGGCTACTACGAAGAAGTTGGAGAAGATCAAAGCCTTTATGAAGGTGGCAAAGGATAGACAAAAATCGTATGCCGACAAAAGGCGTAGACTGATTGAGTTTAACGTGGGCGATAGAGTCATGTTGAAGGTCTCACCTTGGAAGGTGATCATCCAGTTTAGAAAGAGGGGTAAGCTCAGTCCAAGATACATAGGGCCTTTCCGAATTATCGCACGAGTAGGAGAGGTGGCCTATTGATTAGAACCGCCTGATGAGTTAAGTGGAATTCATCCAACATTCCATGTATCTCATCTGAGAAAGTGCTTAGCCAATAAGGATATGATTGTACCACTGGAGGACATCGAGGTGGTTGAATGGCTTAATTATGTAGAGCAACCAGTGGTAATCATCGATCGGAAGGAGAAGAGAATGCGGAATAAAATGGTTCCACTTGTGCGTGTGCAGTAGAAACACAGAAAGGGTTCTGAGTCTACGTGGGAGACTGAGGAAGAAATGAGACAACATTACCCACAGTTGTTCAAAGAGTGACAGGTTTCGGAGACGAAACCTCTTTAAGGGGGGTAGATTTGTAACACCCAAAATTTTTGTCAAGTTAAAGAGAAGAAAGCAATAAGAAGGAAAATAAAAAAAAAGTATCTTGAAAGAAAGGATAAGGAGCCAAAGTGGAGGGGGTCAAAGTGTAAAAGAGTACAAAATCCAATATTTTATTAAATAAAAGGGTATGGACACCCATTTGGAGTTCTCACTCATGCTTTTCGACCAAAAGAAGAAGAAGGAAGAAGCAGAAACTTTTCTCTCAGTTTCAAGAAGAAGAAGAATCTGTGTTTGCCTTTGGTATGTGTTTCTTTGTATAATTGGCTCGGTTTTGTTGGGTACTTGACCATGAAACTGATTTTTATGTGTTCTATGTGTTTGGTTGTTTATTTTGGTGTGTTTTTAGGTGTTTGAACTCTTGTGCACTCAAGTTTGGAGGAGTTTTACTTGTTGGCTGCATAGGTGAGTTCTAGACCCCGGTTTTTATGTGTTTTAAACTTCTTGGGGGCTGAAAATACATGTTTAGAAAGGTTTTACAACTGTTTTATGTTTACCCGTATGTATATGTGTGTTTATGTTTGTGTTTTATGGTTGATTGTGTGTGGTTGATGCTTAGAATGATAGGAATAAGCTTCGAATAGGTTAATATGCAGATTGGGTTTGAAAATAAGTCTGAAATATCCATAACTATTGGTCATGCGCCCAAATAGGGCTCATGCGCCTGAAATTTTGACTTAGAAAACTTAAGTGAAGCTCATGCGCCCTAATAGTTCCCATGCGCCTGGAATTTTTGCCAAAATAGCCTAAGTACCAGCCCATGCGCCCATATAGTAGTCATGCGCCTAGAAATTTCCTCAGGCGCCTAAGTGTTAGTCATGCGCCTGAACAGTACCCCATGCACCCAGGATTGGTTCACAGGCGCCTAGGTGTTGGTTCATGCGCCCACAATGCGTTCATGCGCCCAAGCAGTACTCATGCGCCTGTATAGTGCTCATGCGCCTAGAACACTTAGAAAATATTCTGAAATTTTAGGAAAAAGGAAATTTAAGGAATTGCTCTGGGATGTTTTAATGGTTGTATTTGTTTATTCCATGCTTGTTTATGGCCTGTTCTTGTGTTCCATATTATGTATTATTGTGTGGCTTTACATGGTGTGTTTATGTTCATATACGTAAACTATTATCATAATGAAAGTGAAAGATTAATGATAATGAAAAGTGGAACATAAGGAATGAATGAAAGTCTTGCAAGCAAATTGAATAGAGGTGCACGACGAAGTTGTCGTTAGCTCAACTGTGTGCGGTTTAGCTAACCCGAAAGATGCACACAAGGTCAATCTTTGAGATTGACGGGACCCTTATGGCATGCCCTGCTACTGGGTCAGGCTTCGTGCGCAATGTTAGGGGTCTATTTATAGACTCCGACCCAGTACCCGCTTCGTGCATAATGTTTAGGGTATTGTACATTGGTCTGGTAGAAAGTGAAAGATAATAACGAAGGTACGAAATGAACGATGAAAGATAATGAGGAATATTATCTTGCTATATGTATGTCGTGTGAACACATACGAAAGTAATGAACTTTATGAATTTTAAGAAAAATGATATTTTCGTAGGGGTGTTTTAAATGTTTTAAAACTAGAACTCACTCAGCAATGTTGACTTTTATGCATTTTTCAGTTGGCAGGTAAATGTTGCTGAGGGTGGCACGCGGGGGAAGCTACTCGTCAGGGCAAGACTGGCATTCATTCGTGCAAATGATTTTGTTGTGTTGTAATGCAACTAGTTGATTGTTTTGTAACCCTAACTTACAACGATGTATTATTTGGCAACAATAATTATAAGCATGAATGGTTTTTGTTAACTTAATCCGCTGCTTAATCTTATAAAATGTATAATGTTTTATATGTATAATGTTATGATTGACCAACTGTGAGGTCTCCGAGAACGAGGCCCTTATTAAATTGTGAGGCCGATGATCATGATATGCGTATTCACTTCATGGGACTACTTTTATAATCAACTCTCGAGATTTGTGAAAAAGCTCTTATATTACAATTTATGTCATATATCACACAATCTATTTCTTTACGGTTTTTATCTCAAAGACACCCATTTTAACCTACTAGTTTAACGTCTATGGGTGTGTGGACTACTGGTCTGAAAACATTTTGCTTGTCAAGCAATTTTAATTTAGCCTTTCAGGCATATTGCTATTTTAACAATTTTTCTTTATGTATGTACTCCTACAAAGTTTTATATATAAGTTATCTTTCTCATCATTTATATTTGTTACTATAGCATATGCAAATATGTAATTCATTTCGGTTCCATATCGTACTGTTTTGTACATAATGTATTGAGATCACATATTTGTTTGGTACCTGATTTTGTACCGGTACTCCATTATCCTCTTTAGGGATATCATTAATCTCTTCTGGGATTATATTAGTCTCTTCTTTGCTTTCATGTTTTCTTTTGATGGACATGTCTCCCAAAATTATCGAATATGCGAGGCACAAATGAGTGCTTCAATTGTGATAGCAAAGGCATTGTTGCTATGGTGGAGAAAGTTCTATGCAAGATCATAAACATTGTCTCCAATACGTTCAAATGATATGGTAATGTTGTGATTAGGTCTAAATTCGAGGTTTTGGGTGGCCATTTTTGAAGAGTGAGATTAGTGTGAATGAAACTCGAGAGTGGTTTTGGAGTTGAGAACGATGATGATGGAATAGTAGGGGAGAAAGAGAAGACGGTTTACAGATATCAGATTATATATAATATTAAGATTTTAAAATTCTTACCACCATAAACTAATTTTTTGATAGTTTCTTTAATGATGAAGCAGTCTTTTCAGGCAAGGTACGACACCACTACCTTTCGAAAGATAGAAGTGGGCATTACGTTTCAGAAGATAGAAGTGTATCCTGACAAGAAAGCAAGTTTTTCACTAATTTTCAAATGAATGTTAAAAACAATTTTTAAACTCAATCTGAATGGATTATAAGTTATTCAAAGTTCACCATCCAAATAGAAAATTTAAGATATTTAAATGTTGTTTCATCAAACACCTTTGTAAAAAGATCTATATATTGTTTATTTGTATGTACCTTGACTAATTCATGATCTTTTTCTCTACATAGTCACTACTAATATCAGTGTGCTTTGTCTTTGAGTGTTGAACTTGATTACTGGAAATTGAAATAACACTGTTTTTGTTAATGTAAATGGGAGTGTTCATGAAGTTGACACCATAATCTTTGAGTTGAATTTGAATCCATAGAACATGAGCATAGCAACTAGAAGCAACAATGTATTCTACTTCAACAGTTGATGTAAAAACACAAGTTTACTTCTTACATTGCCAGAAAACCAATATTCCCCTTAGAAATTAACAAGCCCCTAATGTAGACTTTTTGTTGATGTTACAATCTCCATAGTCACTATCACTGCAACCATAAATATTAAAGTTAGCACTCTTAGGGTACCACAATCTCAACTTAGGTTCTCCCTTAAGATAATTCAAGATTCTTTTAACAACAATCATATCTGACACTTTAGGAACTGCTTGAAATCTTGTGCACAAGCATATTGTAAACATGATATTTGGTCTGCTGGCTGTAAGGTAAATGAGAGATCCAATGATGGCACGATATTGCTATTGATTAACTACTTTGCCCTCAAGATCTGGAGTTAATGTGCATGCCTTAAACATTGGTGTTTTTATAACTTTTGCATTAGTTCCTTAATATCTCACTAAGATGTATTTTACATACTTAAGATTGATTTATAAACATACCATCATAGGTTGCTTTTTGTAACCCAAGAAAGGAAATAAGTTCTCCCATTGAACTCATTTTAATTTTGATTTTATGAGGTGTTCAAAGTCTTTGCATAGCCTTTCATCAGTAGATCCGAATATGATATCATCCATATACACTTGTACCAACATGATGTATGTTCCAACTTTCTTAATGAAGAGAGTTTTTTATGGAGCGTCTGGTGTAACTATTTCTTAAACGAAACATAAAGAGAGTCTCATATCATTTTCTTAGAGCTTGATGTAGCCCATACAAAGCTTTATCAAGTTTACACACGTGGTCTGGAAACTTAAGATCCTCAAAACAAGGTGGTTGGCATAAATATACTTATTTCACCTTAGAGATAAGCACTCTTCACATTTATTTGAAAGACCTTGAAGTTTCTTGAGGTAGCAAAAGCAAGAAATATTCTTATTGTGTCAAGTCTTGATATTGGAGCAAAAACTTTATCATAGTTTATTGCTTCCTCTTGTGTGTATCCTTGTACAACAAGTCTTGCTTTGCTCTTAATTATTGTTCCTCTATAATCCTTTTTGTTCATAAACATCCATTTGGTTCCTATTGCACTCTTTCCTTTTGGAAGTGTATATAGTGTCCAAACTTTTTGCCTTTCTAACTAGAGAAGCTCTTCCTACATAGCTTCAACCCAACTATTTTCTCTTAAGGGTTCATGAACTTTCTTTGGTTTAAGTTGAGACAAGAAGTATGAGAATAAGCAAATATTTGCTTCATGTGCTTTACTTCTTGCCTTGACACTAACATCAAAATTTTTGATGATATTTTCAATTGGACACTCTTTATGAATCCTAAGTCTTGAAATCACTTTGAGTTGTTGAGATAAATCTAAATTTATGAAATTTGTTTCAAGGTGTTTAACAGATGGATCAACTACTGAACTTTCACCTTCTTAGGCAGGTCTAGTATTTGTCTCTTGTTCAGCAGGTTGTCTAGTACCAGTATGTTCATCTACATGAGACTCTTTATCAAATGAGTCATCATGATCATTTGATGAATTAAAAAATCACATTTTTAGTACTTGCATGTACATCTGCTGATTGCATTTATGTGGGATCAGAAGTTGTTGTTCGCTGAGCAGATGTCAAAGGAAGATCAACTCTATAGTCTACAGTTTTAGTAGTTGGAGCATCTATTGATTTTTCTATTGAATCTCCTGAAATACTCTTAAGTAAATGGTTAAAAGCATTTATGAATCCATTTTGATCAAATATCCAACTTTGGGTGCAACCAACACTATTTAAGGAGTTTTTATTAAGGAGTTTTATTAAATATAACATTTTGAACATAGCACGTAGTGCTGATTGTTTGCAACCAACACTATTTAAGGTCTTAACAACGTAAGAAATGGTCTTATCTAATGGCATAGTTCATTAGAGGCTTTCCCATGTGTTATAGCTATCAACACTCTATTTTGAACATAGCACACAATGCTGATTGTTTCAACCTAGAATGTTCTAGGAAGTCTGAAGTCAACAACATGGTCCTTCGAGCCTCAATAAGTGTCTTATTTTTTGTTTTAGCAACTCCAATTTGCTAAGGAGTTTTAGGAGCATTGTATTATCTAGCAATACCTTTGGATTCACAAAAAGAATAAGAAGTGTGGTTTTTGAATTTAGTTCTTGATCACATCTAATGATTTTAACATATTTATCAATTTGGTTCTTATTTTTAAGAACAAATAACATTATTATTTTAGCAGTTTCATATTTAGTTTCTTAAAAGAATACCCAAGTAAATCTTGTAAAGTCATATATTAAACCAAGCAATATGATTTTCTACCCAGACTCTTTACACATGTTAGACCAAACAAGTTTATGTGTAGTAACTGTAAAAGAGTAGTGACTGAATTTATTTATTTGGTCTTATGAGAAGAAGATTTATTTTGCTTTCTTTTTAGACAAGCAACATAGTGATTAGCACTTGCAAATTCTTTGTTAGGTAGTCCTGTGACTAAACCATTTTTACCTATTTATTCATATTCTTTAGATTTACATGTGCTAGTCTTTTATGCTAAAGAGATGATTCATTCAATAAAGCTTTTGAAATAAAACAGGATACATTTCCTGAAGGTGATGTATTTTGCATGTTGAGAATGTATATATTGTCTTTCCTGGGGGATCTTAAATTTTTTTTATTATTATTTGGAATAACAAACCTAGGTATAAGGACAATATATTCATGCTTTGTGAAAAGAGTATTGTGTTTTTTATCATAAAGTTTAGATGCACTCTAACAAATTATAATTTAACTCGTTCACATACTTCACCTCATTGAAGCTTACCTTTCTATTACATATTGTGCCTCTACCAGTAATGTATCTGTGCCTTGAATCACTTCCAAAGGTAACAAATCTACCATCATATGCTTCTAGATTTAGCAGACATATTTAGTCACCTGTCATGTGCCAAAAGCATCCGCTATCCACAATCCACAAGTTATCTTTGATCTATGGAAGTTCCTAAACATAATTGAATGGATTAGTGATGAATGGGGACCCAAGCCTATTTAGTCTCCGCTCTTCCAAATTTCAGCATGTTATTTGACTTATAAAGTGCTAAATGCTTAATTTGGGGTTTTCGGTCAGCTAAACTTTCATCAAGATTGGTAGATGTATTTGGTCTCCAAAATTTCTTTGTTTTAGAAGTTTTGAAAGTGCTGGTTGTCTTGACATATCTTATTTTGCTGATCTACTGAATTTCCTTCAAAAGTTGCTTTCTTTAGTGCTCTTTAGAATCTTAGCCCTTCTATTAATGAATTACTAGGCCCTGGGTGCTTCCTCAATGCTGACTTGTTATGAAGATTCTTCAGTAGTGCTGAGTTTTCCTTTTTCATCGGCACTAACTTCGGCTTGCTGCTGAACAATATTTGAAGTACTTCTTCTTCTTCTTCAAGATGTTTCACCAGCAGTTGGGTAGTTGTTCAAAGATCTTGATGCTTTAGATTGATTTGTCGGTTTTGACAAAGGATTATAGAGGCAATCTTTAGCAAGATGTCATTTTCACCACACACCAAGAAAATGAGGTGAACTTTCTTCTTCTTAGCCATCTCTATCTTTCTTTAAAGATCTGTTAGCTCTAACTTTATTTGTTCTTTTTGTCCTCTAGCTATCAGCTCATGATCAATGAAGTTCTCAAAAGTCACCTTTCTTGGGAACTTCATCTACTGATAGTTATCATCATTCTTCTTCTACCTTTCTTCTTCTCTGGACATCCTCTTTCTCAGCTTGTAATCAACATGTGTGGATAGATCAATCTTATTTCTTGGAAACTAATTGTTATGAATCCTTACAGCTTCATCAGTTGATTTCTGAATATATGGTTGGGGCCTCTTCTAAAGATGAGTTTACTTTTGTTTGTTTTGTTGCTTTAACAAACTTTATATGCTTAATCTTCTTTTTTAGTTTCCTATTTTCCCTTTTGTTTGACTCAGGAGATACCTTTTCATCCTAAATCACCTCATCCTTACTTTTCACTTTCTTTCCTTCAGTTTTGGCATAATTAAACTTGACACAGATCAGATCAATAGACACTTGCTCTTCACTTCTAAGTTGTATCTGGGAGTGTATGTGGAGCGTATACCACTGGAGGTTCCATAAAATTATACCCCAAACCTGTCTTGGTTTGATACAACGTTTAGAAATTCTCAGTGAAAGCAAGTAATTTTTCAAACTTTTCAGTTTAAACATTATATTTATCTATGTCTTAGCTATTGCTAAACCACATTATATAGATTTCAATATGGTCAAGAGATCATCAAACTTGGTCTCTAAATTAGTTTGTTTGTGTTTGATCAGTGAAATAATCTTCTCAAGCTCTTTTATTTTTTCTTCTTGAGCTTGATTAGTTTTCTTAAAATCAATTTTAAGAATTTAAATTGACTCCACATCATTCATGACATCCAAATTGTGATTCCTATACATGTTTACTTATGCAATACACTCAAGTGTATAGTAAGGTTCAAAAGTTACTTGGGATGAAGGAGTGCAACTACTGGCCATCAAAGCATTGTAGATGGGTGAGATGTCTTCTACATAAAAACTCTAATCAATTGAGTTTTCACCAGATGCTATAGCTACAGTATGCCTTTGTGTACCTAAAGAGGGATGAGTTTGATAGCTTGATTGCTGCTTGAAGCTTGAAGAGTTTATAGCGGCTGGATTTGACTTGAGGGCTTTGTAATCCTTGGCAAAGTGGCCAAAGTGATGGCAGTTGAAGCATTTAACTTTGCTTTTATCTATTCCAAATCTATACCTTATTTTTCTTTGTAATTTCCTCTCAGTTCTTTGTTGAAACTGTTTAGCAGTGAAACAGATCATGGCTATATGGTACTTAATGTCAAGTTGTTCAAGATCATCTGAATGTATGCATTCTAGATCTTCTTTAGATAGTTGGAAGAAGTTTGTTTGCTTAGTAACAAATGCTTAGCTTGAGCGATTGGATGAAAAAGCTGGAGTTGATGAATGTTGATTCCAAATAAAAGAGGTGATGAAAATGGTGACTTAATAGTTTAGGATTCAAGATGGGTGATCATTGGCACTTGATGAGTCACCATAGGTATTTGGTAGGACTAAAATTGATAAAGTTTATGAATAGGAGACATGAGCATTAAGGACTACAAAGTGTTGGGAGATGTGCTGAGAGATTCTTCATCTACATCCATCTCCATCTGGTAGGCACTTAGAATGTCGTACAGTTTTTTAAGTGTCATGGTCTTCAAGTTCTCAGTTCTTCTTATGGACAGCATTTAAATTGTCCATGTCTTGGGTAAGGACCTTAAGAACTTTCTGAGAACATCACTATTCTCCATCTTCAACCTTGCTTCAATGAGAGAGTCTAGCAGCTCTACGTATCTAAGATATGTAGAAGTCATGGTTTCTTCTCTGATGAAACAATAGTTCTCAAGCTTCTGCTTTAGAACATCTTACTTGCTCTTCTTCATATCTTTTTTTCTTCATATATGGCCTTTAATCCTTCCCACAAGTTTTAAGCGGTAGTGAACTTCTTGAAGTCATGAATGATGTTGTTTGGTATACTCATCTTTATCAACCATAAAGCTTTAGAGTCTACATCCATCTTCTTTAGATCTTTTTAAGATCTTCTTAAGAGTACTTCGTAGGATCATTTGGAATTATCCCACCTCTTTCACCTGTAACCTGAACCATTAGAACACATAGTCCATTTAGTATTGACAACCAGAGTTTCAAATCTTGATTTCTTAGGAAATCTTCCATTCTGATCATCCATGTGTCATAGTCATTCAGGATGAACAAAAGAGGTTTAATTTGAGTACCATTCCCCAAGTCATGCTTGCTAAATAGTGCAACAACAATCATTTTGACAAGAATAAGGAGTATGAAGTGTTTGAGTGTTTGAAAGTGAGATCAAAAGAAAACATCAAGAGCCAAAGCTCTGATACAACTTGTTGGATCGAAATGAAATGAAACAAGACTTTTCTAATGACCAGTAGATAATAAATGCAAAATTTTTGTTTACCTTCTACTAAACAAACACACAGATAATATTTAGAATGAAAATAACACAAGAAGTTCTTTTAAAGTATTCACTTTCTTATATTCACTGATTACATCATGCAATAACTGGAAAACAAGCGAGCAAACTAGCTAACTTTAAAACTATACAAGTGTGATGTATTTATACTATCAAAGGTAAACACTAGAACAAATGGCATTATACTATTCAAGGTTTAGGATCAATGGCATGTTCTAGCCATTAATCTATACATTATGGCATTCCATGAATGTATAATACTATTGATTACAAAACAATATATAACATAGACAAGAATTAGCAAAACAAAAGATCAGCAGTTGCAGAATATTGTTGGTACCACTACTCTTTAGCATTATCACTCTTGTCGACATAAGCTGTGAAACCACAGCTCTTTAGATTATCAGCAGATGTAGATATGCCTCTTCACGGTTGTTCAATACTTGATCAACTTGATGTAGTCCTTCAGCAGACGAACTTCATCTTCGACATATCTGATCAACATAGTACATACATACATAGTGTTTAGGTAGCTTTATCCTCTTCACGTTTCAACACATAGACTTGAGTTACAAATATAAATTCTATATATAAAAAATACAATACCCAAAAATAAAACTTGAAAAAGTTGTCAATGTATAATGTTATTTAAAATTATAAATATTAATATACAAAAGAAGTGTATAAATATAAAATAACATTCACTCGTTTTTGAAATAAATACTTCAATGTTGTTTATTTTTATGTTAAAATATTTTATAACTCTACAATTGTGATTTAAGAGGTAAAACTGTACAAATTATTTTTGCATCAAAATAATTTATTGTGTCATATCTAAAACTTAAAAAAAAATAGAATAGTTTTTAGACAACTCAATTAACAGTTATATCTTTGAATACATAACTTGTAAAAATAAGCATAAGATCCAAAAAAAGTGAGTTTAACAAAACCGTTAACATTGTGTCTACATGATCGTTGAAGGGTGGTCAATGCAACAATTTCACAATATTTGGAGAATCTTAGAACACTTAACAGATCAAATAGGGAATCGGTGTTATAATGAAACAAAGAATACAAGTAAACAACAAGAACAAGAACAAGAACAAGAACATGATAATATGGTTTTCAAGAATGTTGTATATTGCTATCAAGTTCTCACAAGTGTTACAAAGCTTATCTAAAGATACAAGTACTTGAGATACTTTATACTACATTCTATAGCCAGTCATATTTTGAAGACCAGATAGAAACATTAATCTAGACAACAAGATAAATGTAGAGTCAAAAGACAGATTGCTTTTTGACTAGTGACTATGACATGACATAGCTCACATCTTAATATATTACAAAAAAAAGATAAAAGTACAAGAGTAGAAAATTACAAACAAAAGAACTTAATCTACAGTATGATAAAAATAAAGACTTTTCACCAACTCATATAAGTTGGTGAGTCTTCTAAAGTGACAGCAAAAAGTTATTCAGTTTTTGTCAAAAGGTGATTCAGAAAAAGCATGTCTTCTCTGTATTCGGAAGAAATCAGTTTTTGGCTTCGGGAGACTTTGTCTTTGAAGCTTCGGAAGAGTTCATCTTTGGCTTCGGAAGATATGGTAATTTGGCTTCGGAAGATTTGATACTTAGTATAATTCACTGAGTTATATCAAATCTTTCGAAGTAGTTTCCTTGTACTTCACATGTACATGCTAAGAGCTCTTTGGTTGTATCAGGCTCTAAGTGTGATCATTATAGTGTCTTTTTACAAAAGCATATGCGCTTCCTTTTTTTATTTTTAAGTATTTAATAATATATATGTATGTATGCATGAGCGAGTAGAAATTGTATCACGTCGTAAAACGCGACATACCCACTAGTGTATATGTATATGTACGTAATTGTTTATCTAACATGGTATATATTATGTCATTAAGTTTATCATAATTTATGAACAAAATCATGGTTATGTAAATTACACAAAAATAAATATATTTTTAGTATATTTACAAGCTTTAACTTTATATGCTTTAACTTCCAAATTTTTCACATGATATTCTTGTAATTCGATATATTTTCATAAACGTTGGTTTTTGCAAAACTATTTTTCTAGCAAAGAAACACAGACAATAAAATATGTATGTTTAAGCATTCGTCTACGTTATTGTAAGTGAAACGCAGGAACATGAACAAAAGTAGTGTCTTCTACTAATCCCATCAATGATTTACCGTGGTTTCTGATTTAGTTGATGCAAGTCGGGACCATAACTCACCATACAAGTTTACACACCGTTAAGACAAGTATGTAATCACCGGCGAAGCCGTTCCCGAGCTGCACCAAGCAAATCAGAAAACCATCGTACCAAAAGCTTCTGTTCTTCCGTTATGTCAATAAACATAAACAGATGCATAATTTGAAACGATAGCTACAAATAGCAATATCTGTGTGCATGTAATATTTAAGCTCATTTCTAAAGAGAGAAGGTGTGTGAGCATTGTTGGATGGGGGAAATTTTATGCATTTATATGAGAAAAGAATCAATCAATTGAAACCACGTGGACTTAAGAATGGGCATGGACTTCAATCTAATTACAACAATGCCATTTAGAGTTAAAAGGGGATTTGAACTTTGTGACGGTGTTTGAATGAGGGTGTTACGGTAAACTCACGTGTTGATGTGTGTGCTTACGGCGAAAGGGCGATGTAAGTTCATAGAAATTCCGTTAAAAAGGTTATTTAATTTATTGTAATTATGACTAATATAATTTTTGAAGTTATATTCGATTCATATATATTTGAATCAATAATACGCAGTTAAAATCATACACCAAAAACTTCAAGATCCACTGCACGTACGTAGTCTGTTTTTATAAATATAGTAAAGGGGTTTGATGATTTAAAACACGTGAATACGGTATAATATGTGAAAAGCATGTTACATGGATTGTGTTTTGTTGTGAACCGTGAACTAGTGTTTTCTTCCGCGTTACGCGAGTGGAGTTTGGTTGTTTTCCCATGTCTTACGCGACCGTGACTTTCTTTGTTGTCGGGTCGGCCCATCGGAAACCACAAAAACGTATATCGATATCGGTTCCGATAATACCAAATACCGATGTCAATGTTTGATGCCAAAATTAATAAAAATAAACTTTTGTGGCCAAAAATAAAAAAATATAAAACTTTATTGTACTACCTCACTTGCCTTCATCATAAAAAAAAACCTCAATAATAGCTTGGACAAAAAACCAAAAGAATAATCCTAATTAGGATTTGGGTTTTAATATCAACTTGTAAAAAGATGTGGCCAATATATTATAAAGCAAACTTCACACGCGCTACGCGCGTGGGAGTTTGGTTGTTTTCCCTGTCTTACGGTACCGTGACTTTCTTCGTTGTCGGGTAGTCTCATCGGAAACCACAAAAGCGTATACCAATACCAGTTCCGATAATATGGAATACCGATACCAATGTTTGACGTCAAAAACACAAAAAATAAACTTTTGTGGTCAAAAAGCAAAAATATAAAACTTTGTTGTTAATCATAATTAGAATTTGGGTTTTAAATACATTTTGTAAAATTATGTGGCCAATATATTAAAAAACAAACTTTACTGTAACAATGAAGTTGTTTTTTAATATATATTATAATGTGCATAATGGTTGTGAATAATTGATCGATTACATTTATTAGTTATTTACTTATTATTTTTTCTGATTTTAAAAGGGTTGCTAAATTAAACAGTTAGTTTCGGTATAATCAAAACATGACCCGTTTATTAAACATTTTAAAATGCTAGATCAAAAATAGTTATTTATGAAACAATTTAAATTGATCGAATGTGGGGAAGATGATTGGAGGTGAAGCTTGATTTTCATAAATAGAAGTAGATGGAGAGGTTGGGTAAAGAGAAGGTGGGATTAAGAGCGAGAGAAAGAAGAGAAATTAAAAAGAGTAATTAAAGAGGGATCTGGTTGTGTAAAAAAATTTCTTAATTAATGTGAGTTTTTTCTTGAGTGTGGTATCAGGTTCGAGATTAATGTGGACAGACTAATGTACGAATTTCCCTTTGGGGACGTGCCAGACTGGTGTCTCAAGGTTCCGTACTTGAGTAATGAAGATGATCGAGTTTGCCAATGACCCGTAAGTGTTCCAATTATCCGTTCATAAAAAACAAGAAAACTAAAGAGATCGAGCAGGTTATAGTTTTTAATTTTATATTATTTTTCTATTTAATAAAGAAAATATATGTAAACAATGACAAATGCAATCTTTTTTAATCTATATTTAACTGTGGATTCTAAACGCCTAATACTCTAAACAAAGATTTTACTAAGTTTGTGTATAGGCACCATTTTCATAGAAGGATTTATATCACACTTCTCAAGCGAATCCATACTCTTTGAATACGATCTAATGTCCAAGTTCCCATGCTGTTTGATTTTTTACTTTTGAGAATAATAGATTAATATCCGAAACATTGACATGAATAAGTTCCTTAGTTTCTTTTTAAAACAAAAGAATGTACATGAAACCAACAATAAAACAACTTTAATTTATTTTAAATAAAACCACTTTTAACAGAAGTACGAGAACCCACGTTAAACAAGTCAGCGCATTCCCATCACATTTTGAAAAAAAACCGTAAGAGAACACATGACCGTTTCGGTTTGTTTGTTTCTGCCGAGAGACCAACACCCAAAAGTCAATGTTCTTCTTTTCCTTTTACATTTTGTTTCGTTTGTTGACGAACTTATCCATTCATTAAATCTACTGTTCACTTTACGTTATTAATCTGTCTACACTCGAAGCATCAACCATTTTGAATAGACGTTTTAACACTTTCGTACCATTGAGCTGCTGATATATACCATAAGTGGGTGAAACTCCAAAAAATCAAGATGAAGAAGAACTAACTAATAACCAAGGAACAATAAAATAATTCTAACATATACCAACAAAAGATTTATTCTAGGGTTCTTTTAACTAAATATATTTGTGAAAATACATCTCTATAACTCTATGTGATAAATGTATTGCCTAACTTTATATATTTTTAATTAAAAAAAAACCTAAAAAATAAGTCACTAAATAAATGAACTGTATATTGTACATAGTGATCACATATTAAAAAGTAAAGTCGGAAAAACACACAAGCATTTTCCATCTGATAAACTAGTAATAAAAATAATTAACAAAAATGAATGTACTACCAAAAACACCAAAGTAAAGAAAAAACATTTAAATATATAATTAGTTAGATATGGTAGACCCAACTGAATTATTAGCTTAACATCTTTATAGTCATTATGACTATTTATTTGCAGTTCTATTATTTGTATTCTTTTTTAACTTGTTCTACTATATATATTTTTCTCCACTTATTTTAATTCACATGGTATAGAGCCTATTTCACTTCTTCTTTCACCACCTCTCATCATCTTTTCTACTTCACCTTCCCTTTTTAAAGGCTATCATTTCATTCTATCTTCTCTTCATTGTTCAACCCTTCTCTTACGTAACATCCATTTTCTCTTCATTGTCTCACCGTTCTCCTATGTAACATCCTTTTTTTATGCCCTCTTCATTTTGGTCATGGTTTCCTCATCTTCGAATGATAACACCATTTCAATAAACACACTCATCACCATGCTTACCATTTACCTTTCATCCTTCAGTTATATCTTATAAAAAAACCAAATGCACCTTATTCTATCCTACCAAATCTTATTAGCCATGTTGATGGATCAAGCTCTGGTTCTACCTCCACTATCACTCAATTTGATAAATTGATTAATAATCCAGCCTTCACTTCTTGGGTGGGGCCAATCAAAAGACCATCATCATCTTACATGCTTCTTTATCCAAAAATATTATCACCATAATTGTTGGCTTGTCCACGGCTTGTTAAATTTGGATAACCTTAGAGGCTAGCTATGGCAACTCCTTTATTAAGTGTTTCCTATTTTACGAGACCAACTATGTTTCATTCTTAAAGGGGTTCAAAACAGTTTGCTGAATATGCTGGTGCTTTCAAGGCCTTGTTTGATCAGTTATCAGACATTTGACGTTCGATTGATGACAATGACCAGCATCCTTGGTTCATTTGTGGTCTTGGTCATCCATCATCAATGGGGTGTCCAATTGCTGATAACTGATCACATAAGGACTTGAAAGCAATACCATATTTAGCAACTAGTTTTAAATCTTTAAGAATGAGGCGTAGTTGGTCACGTAGATTATGAACACCCTCAATTGATGATGACTTATTCGGATGAAGAGGCATGTAGGATGATGATGGTATTTTGATCAAAAGAAATGATTGTTGCATTATTAATCATAAATCAGATTGAGTAATAGTGTAGGTAGGACTAAGGCTTGGTCCATCAACATGGCTAAGAAGATTTTAGTAGGATAGAACAGGGAGCATTTGGTTTTTCCATAAGAGGTAATTGGAGGATGAAAGTTAAATGGTAAGCATGTTGATGAGTGTGTTCAATGAAATGGTGTTATCATTCGAAAAGATAAGGAAGCCATGACTAACAATGGAGGGAAAAAAATGGATGTTGCATATGGGAAGGGTGGGACAACGAAGAGAGCTTATCTTCTTTATAATCTTTAGAACCTTGAGGAGATTTTCTTTCTCTCTCTAGTTTTGCTAGGATTCTTGCAACTGTACTTGATTGATATATAATGAAGGATGATTAGGACCACATGACAATATCTTAGTCCCTCGTTCCACAAGAGGTGTTATGCCATACATTAGATTTAAACATTCAACTTTTTATACGGAAGATCTATAACATCTTGTTCCACTATATTACTACTCACGCCCGATGTACTCGCTAGTTCTTCATTAATTAAAGAAATTGGCGTAGTATTATTCTTCGCGACCTCCTTATCCATGCTGTCCTCCAAGGACACTTCGATCTGTATTTTAAGCGGTTGTTCCTCATCGTAATACTTAATAAGTCAAAATGTTGTTGATCTGAAAGGTGTTGTTGTGATAGATTCTCATCAATCATGGAAAACATCGACTTTAATCAAGCAACCTTTTCCTATGGATTTATAAGTATGTTGAAATGGGTTAATGTTTTTAGATAGCAATATTTTTTTGTTTTAATAAGGAAACTGGCATTGATTCTGATCATAGCATTAGGAAAATTTGATTGGTTTGAGCATCTATAATGATCCCATTGATTACGGCTATTAGAATCATCGTATGTCGGTTGAAAGTATTCTTGGTGATAGTCGTTATAATCCTCCTGGTAAATTAAAAGCTTTTTGCCATCTCTAGTTCATAATTATTGCAATATAAAGTTGTAGTTCACCTCTGACTGATGATATTCTTTATGATAAGGTGAAGATGTCTTTTAGTGCGGGTAAGGTGAGGGTGTATCTTCGTAATAAACATATACCATATAATTTTTCTTCTCGCATCCTCTCACATGTGCAATTACTCAGGGCAATCATCTCGCATGTGAACTGGATTCTCGTAACATGTAAATGCATAATAAACTTTATTCATTGTATGTTTTAATACTTGAGAGTAACCTAAAAGACACAAAACACCTAGTGTGGTATCGATTAGAACAAAACAAAATAAAACTAAATATTTACTAAAAATTAAACTTTATGCATCAATTTCCCGACAATATAGTCTCCTTGCTAGATCGACCACCGACCTAAACGTAACTGGCCTAGCGGAGATCAGATGTCTGTGGATATCTGCCGGCAGACCTTGGACGTACCTCTTTATCTTTCGTGACACAGGCATCACCTGATTTGGCACCAACCTTGCCATCTCATTAAACTTCGTTGTATACTGCTGGTGTGTCATGGTTCCCGCCTCCAACTGCAGGAACTACCTCTCGACCTTATCAAGCTCCCTATGAGGACAAAACTCCTCAATCACCATCTTCTTCAGTTCACCCCATCTCATCCTCCCGATCGCCCTACTACCCTCGGCCTGGACAACGTTGTCCCACCAACATAAGGCCGAATCCACAAACGAGTGGTTAGCAAACTTCACCTTCTGATCCTCTCGGCACTCACTGATATCAAGTACCGCCTCCATCTCTCTCACCCATCGGTGAGCAGCAACAACACTCCCATTCCCATCAAATGTCGGGGGCTTGCATCTCTGGAATGCCCCATAGTTGCAACCCTTTACAGTTTTCTACGCTTCTTCCTCCTCCTCATCGTCACTAGAAACAACCATATCGTGGTAAGTCACACACGACCGGTACGTCCATCAATCGTGGTATTGACGCATCCACATCTTTTATATAAGCCAGGTAGGCACTACATCCACGCCTCATGCACTTCTCTGCCACCACCATTGAAATTACCTTCGTAACCATGTTGACCCTATTACCGTAGATCATTACCGAACTCCCACCAGGCGCGGTCAAGCAAATCATTTTCTTGCGACACACGATGTTTGCCACATTGGCTGCTAGCCAATCCATCCCTAGGATCACATCAATTCCGTCTAAGGGCACCATGAATAATTTAGCAGAGAACCTATGGCCTTCCAACTCTATGTCATAATTCTCTATCTGATCAGAAATCCTAGTAGACTTACCAATGGCAGTTTCTACATCGAAGGGCTCATCAATCTTTCTACTCCTAACGGGCAACTTATCATAGAAGAAAGTAGAATTAAAAGTTCCACTAGCATCAGAATCAAAAACAGATTTAGTTTACTAGGAATGTACCTGGCACGACATCGGGGTCCACCCTAGCCTCCTCCCGGGTCATAGTGAATGCCCTGGCTTTGGCCCTCTGCCCTTCCTTCTTCTTCTCGATCCCCTTCCTTGCCCCGGAGTTCTCAGCGCTCGGCTTCTTGCAGTCTCTGCTCAAATGCCCCGCTCCACAGTAGTTATAACATTTCACCCCTTTACAGCCTCTCGCCCTATGGCCATCCTTCCCATATTTAAAGCAGAGATTCGATCCCCACCTACAATTCCCTGCATGCTCCTTCCCGCACTTTTTGCATGCCTTCTCTCCCTCTGTTATCGCATTCCGATCATCAACTCTCATCCTCTTACCTCCAGCCACAAATCCACCATTATTATCCCGCCTCCCATTCCCGTTCCTAACGTTGTCCCGCTTCTTCTCCACATTCACCATCGCCACTGCCTCTCGCTCGTCATATAGTCTCCCTGCTAGATCGACCACCGACCTAAACGTACCTGGCCTAGCGGCGATCAGATGTATGCGGATATCTGCTGGCAGACCTTGGACGTACCTCTTGATCTTTCGTGACACAGGCGTCACCTAATCTGGCACCAACCTTGCCATCTCATTAAACTTCGTTGTATACTGCTGGTGTGTCATGGTTCCCGCCTCCAACTGCAGGAACTCCCTCTCGACCTTATCAAGCTCCCTATGAGGACAAAACTCCTCAATCACCATCTTCTTCAGTTCACCCTATCTCATTCTCCCGATCGCCCTACTACCCTCGGCCTGGACAACGCTGTCCCACCAACATAAGGCCGAATCCAAAAACGAGTGGTTAGCAAACTTCACCTTCTGATCCTCTTGGCACTCACTAATATCAAAAATAAAATGGATGAAGTTGAAATTTCTAGCATGTATGTGTTTGATTTGATGTAAAAATAAACCTGAAAAAGAATTCAAATTCAGTGGAAAAGCTTCTTGCAAACAAAATGAGATTATTTATTTTGTAAAAATTAAATAGAGACTAAAATGACGAGAAATTAATTTTGAAAATTTAAAATAAAAATAAAGGTCAAAAATAAAAAAAATTAATAAAAAAATTTTGAATTTCAAAAATGTTAAAATTGAGGGAAATTAATGAAAATTTTGAGTGATAGTCAAACAATTTTGACTAAGTGTTGAAAAATTGAGTGTGAATAGTACTAATATGTTTAAATAGTGTTCATATGGATGATGAGAAAAGTTTAAGTGTCAATACTCATGGAAAGGATCTCATGCGCCTGAACAGTACTCATGAGAAAAGTTTAGGTATCACAAGAGATTTGATTGCGGAGGAGTCTTCACTCGAAGTTATCAAAGTTGTTGCTGATTCACCTATTCATGTGCCAGATGAAGGTGGAAGATCAACAAAAATGCTACAGTCCTTTCTGAGATCTTGAATGCTGAGCAGATCATAGAATTTTTGAAAGAAGTTCAAGTCTGCATTCAAGAAGGCTTTGTGAGAGTTGGAACTCTACAAAGAGAAGCCCGTGTTCAAGATCAAAGATGAGACAAAAGAGTTCAATGTGGACTGAAGACAATGTAAATCTTAGGGGGAGTATTGTTGAAGCTCTTGGAAGATTAACATTTTGTCTTTATGTGTTTTTTGTCATAGTATAGGGACTTATTTTGTAAATATATGTTCATTTGTTTCTTGATAGTATAAATAGGATATTTTATGTAAAATTGAGTGAGTCTAATTGCGTTAGTAAGATAGAGAGAATCAGTTGAATGAACTGAATCCTTACACTTTTTATCCTGTGCATTTGCTATCAATGAAATCTATGAATTTTTTGATGTATTTGCATATGTTGATTACTTTGTGTTTGAATTGATCATTGCATCACAATATCATCACAGATTCGATCCTTTTGAACCGATCAGCCTCCATCTCTCTCACCCATAGGTGAGCAGCAGCAGCACTCCAATTCCTATCAAATGTCGGGGGCTTGCATCTCTGGAATGCCCAATAGTTGCACCCCTTTACAGTTTCCTGCGCTTCTTCCTCCTCCTCATCGTCACTAGAAACAACCATATCCGTCTCTGGTTGCTCCCTTTCTCTTGAACCTCCTTCTTCGCCCTCTCGCCTAGTGGCATTCTCCTTCTCTTATTTCTCTTCTTCTCATTTTCCTTCACCGCTCTAATAACATCGGTCACCACAGACGACAGAATCGTCTGCATGACCTGATGACCTTCCTCCGCTATTGCCTCCTTCCTTGAGGCCCTCAGATTAGCACTCTCATCCTCACCGTTATGGTGATGAGGCTCGGGCTCTTCAGGAGCCATTTCGACAGTCTTAGCCCTGTTCCTTGTGACACGCGGTCTAACACCACGTTCACCATGACCTCCACCTCGAGAAGCCTTCCGAATATCTACCACCATCCATCTCTAAGCATTACAAGATTCAAACACCAACACGGTCATTCAAGGTAATAGCTCAGATCCTATCAAGTATAATAAGTCCCTATATAAAGTGGCCAGTTGTGATTATCCACTTACTTTACTCTTCATTTTCCAAGCATTCCCTATCCTGACTACATCAGTATCCAAATCTACAAAAAGGCACATAATACACATAACACGCGCACATAATTCCCTTTTATTAACCTTTATAAAACATTTACATAAAACCTTTACCTGCAGGCATGTAGTTAGGACTGGCATCCCTTTCCCTTTTGGTCCCATTCTCAGTTTAAGTTTAGGTTCTCTGAAAATAATTTACCCATTTCTCTTAAACTTTGGCTCTGATACCAACTTGTAAGGCCCTGTTCCCGAGACGCTTACAGTTGGTCAATCATCGCATAAAACATATAAAATTTATCATTTTGCAGCGGAAATTTAAACTTTTTATTTATAATTAAAAACATGTCAATACATCATATCTTTAGTTTACATCATCAAAAATTGTATTAATACAATATCATCTCAAATTCCCAATAGCTTATGCATCCATGCCTGCACCTCCTCAAAATCAACAATACCTGCCAACTATTATGCATACAAAAAGTCAGTGACACTGAGTGAGTTCTAGTTTTCATAACAAAATACTTTACATTACATTAAATCATATCCTTTACTTTCGTTCGTAATCACACATCATACGTACATCTAGATAATAATTATTATCTTCATCATCGTTCATCATCATTCGTTTTCATATGTTCATTCGTTAACATCTTTACTTTCTTTATGGATCCTGCCATATGCTAAACCCCCAACATTGTGCACGAAGCTGGTACTTTATCGGGGCCTGTAAACAGCCCTAATCATTGTGCACGAAGCAGATACATTGTGCACAAAGCAGATACATTATGCGCGAAGCAGATACATTGTGCACGAAGCAAAATACAGTACCGGGGTAAGCGACAAGGACTAAATCATTCATTACTTCAGTTTTCATCATCCGTTGTCTTTCACTTTCATTACATAATACTTTACTTACGTACATAAGTATAACACATCACGTAAAGTCACATCATATACATAACATGGAACAACATCATCATCATAATAGCACACAATGCATACATATCATAAACAAGCATAAGCCACCACAAAACATCATTCTTAGCACTTAAACTCTACTTCCTATATTCTCAGAAAATTTTAAGTCCTCAAAGAAATACGGATAAACTTAGACAAATACGGATGAACAAAAGAAATACGAATGAACAAATGCAGCTGAGCATACTCAGAAAACATTCTAAGTGTCCCAAGTAAATGCGCATGAACACTGTAGCAAATGCGCATGAAAAAAGCAAATGAAAGTCTTCAGAAAACATTCTAAGTGTCTAAGGAAGTGCGCATGAACCAAATGCGAATGACTGAAGCAAATGCGCCTGAACACTATAGCAAATGCGCATGAACACTGTAGCAAATGCGCATGAACACTGTGGCAAATGCGCATGAAGAAAACACTTATGCGAATATTCAAATCTAAATACAGATGAACTAAACCAACCTGCAGTTGCAACTTATGCTATATTCAGTTCCCAATCCTCATTCTAACATATCCTTAACGCAGATCTATCATGCTACACACTTAGAACATACTAAACATCATACACATCTTAGAAAAACATCTAAAACATACCCCCAGTCGCACACCATGTCAAAATTCATAGTTTGATTTAGAAAACCTTCTGCCTAGTATGCATAACAGCCCCAAACACTTCGAAAACCAGAAAAAGCAGGGATCTAGAACTCACCTTGAATAGCTTTCGAGTAGAACACCTCAAACCCGAGAACCCACTTGAAGTTCCAACACCTTTCTTGAAGAACTTCCACTTTCTCTCTCTAAAACGGTTAAGAGCTTCTCTCTCTCTCTAGAACCGAAGGTTGTAGGAGAGAAAAGAGGTTATGGGCGGCCATACCTCTTTTAAACCCCACTATGTGTAAGTTTGGCCCTTGCACGCTTTTAACCCCACGCTTTTGAAATAATATCTCTTTTGTGCCCTTACTTTTGTTTTTTTGAAATTTACTGGTGTTACAAGTAAGGTCATTTTCAGGGAAGTCGTTTTCACGATGCAAGAAAACCAAAATTGAATTATAAAAGACGTATATTTGAAACAAAAACAATTAGTTTAAATTAATTAAACCACAATGAAATTCGTACTGGCATTACAAAAACAATATAATAATAGGTTAAGCAAAATAAGTATGCCTTTTAAAAGAACCCATCACCCGAGCCACTCATCAGCATGATTAGATCTTCAAGGGTTAATTGTAGTTTGCTAATGCTATATCTGGGTGAAACCATCATGAAAGACGAACTAAAATTTTCCTTGAAAAAGTTTGAAAATTGAAGGGAAAGAGTTAGCTTCAAAACCCTAGGATTACACTTAAATTAGGCTTGAAATCCAAAAAGATCTGGAGCTAATTGGGTTCAAGGTACACTGTGCTAGTGTTAGAGCACTACGCGTTGGCTCTTCTAAGATGGATTTTCCTCTATTTTTGCACCGGGTCTTCATTTTGCGCTCTGTTACTCCTGATCGCTTTAGCTTCACTTGTAGAAACTTCCACTTTTCTGTTAATCTTTCATGTACAGGTTAAGACACCCACTGATTAGCCTTTAAGCTCCAACAACATCAACACAAACATATGTTAAAGTAATCCCATATTTTATTCATAAACACATAAAAATACGGAATTAACCACATAAACACCAAATGAACACCACCGGATCACATGTAGACATTAAATGTCCGGAAACCTTTCTTTTTTACAAAAATTATGTAACGCCCCTAGAACTCAGTATTGATAAGATATAGTTAGGTAGGTAGGTAAAGTTTACCACTTGTATCTAATAAAATTTTCAAAGCTATGAGTTCATTTAGATAACTTGTTTATATAGATAAGTATGTCTTAGCAGAACTATGTTCACTCTACCCTGATAATTGAATAAGTACACTTTTTATAGGGTTGAGTGAGAGGTCATTGAATTTTAAAAATGGGTGAATCAACGCAAGACTCCAAGGAAATATGATGTCACCTTGTTCCAATAGCCGTAGGTGAAAATGAAAGGCTAAGGCATATACAATTAAGGGTTCATGTATTTCAATTCAAGTGTTCTAATAATAGAGTGACATAGACTTATCAGTTTAGCTAGGGAACTATTATTGTGTTTTACCGAACTAAACACATGGACGAAAATCCAGACGTAAAAATATTAACTATTTTTAAAAATTTTATTCTTATTTATTTGTGATTATGATAAAAAAAATACCTTTTTATCATTCGAAACACTTAGTTTTAATATCCTGTATTACTAAGTGTGTTGTAAACAACTATGAATCAATTTACATTAATGAGTTTCTTTATTAATAGTTTTCGGGCCCTAATTCATCTCATTCATTAGCTTTTCAATACCCCGATTGTACCTTTGAAAATAACCATTTTATTTTTAACACATGTCACGAGATTACTAAAATTCTTTTTTTAAAATCTTGTCATTTATCGTGTTGTTTGGTTTTAAACTCATTTAAAATTGTTTGGTAGTTTTTTTGTGTTCATTACAAAAGAAATTTATCTTAAATATCATATAACAACCACAAATATACATATTGTTGGATCGGGGTTAATGGATTAACGAGACTTTTCTGTATGATCAGTGATTAAAAATGCGAAATGTAAGTTAACTACTTACTAACAAACACAAATACTTTGAGTAAAGATAAGTAAACAAGTTGTTCTTTCAAAGTATATAAGACCCCGTTCCCAGGACGCTTACGGTTGGTCAATCATAGCATAAAACATCTAAAATATGACATTTAAAACATTTCATTTTGCAACGAAATTTAAACTTTTCATTAAAAATTATGTCAAAAAATCATATTGTTTCATTTACATCCCAAAAATTGTATCAGTACAATAACATTCTCAAAATATGGATGCCAGACTTGAATCATCCCCGGTAGCTTATGCATCCATGCCTGCACCTCCTCATCATCAATAATTACCGGCCAACTGATACGCATATAAAAAGTCAGCGACGCTGAGTGAGTTCAAGTTTTATAATAAAATACATTACTTTAAGTTAAAATATTTCTTTAACTTCGTACGTGATCACACATCATACATACATCTTGGTAATAATTATTATTATCTTCATCATCGTTCATCATCATTCGTTTTCGTACGTTTATTCGTTAACATCTTTACTTTCTTTATGGATCTTGCCATATGCTAAACCCCCAACATTATTCGAAAAGCTGGTACTTTGTCGGGGCCTGTAAACAAACCATTAATCATTGTGCACGAAGCAGATACATTGTGCATGAAGCAGTTACATTCCATACATTGTGCACGAAGCAAAATACAGTACCGGGGTAAGCGACAAGGATCCCATCATTCATTACTTCCATTTTCGTCATTCGTTATCTTTCACTTTCCTTACCTAATACTTTACGTACATAAGCATATCATACCACGCAAAGTCACATCATAATACATAACATGGAACATCATCATCACAGCAGCCCATAAGCATACATAACATAAAAAAGCATAGGCCACTATAAACATCAGAAGTTAGCATTTAATTCTAGTCCCCAAAATCTTAGAATTTTTCCTAAGTGTTCATAGTGCATGAACAAGTATACAACGGATAGCTAAAAATAGTCTAAGTGTCCACAGCAGACAGCCAAGGTCCACCGCGGATGGCTAAAACATTTTAAGTATCCACAGCGGATGAACAAAGTCCAATGCGCATGAAATAGTCCACAGCGGATGAATAAAGTCCACAGCAAACATGTCATAAAATTTACTAAGTGTCCACAGTGGACATGTAAAGTCCATAGCGGACAGCATGCAAAATTTATCTAAGTGTCCACAACGGACCCTTTATGTCCACAACAGACAACATGCATAATTTTTTCTAAGTGTCCAGAGCGGACGTTCAAAGTCCACAACAAACAGCATGCACAAGTTTTCTAAGTGTCCACAGCGGACGTTAAAAGTTCACAACGACCACATGCATTATATTTCTAAGTGTCCACAGCGGACGTACCAAGTCCACAACGGACACAATAACTATCATCTGCAATGCATCATATGTATTTTCTAGTCCCCAAACATCATTCTAACATATACTTAGCATAGATCTAACATGTTACACACTTAAAACATACTAAACATCTACCCAACATCACAGAAGTCACTTAAAACAAACATACTTCAAAAGCAACCGTATATCACATAAAACTCTTAGTTTGGTTCAGGAAAACAACAGTTTATTATGCATATTAGCCCCAAAACAAGCAGAAAACATGTAAAAGAGAGGATCTTGAACTCACCTCTAATAGCTTTAGAGTGAAAACTCCTCAAACCCGAGAGCTACATCGAGTTCTAGGACTAAAACACACAGAAACAAGCTGCCAAACACAAAGAAAACACATAAAGATCGGTCCAGAAGTTCAAACCCACTGAAAAACAAGAAGAAAACACTTCGAAAACTTACCTTTCTTGAAGAAATTCTACTTTCTCTCTCTAAAAACCGGTTGAGAGCTTCTTTTTCTCACTAATCGAAAGTTGTGCAGGGGAGAGAGAGATCATGGGCTGCCATATTTTTTTTAAACCCCATAGTGGGTTAGTTTGGCCCTTGTACACTTTTAATCCCTTGCTTTTGAAATAACACCCCATTTGCTCCTTTACTTTTCTTTTCTTTTTCTTTTTTGAATTTTTCGGGCGTTACAAGTCCACCCCCCATATATAGGTTTCGTCTTTGAAACCTGTCACTCCTTAGAGATCTAGGTAGTGCCATCTCATTTCCTCCTCTGACTCCCAAGTGGCCTCCAAATCTTCAATGCGAAGACCACCACCTCCACTTTAGAGAAACTCTGGATAAATCCCCTGTAGTAACCCGCCAACCCAAGAAACTATGAATCTCGGATGGCGTCTTTAGATACTTCCACTGCATCACCGCCTCAACCTTTGTTAGGTCTACCATAATCCCTTCAGGATTAACCACATGACCCAAAAGCTGAACTTCGCATAACTAGAACGCACACTTGGAGAACTTGGCGTACAACTTCTCCCTTCTAAGCTTCTCCAGCACCTCACGAATGTGTCTGGCATTCTCTTCATCGCTCTTCGAATAAATCAGGATATCATCGATAAACACAATGACCGATTTATCTAGCATAGGCCGACACACCCAATTCATCAAATCCATAAAAGCAGCTGGCGCGTTAGTTAAACCAAAAGACATAACGAGAAACTCATAGTGTCCATAAAGAGTACGTAAAGCTGTTTTAGGAATATCCTGCTCCTTCACCTTTAGTTGATGGTAACTGGATCGGAGATATATCCTCAAGAACCAACTGGCACCTTGGAGTTGATCAAACAAGTCATTAGTCCTCGGTAACGGATACCGATTCTTCACAGTCAACTTGTTCAACTCACGGTAGTCAATGCACATCCTCATGCTATCATCCTTTTTCTTCATAAATAAGATCGGAGAGCACCATGGAGCGATTCTCGGTCGAAGGAACCCCTTATTCAGCAACTCTTATAGCTGTGTCATCCATTCTTTCATTTTAGAGGGAGCTAAACGATACGATGCCTTGGCAAAAGGTTGGGCACCAGGTATCAGACGATCTGGGACTCGATCTCGCGGTCCGGTGGAACACCTGGTAGATCTTCCGGGAACACATCTGGGAAGTCACACACGACCAGTGCATCCGTCAGTCGTGGTACTAATGCATCCACATCCTTCACATAGGCTGGATGGGCACCACATCCATGCCTCATACACTCCTCTTCCACAACCATTGAAATTGCTTTCGAGACCACACTAACTCTATCACCGTAGATCGTCACCAAACTCCCATCGGGTGCGGTCAACCGAATCATCTTCTTACGACACACGATGCTTGCCTCATAAGCTGCTAGCAAATCCATCCTTAGGAATACACCAAATCTGTCTAAGGTTATCTCAAACAGTCTAGAAGGAAACCTATAACCTTCTGATTCTATCACACAATCCTCTAGGGCACCAGATATCCTAATGGAATTATCGATAGTAGTTTCTAGATCACAGGGCTCATCAATCTTCTACTCCTAGCGGGCAACTTATCACAGAAGGCAGCAAAAATAAAACTCCTACTAGCACCATAATCAAAAACAGAGATACAAGTTTAGTTTACTAGGAGTGTACCTGGCATGACGTTGGGGTCTAACCTAGCCTCCTCCCGCGTCATAGTGAATGCCCTGGCTTTGGCCCTCTGCCCTTCCTTCTCCTTCTCGATCCCCTTCCTTTCCCAGGAGTTCTCAGCCCTCGGCTTCTTGCAGTCTCTGCTTAAATACCCTGCTCCACCGCAGTTATAACATTTCACCCCTCTACAGTCTCTTGCCCTATGGCCATCCTTCCCACATTTAAAGCATAGATTCGATCCCCACCTACAATCCCCTACATGCTCCTTCCTGCACTTTTTGCATGCCTTTTCTCCCCCAGTTATTGCATTCCGATTATCCACTCTTATCTTCTTACCTCCAGCCCCAAAGCCACCACCGTTATACTGCTTCTTATTCCCATTCCTATCATTGCCACACTTCTTCTCCTCATCCATCACCGCCACTGCCTCTCGCTCATCATACAGTCTTCCCGCTAGATCTACCACCAACCTGAATGTACCTGGCTGAGTGGCGATCAGATGTGTGTGGATATCTGCCGGCAAACCCTGGATGTATCTCGTTATTTTCCGTGACACGGGTGTCACCTGCTCTGGGACCAGCTGGACCATCTCATTAAACTTAGTTGTGTACTGCTGGTGCATCATAGTTCCCACTTCCAACTATAGGAACTCTCTTTCAATCTTGTAGAGTTCCCTGTGAGGAAAAAACTCCTCGATCACCATCTTCTTCAGTTCACCCCATCTCATCTTCCCAATCGCCCTGCTACCCTCGACCTGGACAATGTTGTCCTACCAGCATAAGGCCGAATCCACAAATGAGTGGGTAGCAAACTTCACCTTCTGGTCCTCCCTGCACTCGCTGATATTCAACACAACTTCCATCTCTCTCACCCATCGGTGAGCAGCAACAGCGCTCCCATTCCCATCAAATGTCAGGGGCTTGCATCTCTGGAATGCCCCATAATCACACCCCTTTGTAGTTTCCTGCACTGCTTCCTCCTCCTCGTTGTTACTAGAAACAACCATCTCAATCTCTGGTTGCTCCCTGTCTCTTGAACCTTCTTCTTCGCCCTCTCACCTAGTGGCATTCTCCTTCTCTTGTTTCTCCTTCTTCTCATTTTCCCTCACAGCTCTAATAACCTCGGTCACCACAGATGACAGAATCGTCTGCATGAGCTGATGAACTTCCTCCGCTACTGCCTCATTCATTAGGGCCCTCAGATTAGCACTTTCATCCTCACCATCATGGTGATGAGGCTCGGGCTCTTCAGGAGCCATTTTGGCAGTCTTAGCTCTGTTCCTTGTGGCACGTGGTCCAACACGACTTCTGCCATAACCTCCACCTCGAGAAGCCTCCGAAGATCTACGACCAGCCATCTCTAAGCACTACAACATTCAAACACCAACACGATCATTCAAGGTAATAGCTCAGATTATGTCAAGTATAGTAAGTCCCAAATTACAGTGGCCACTTATGATTAGCCACTTACTTTACTCTTCATTCTCCAAGCATTTCCTACCTGACTACATTAGTATCCAAATCTACAAAGAGCACGTAATTCACATAGCACACGCACGTAATTCCATTATCTTGCATAAAATGTTTACATAAAACCTTTACCTGCAGGCATGTAGCTACTAGGACTTGCATCCCTTTCCTTTTCGTCCTATTCTTAGTTTAAGTTTAGGTTTGAAAAATATTTTACCCAATTCTCTTAAACTTTGGCACTAATACCAACTAGTAAGGCCCCGTTCCTGAGATGCTTACGGTTAGTCAATCTTAGCATAAAACATCTAAAATATGACATTTAAAACACTTCATTTTGCAGTGGAACTTTAACTTTTCTTTAAAAATCATGTCAAAACATCATATTGTTTCATTTACATCCCAAAAATTGTATCTGTACAATAACATTCTCAAAATATGGATGCCAGACTCGAATCATCCCTAGTAGCTTATGCATCCATGCCTGCACCTCCTCAGTATCAATAATTACCTGCCAACTGATATGCATATAAAAATTCAATGATGCTGAGTGAGTTCTAGTTTTATAATAAAATACATTACTTTACGTTAAAAAATTTCCTTTACTTTCGTACGTGATCACACATCATACATACATCTTGGTAATAATTATTATTATCTTCATCATCGTTCATCATCATTCGTTTTTGTACGTTCATTTGTTAACATCTTTACTTTCTTTATGGATCATGGCATATGCTAAACCCCTAACATTGTGTATGAAGCTAATACTTTGTCGGGGCTTTAACAAACCCCTAATCATTATGCACGAAGCAGATACATTATGCACGAAGCAGTTACATTCCATACATTATGGATGAAGCAAAATACAGTATTGGGGTAAACGACAAGGATCCCATCATTCATTACTTCCATTTTTGTCATTTGTTATCTTTCACTTTCCTTACATAACACTTTACGTACATAAGCATATCATACCACACAAAGTCACATCATAATACATAACATGGAACATCATCATCACATTAGCCCATAAGCATACATAACATAGACAAGCATAGGCCACCTTAAACATCAAAACTTAGCATTTAATTCTACTCCTCAAAATCTCATAATATTTTCTAAGTGTTTACAGCGCATGAACAAGTATACAGCGGATAGCTAAAAATATTCTAACTGTCCACAGCGGACAGGCAAGGTCCACAACGGACAAACATAGTCCACAACGGATGGCTAAAACATTCTAAGTATCCACAGTGGATGAACAAAGTCCAATGCGGATGAACAAAGTCCAATGCGGATGAACAAGTCCACAGCGGATGAACAAAGTCCACAGCGGACAGGTCATAAAATTTACAAGTGTCCACAACAGACGTGTAAAGTCCATAGTGGACAGCATGCAAGATTTGTCTAAGTGTCCACAACGGACCCTTTATATCGACAATGGACAACATGCATAATTTTTTCTAAGTGTCCAGAGAAAACGTTCAAAGTCCACAGCAGACAACATGCATAATTTTTCTAAGTGTCCACAGCAGATGTTCAAAGTCAACAGTGGAGACATGCGTAATATTTCTAAGTGTCCATAGTGGACGTACCAAGTCCACAGCGGACACAATAACTATCACCTGCAATGCATCATACGTATTTTCCAGTCCCCAAACATCATTCTAACATATACTTAGCATAGATCTAACATGTTACACACTTAAAAAATACTAAACATCTATCCAACATCATAGAAGTCACTTAAAACAAACATACTACATAAGCAGCCGTATATCATGTAAAACTCTTAGTTTGGTTCAGGAAAACAATAGTTTATTATGCATATTAGTCCCAAAACAAGCAGAAAACATATAAAAAAGGGGATCTAGAGCTGCTTTCGAGTGAAAAATCCTCAAACCCGAGAGCTACCTGGAGTTCTATCATTAAAACACACAAAAACAAGCTGCCAAACATAAAGAAAACACATAAAGATCAGTCCAGAAGTTCAAACCCACTAAAAACCGAGAAGTAAACACTTCGAAACCTTACCTTTCTTGAAGAATTTCTACTTTCTCTCTCTAAAAACCAGTTGAGAGCTTCTTTTCTCACTAACCGAAAGTTGTACAGGAGACAGAGAGAGATCATGGGCTGGCATACTTTTTTTAAACCCCATTGTGGGTTAGTTTGGCCCTTGTACACTTTTAACCCCTTGCTTTTGAAATAACACCTCATTTAATCCTTCACTTTTCTTTTCTATTTCTTTTCTAAAATTTCTGAGCGTTACAAAGTTTTAACTTGACTAATCAAAACTGAGTATAAAGAGTTACAATCAGTAGATACATAAGTCACTTAACAAAAGCTTACCTCTACTATACAAGTATGAGGATTTTATACTATGAAATCTAAACAATAAGAATAAACTATTCTGTGTTCAGAATGTACAGCAAGATAGACAATCAACACATCAGAGTTAGGCAGCTTCAATACTATGTTGTCTCCAAAAAGCAGAACATAGCAGCCGTTGGTACAAGCAGTCTTGTCTTGTCCAACAATTGATGAGCAGCTCATGAAGTTCAGTACTAATCAGTAGCAAGTATTGAACGGTAGTGGTTTAGCATACGCTAATCGGCAGTCATTCAGGATATGCTGATCGGTAGTGGATCAGTAGTTGGCATCATTTGGAAGTTGAGGGCCAAGTGTCGAATCTTGAGTTTTTGGTTGCTTTATCCTCTTCATGGATCAACAAATTCCCTATAGGATGATGCTACCAAAACTCTATTTTCATCCTTCTAGCATCCTGAGTAGCATTAGTTCATACATGTATCCTCTTTTGTCTCTTGAGGGGTTTTCAAGAGGCAAATTGACTAATATTTCATGTTGTGCCAAGATATTCTAAAGAGATTATACTACGTGAATTCAACTTTACCGACACTAGCATAGACCAGACAGAAAGAGTTGGTTGAGAAATTGTAGCTCCAATGTGTGATTGGGTTAAGAATGCCTAATGGATTTACATGTAGAACATTTTCTTTTTTGTCTCCTCCTTGTTCGGCTTCAACCTTGATTTCAAACTTTATCCTCAGAATCAAAGACATGGATTTGTACTTGTGTGGCATGCCTTCATACTCTGAGATTAAAGTAAACACCCTCTTTAACTTTTCTAGGTTGAGGTTCAGAACTTACAGCTAAGTCAGAAAAAAAGACTTAGACTTATTCTTTCTTTCAATGAAAAATCTCCCAGCTTTCAAGTCATACCTCCATTTGATAATGGTTGTATCATCACTTCCTGAGTCTTCCTCTTTCTTAGATTCTAAGAGTTCTTCTTCTTGTTTTGGGTGATCTAAGCCATGTCTTACTCTTTTAATAGTAGTGGTGAATATCACTTCATCTACCAAATTATTAGACTGGCTTTGGGTTGGAGATTCAACTATTTCAGTAGCTTATTGGACAGGGGGAGAAACATGCACAGTAGTTTGAGAAGGTGGAATACTAGTAGGAGTTGATTGTGGTTGAGTGCTGTGAGCAAGTTCGGTAGATGGTTTGGTTTCAGTGGCTTCAGACTCATATAATTTTGTTTTTTGTTCTAGAGCCTACCTTGACTTTTCTAGATAAGATTTGTTATTCTCATCAGCACCTTTTCCACTTCTCTTGCCTCAGAATCATTGCTACGATTCCTTAGTATCAGTCTTGTTAGGTCAGCTATCTTAAACTCGTTGAAGCATACACGTTGGTTTCTTGAGTAAGCTACCCTTCTAGCTGCTAATCTGGTTATTAAGCAGGCATCTTTCTTCTTAACATATTCCCACTCATAGTTGAGTTCTGGGATTTTTTCACAAGCATTAGTTTTGACTAAAGATAGTACTTTTTATAGCAGTGTTTTGGACTTCTCATTCTTACATCCAAAGATGTTGAAGTATGCAGCAAATTCGCTCTAGAATGTCAAAAGGCAGATCAAGTACTTTGTTTTTATGGTCATAGTACATGATTTCTCTATTTGCCCTATTGATAGCAAATTTCTTCATCTGGGAGACATACCTAGCACTCAAATTTTTGTTTCCTTGAGTATCTTCTACTCTACTTCTGGGTCAATAGCCCTTGACTTTACAACTCTTTTAGTCACAATCTTGTTTTTGGAAATGATTAAGGAGATTGGCTGATTGTCTTTAGAGGTGGTAGATTTAGAGTCAGGAGATGCTGGAGGCTCTGTTGGCAGATGGGAAGACCTCTAACTGGTTTCCTTTGTTCTGGTTTGTTGTTATTCTTATTGTTCCCTAGATTTTTTAAATGTTGGAAGCTCTCCAGCTGTAACGTTTTGTTTAATTCCTTTGATATTTAGATCAAGAGTAAACATACTCATTGGTCCTACTTGTATACAAATAAAGCCATAAAATTTGAGGAACATTTTCATCTGTTTCTTATCTCTGAACTCTTGTTTGACCTTTTCTACTTGCTTCTTCTCTTACTCAGCTCTACTTCTTCTAGCCAACTTAGCTGATTTCTTTATTTAAGCATGAGTTGCAGCTATCTGTTTTGATTTCATCTTAGCAATGCTCCATTCCATGACCTTATTGAAATTGAATCCTTTCTAATCAAGTTGAGCTGTTAGTAGATATTCTCTTGATCTTTCTTCTTTATTTTCTGAGTGGAGGCCATTGGTGTGGATTTGACAATTATGGATACTGGAGCTTGTTGAGTGATTACGCTTTGAGTGCTTTCGGCAGTTGACCTAGATAACTTAGATGACACTCTTTTGATAACTTTGACCTTTAGTTTAGGTGGAGCTATTGGTGTTGTTCTGTTGGGTTCTCCATCAAGATTGAATTCTCTTTTTGGGGTTCTTGCAGCTCTAGATTACTTTGCACTTATGATTAAGGCAATGATGTTATTCTTTACAGAAGATTCTTGAGCTCTACCAGCCTTTAGTTCTACACTCTCTTCATCAACCTTGTGTAGGAATAGCTCCACCTTCTTAGTCATCAGAAATCTTGCCTTTCTTTACTCTGACTTTATTTCAACTTCTTTTTCAGTAGTCATAGGTCTCTTACCTTCATCAGAGGTAGAATTTCAGTAGGTCTGACTGCTAAATATCTAGTAGTTACACCTGATGCCTCACCAGCTGACTTGGGATCATCAGAAGTTGTCTGAGCTCTTTGAGCATACTTAGTGACTTTTGGGCCATCTATTTCCACATTGACCTCCGATTTAACTAAGGCTTCAGCTTTAACATCCGGTTGACCAAATATCACTTTAGCTGGTTTTTTGAGTTGAGACTCAGGTGTCTCCTTATGTTTCTTATGAAGTTGGGCTAGTTTAGCTTCAAGAGTTACCCCATGCCTTTCCATGTCATCTTTTATGGTCTGGGTGTCTTTTCTGTAAACTACCATTCTTTGTAAGGTATCATCTACTGAAAAAGCCTCTTCTCTGGTACTTTCAGCAGTTGCAATAGCAGTTGATTTGTTTAGCAAATCTACAACTTCTGATAGTACTCTTAGTAGTAGTGCTTCTTCTTTAGCAGATGCCTTGGGAGAGGCTTCTAGTCCTAGCATAAGCTCTTTCTTTGATAATTCTTCATCAGGTCTTTTTCTAGTGATTAAACTTTGTGTTCAAGATCCATTGCTTTGGTTGCTGATTGCTGATTGCTGAAGAGTTGTAAGTAGTTGTTCTAGTGAATTAACTCTTGTGGCTTTATGTTGGAGAGTACAGAGTTAAGCTTTCACCTCAGTGACTCTTTCTGCCGAAGCCTTCATCACACAGTTCTTAAATTCGAGAACTTTGGCTCGTTCAGCATAACCTTGAAGTGTTGCATTTTTAGCATTTAAGGCATTCAATTTTTAAGCAAGCTCAAGGTAATGTGCCATTAATTCATGTACTTGTTGCAGACTTCCCTCATCCATAGGTGTGGAATCCTTAGGAGATGGGATCCTAGGACGAGCCTCTGCACCCTCACCACCAAATGTGGATTCTTGGCGCCCAAAAAATGATTGCAAAAAGACATTTTCAAGGGGAGTTGCCATGGTTGAGGTCTTAAGTATGTTATCTCTGACCTGCTGATCAATTTATGGATTAGTAGTAGAGATAGCCTCTTCCACATTGATCCTTTCCTCCTAGGATCAATTTCTTGGGATAAAGGATGTGGGTCAGATGCTTCTACAAACACATAAGTCTCCATTTTCTATAGTGTATGGGAAGCAGGAGACAGTAGGTCATCCTGAAGTGTAATATGAACATCTTTATCCTGGGAAATAGACATGTGTATGGGAGATTGAGGAACTGAGTCTAATGGCTCGGAATGTGACCAGTTCCTAATGAGACTTCTTTCTTAAATTTTTTTTGGTTGATCAAAAGAGTGCTCTAATTGAGGGCTAATGGGTTTGGTTTGGGTCTGGTCAGAAAAGAGGAAGAGAAATCTTCTTCTTTGAGCTTTGTTTAGGTCTGGCGGACACCTTTGACTTGGCTGGGACTCTTGTTTCCATCCTTATCTTTTTAGGGCAGGTGATTTGGGGGCCTGCATCTTCTCAGTAGAAGATGCAGGGGTTCACTTCTTTTTATGTGATTTAGGCTTTAAAGTGGAGGGTGTGGTATCAGCAATGGAGGGTGTTGGCATACTGCCACCCCTATGATCACTGACCTGAAGCATACGTGCGAATAGGGGAGTGACCTTCCTAGAAAAAATATTTAGGAGTAGCCTTGAACTTTTATAAAATAACTTAATTTAAAGTTACCAAGGAATGTATAACTCCTTCAGGTTTAAGTTTACTACCCAACCCTTCTTTTAAAACCAGTTGAATGAATCTAGGGTACATTAGAAACTTAAATTTTACATCAGAAGTTACATTTTTATAAAGCTTTTGAAATATGAAGTTTGAGAAATCATAACTATGTTTTTAACAAGCCCATGGATGGCTCCTGCTAAATTAAATGTTACTTGATCCCATCCTCCCGACTTGTTTGACAAGCATTGTAAAAACATATGAAGGATAATTCTCCAATTTTCATATAATAATGATTTGGAGAAGGTGGATGTTGGGAGGGGTCCTTCATATCCCATCTTCTTGAAAGTGGTACTCACCACTTCTTTGGAGAATAAAGATTCACCATTTGAATCATTCAACTGAAGATGTTGTCGAATCTTTGTACAAGAGATGGTGATCTACAGTCCTTGTATCGTTGCAGTGAGAACTTTTGTTCTATGTTTCTCTGAATAGAACATGTAGTCCAGAATTGCTGAATGTGTGATTTACAAATCACTAGTTCTACAAAAATTGAAAAAGCATAATTGTTGTTGTGTAGGAAATGAAGAACTAGATCATAGATGGGATCACCAATGGGTTCAAGTGATGCAGTGATGTTGTGATTCAGTCTTAACTCTTGGTTTTGAGTGGCCATGGAAAGATTGTTTATTATTGATAGGGTTTAAAAGATAAGAAGGTTTTGAGAAGGTTTGCTTTCATATGAATATTGAAGATGAAAATGGTGGAAAAAGTTCATATTTTATAGTTTGTGGATAATCTATAATGGTGTTATTTTACAGTTTGCTAAGACTTGCTCTAATTCTAATCAGGAACACAACTCTGAAACTGTCTATCTGTCTTAATAATACTTAAAGACCAAGGTGAGTTATCATGACTGTTTTAAAAACTGTGATAATATACTCGTTCTGTCTGTACTGGTAATAAATATAATGCTTACAGATATGCACGGGTTGGTAGGGGTATACAGGATCCTGATATATTTAATGGGATGTGTCAAACTGGCTGAAAAGAGGATAGGGTTCCTTGTATGTATCAGGCACATGCTCATACCTATTTTATGGCCAGAAGGGTCTGACAAACCCACTGCCGGTGGTTGTGGTAAAACCAGGGAAGGCACTGTGCCTATGGTCCAAAATATCACAACCCATATTATTTGCATGTCAAAGTTAATTTTATAAACTATATAGCATGAGCTCACCAGTATTAACTGATGTCTTTTTGAGTGTATGTACACGTCACACATAAGGAAATGCTTAATAGCTGCTCAAAGATAAAGGATCTAGAAGAACAAGAAGTTTTATATTTGTTTGTTTCTAAACACTATTGTAAAATAGTAGTGTAACAAGTTGATGATATTATAGTTTGTAATAAAACATATGTTAGCTTCCACTGTAAATTGTATCAATTGTAGATGCCCGCCCGAGTAACGGGTGGGGTTTCACAGTTGGTATCATAGCCCGAGTAGCGAATTAGGTATTATAGAAATGCTTAATATTTAACTATTAATGTTCTATAAGATCAATGCTAGATTCAGGTTGCACCAAATAGAAAAAGTACTTATATGCTCCTTAGGATAACATAAGATGAAATATATTATCTTATGCCTATTTCTTTCTAGAATATATGTGATATAAACAATTCTATGTTATATAATTATTATTATGTTATAAATATGTTTAGCACAATAGTAACTTCTGTATAATTATATTAATATAGAAAGGTACAATGTCTGAACATAGAAATGAATAGGAACTTAGACATGAACAAGTTAACAGCAAAAAAGGTGAAGGTTCTCATAGGGCTTGAACTTTCTCCCAAAGTGTTGGATCTCGATCTAGTATGAACCCAATTCTAAATGATGAAGCTATTCATAACATAGCAATGGAAGTTGCAAAGATATTAACAAATAACGAACTATTAATGCTGATAAATCAAAAGAACGACTTGAAGAAAGCTCGTCTCCTTCTACGACTGTACAAGAAAGGGAAAGAATAGAAGGAATCAAATCAAAAGGATGCACTTATAAGCACTTAATGTCCTGTAAACTTACTTCATTAGATGGTAGAAAAGGAGCCATAGAAGCCCAAGATTGGCTAAACCGGACTGAGTCAGTACTGGATGTTGGTGACTGTAATGATAATAACGAAGTATGTTTCATTGTACATATGTTTGAAGGTGAAGCCCTTCGCTGGTGGAACATTGTAGTCTGAGCAAAGGGTAAAGAAAAAGTCAAGGAAATGAACTGGGAGGAATTTGTTCATAAGTTTCTTGCTAAATTCTATCATCCTAGTGAAACTAAACAACTGGAGGTGGAATTTTTCCCCTTGAAACTAGGAAACAAGACACATCGAGAGTATGTTACTCGTTTTAATGAAATATCTCGACTGGTTCCTTATCTAGCCACAACTGAGGAACAACTGATCAACAGGCTTATCTGGGGTTTACCATCTAAAATGAGGGTGTTCATCAAATTCAAATCCCCCAAAACTTTCTTAGAGATGGTTGAAGTTGGCACCATCATGGTTGCCGAGATGTTACGATGACAAGTTGAATCTCCTACAACAAAAAGAATATGGAAAGAAGGAAAGGATGACACCAGGAATAACAACTTCAAGAAACCCAGAGAAATGCCTCAATGTAGATTTTGCAAGAAAAATCATTCTGGGTCGTGCCGCACACAACCATGTCCTAATTGCAAAAGGACTGGACATCTTTTTTAAGAATGCAAGGATAAGTGAAAGTGTTTTGAATGTGGAGATCTAGGACACATGAAACCCAATTTTCCAAAGCTTCAACATGACAACAATCAACAACCAAAGAAACCTAAAGGGCGCACATTTGTGTTGACCACTAAGGAAGCTCGTAATGCTTCAGATGTGATTACTTGTACGTATCTTGTCAATAATATATATGTCCGAGTATTATTTGATTATGGTGCCAATAAAAGTTTAGTATCAAATACCTTTAAGCCTTATTTGAATCAAGAATCGCAAAAACTAGACCATACCTTTATAGTATAAATGGCTGATTGGAGACAAAAGGAAATTGGCGATATCATTAACAACTGTATCACAAATTTGAATGGTCATCCATTTCCTGTTGATTTAATGCCTATGGAACTAGGAGAATTTGATGTAGTCATAGGAATGGATTGGTTAGCCTTACATCACGCATAAATAATATGTGATAAAAAGATCGTTCGACTCAAGTTACCCAACGGCAAACGGTTAACCATATTAGGAGATCTCACACAAAAGATTAAAAACATCATCATGATAGAAAATGCACAAAAAGATATGAGAAAAGGATGAATTTCCTTTTTTGCCTATTGTGCAAACACCACAGAGAATAAGAAGATTGAAGACATACCAGTAGTATGGGAATACCTTGAGGTATTTCCAGATGAGCTCCCAGGACTTCCACCTGATAGACAAGTGGAGTTTCAGATTGACTTAGTACCTGGGACAACACTGATTGCCAAGTCTCCGTACAGACTAGCCCTAATAGAAATGCAAGAACTTAAAAATCAACTAGAAGAACTACTTGAAAAAGGGTTTATTAAGCTAAGCTATTTGCCCTGGGGAGCACCCATCCTGTTTGTTAAGAAGAAAGATGGGACTATGCGTGTGTGCATCAATTATCGAGACTTGAATAAAGTCACTATAAAGAATAAGTACCCTTTACCAGGGATTGATGATTTATTTGATCAATTGCAAGGAGGAAGTTATTTTTCAAAAATAGACGTGCGATCTGGATATCATCAGGTGAAGGTAACGCTAGAAGGTGTATCTAAAAACGCTTTCAGGACTAGATACGGTCATTATGAATTTTTTTGTAATGCCGTTTGGGCATACCAATGCACCTGCGGTATTCATGGACCTTATGAATAGAGTTTGTAAATCGTATCTCGATAAGTTTGTGATTGTATTTATCAATGATATTCTGATCTACTCTAAGAACGTGACAGATCATGAACAACACCTCAGAGTAATTCTTGAATTGCTTAAGAAAGAAAAACTTTATGCAAAGTTCTCCATGTGTGAGTTTTGGATACGTGAAGTTAAATTTCTAGGCCACATAATCAATGAACAAGGAATACAAGTTGATCCTTCAAAAATTGAGGTAACCAAGAAATGGGAAGTGCCGAAGAATCCTACTGAAATCAAAAGATTTCTTGGGTTAGCAGGATACTATAAAAGGTTTATTCAAGACTTCTCTAGGATTGCTACACCACTAACAATTCTAACTCAGAAAGCCTCTAAGTTTATTTGGGGACTTTAACAAGAAGAAGCTTTTAACACATTGAAACAGAAATTATGTAGCGCCCTAATACTATCACTTCCCGAAGAAATTGAAGATTTTGTTGTCTATTGTGGTGCGTCTCATTATGCTATGGGATGTGTACTCATGAAGAGGGGTAAAGTAATTGCCTATGCATCTGGACAATTGAAGAATCATGAATGAAACTACACGACCCATGATTTAGAACTTGGTGCCGTAGTGTTTGCATTGAAAATTTGGAGAATTATCTTTTGGGAAAAAGATGTACTATTTATACCGACCACAAAAGTTTGAAACACATATTCGAGAAGAAAGAGCTTAATATGCGTCAAAGACGCTGGATGGAGTTATTAAGTGATTATGACTGTGGGATTCAATACCATCCAGGTAAGGCTAATATAGTAGCTGATGCATTAAGTAGAAAGGAGAAGCCCCAACCAATAACAATTCATGCATCTAGATTAGATGTTAAAACTAGTCTCCTGCAACAGATTAAGAATGTTCAACAAGAGGCTCTAAGTAAGAATAAAGTGAAGGAAAGAATGATTGGGAGACTAAAGTTGTTGACAGCCAGAAACGATAATATCTTAAGATTTAAGAATAGGATATGGGTTCCTAGTTTTGGAGGACTACAAGATATAATCTTAGAGGAAGCTCACAAGTCTAAGTATTCTATACATCCTGATAGAGACAAGATGTACAAAGACCTAAGAAGTGACTATTGGTGGCCGGGAATGAAACGATCTATCGCCCGATACGTAGAAATATGTCTCACCTGTCTTAAAGTGAAAGTAGAACATCAAAAACCATCAGTTTATCTATAGCAACCAAAGATTCCTAAATGGAAATAGGAGAAAATTACCATGGACTTTATTACAAAGCTTCCGAGATCCAGTCATGGTTATGAAACTATTTGGGCAATTGTGGACAGACTGACCAAGTCTGCAAATTTTCTGTCAATTCGTGAGAACTACAAGATGAACAAGCTTGCCCAGATTTACATCAAAGAAATAGTCTCACGACATGGAGTACGTGTATCAATCATATCAGACAGGGATAGTCATTTCACATCTAAGTTTTGGCAAAGTTTCCAACACGAATTTGGAACTAAACTTAACTTAAGCACTGCCTATCAACTACAGACAGATGGCGCTAGAAGACATGCTTCGGGCATGTGTGATTGATTTTGGTGTGTAGTTGGGATAATCATCTGCCACTCATCGAATTCGCTTACAACAATAATTATCCCGCCATCATTAAAGCAACACCTTATGAAGCTTTATATGTGAGAAAGTGTCGAACTCCTATCTACTGGACAAAAGTAGGCGAAAGTCAGCTGTCAGGACCAGAGATCGTTGTGGAAACCACAAATCAAAGAAAGGATGAAACCTGCCCAAGATAGACAAAAGAGTTATGCAGATCAGAGACGTAAACCCCTAGAATTTCAAATAGGGGATAAAGTAATGCTAAAGGTATCCCCACTGAAAGGAATGATCCGATTTGGAAAGTAAGGAAAGCTCAAACCCTGATACATTGGTCCATTCGATATAACGGCCAAAGTAGGACTGGTAGCATATCGATTAAAGCACCCTGAGCAACTGACAGGTATACATGATACTTTTCATGTGTTAAATTTGAGAAAATACCTAGTAGACGAAGCACAACAATTACCATTGGAAGACGTGCACATCGATGAAAAACTCAACTTCATTGAAGAACCACTACGGATCGAAGATCGAATGATTAAAAAGTTACGTAGAAAAGAGATCCTACTCGTCAAGGTCAAGTGGAACGAACGTCATGGACCTGACTACACATGGGAATTAGAAGATGAAATGAAAGAAAAATACCCTCACCTCTTTAAGTAAAACAAAAATTTCGAGGATGACATTTCTGTAACGGTGGGAGGATGTAATACCCCAAAATCAATATAATAGTTACAAATATGCGAATTATGAAGTTTTTCTTTCATATATTGTTGAACGAGTAAGTAACGAGCAAAATTACTATTTAAAATTTTAAGTTTTTTGACGAAATTTAGTGTCGTAAGAGACCGTTTAAATATATTTAAATATAATATATTATACTTAAACATGATCCGTTTTTAACTAAACTTAGGTTGACTCGTACAGAAAATTGAGCTCGTCTCAACGGCATATTTGAAACTTTTTAAAACGATATATTTTACAAGTTATAAGAGAAAAACAAGTTAAGCAGCTAAATTAATTATAATAATAAAATAATAATATATTAAAATATGAGTTTTGGAATATATGTTCAAACGTGTAATCAACGTGTAATTTATGCATCCACAATTGATACGTGGAATGTGTTTGTTTCACCTAATGCTTGAATAAAAATTCATACGTTTAGACGTCTAAACTGACTCCTTATAAATATATATACATTATGCACATTTGGTGTTCATAATTTAAAAAAAACTTCTTTTACTCCACTCACTTCACTCAGGTATGCATTTAAGGTTCTAGTCTTTTAAGTTTAAATTATAAATTTTAAGGTTTAGTATATTATTAAGAGTAGAATTTAGCGTTATAATTGTGGTAGGTGTTGGGTAGACTAACCTTAAATAGGCATAGATTGATCAACCATGTTTAAACAAAGTAAATGTTATTCAAAACAATCATGATTATTATTAGGTAGTACTTTCTTATCTAACTAGTTGCTAAGACTTGCTTTAATTTTAATCAGGAACACAACTCTGAAACTGTTTATCTGTCTCAATAATACTTAAAGACCAAAGTGAGTTATCAGGCTATTTTCAAAACTTTGATAATATACTCGTTCTGTCTATACTAGTAATAATTATAATGCTTACAAGTATTCACGGGTCGGTAGAGGTATACGAGATCCTGATATATTAAATTGGATGTGTCAAACCGGCTGAAGAGAGGATAGGGTTTCTCGTATGCATCAGGCACATGCTTATACCTATTTAACTGTCGAAAGAGTCTGACAAACCCACTGCCGGTGGTTGTGGTAAAATCAGGAAAGTCACTGTGCATATGGACCCAAATGTCACAACCCATATTGTTTGGATGTCAAAGTTAATTTTATAAACTGTATAGCATGAGCTCACCAGCATTAGCTGATGTCTTTTTGAGTGTATGTATCACAAGTAACCCATAAGAAAATGCTTAATAGCTACTCAAAGATAAATGATGTAGAAGAACAAGAAGGATTTATTTTAGTTTGTTTTTAAATATTGTTGTAAAATAGTAATGTAACAAGTTGATAATATTATAGTTTGTAATTAAACATATGTTAGCTTCCGTTGTAAGTTGTATCAATTATAGATGCCCGCCCTGGTAACTGGTGGGGTGTCACACTTTTGACGATGGAACAATATTTTCAGGCAACTACAAAGGCGCCACTACTTATCGGTAGATATAAGTGGGTCATACCGGATCTTTAAAAGACATGTACCAAAGCCGTTCTATCTACCGAATTGCTCTTATCTGCTGAATTTGAGATAACTCGGCAGACGCCCAGTTTTACTCATTTTAGTTATCAACAAAGCATTTTTCATAAATTTTATCAGATTTTATTATGTAAATCTATAATTATTCAAACTTCATCATCCCAACAGTAGATACAAGATATTTATATCTTGCTTCAATAAATGCTTATGTGAAAAGATCTACATATTATTCATTTGTATGGACCTTGATTTATTTAATGATTTTCTTTTCTACATAATCTCTAATGAAATGATACCTTATATCAATATGCTTTGTATCTGAATGTTGACTGGATTATTGGTGATTGAAATGGCACTATTGTTGTCTATGTGAACAGGAGTATTCATGAAAGTTATTCCATAATCTCTAAGTTGAGTTTAAATCCATAGCACCTGAGGACAACAACTAGATGCAGTAATGTATTCTACTTCAGCAATTGATGTAAACACATAAGTTTGCTTCTTGCATTCCTATGAAATCAATCTTTCCCCTAGAAATTGACATCCTCCTGAGTGTACTTTTTGTTGATGTTGCATCCTCTATAGTCATTATCTGTATATCCATAAAGATTGAAGTCAGCACTCTTAGGGTAGCATAATCCCAACTTAGGTTCCCCTTTAAGATACTTTAAAATTCTCTTGGTAACCATTAGATGTGACACTTTTGGAGCAGCTTGGAATCTTGAGCACATGCGTGTGGCAAACATGATATCTAGTCTGCTGGCTGTGAAGTAGGTTAGAGATCCAATGATGGTTAGTATTGCTGCTAATCAACTGCTTCGCTCTCAAGATCAGGAGTTAATGAACAAGTCTTAGACATGGGAGTTTTAGTAGCCTTAGCATCAATAGCTTGAAATCCCACTAAGATGTCTTAAACATACTTGGATTGATGTATGAAAATGCCATCAGGGGTTTGTTTCACTTGTAGTCCTAGAAAGAAAGTAAGTTCTCCTATTGAACTCATGTTAAACTTCAACATCATGAGACTTTCAAAGGCTTTACACAAGCTCTCATTTGTAGACCCAAATATGATATCATCCACATATACTTGTACTAAAATAACATCTAGATCAACTTTCTTGATGAAGAAAGTTTTGTCTATGGATCCTCTAGTGTATCCATTCTTAAAAAGAAAGGTAGAGAGTGCCTCATACCATTTTCTAAGAGCTTGATGAAGACCATAAAGGGCTTTGTTAAGTTTACATACATGATCGGGATACTTGGGATATTCAAAGCCAGGAGGTTGGTAGACATAAACTTCTTTATCAATCTCACCATAAAGGACAACACTCTTGATATCTATATAAAACACCTTGAATTCTTTTGAGACAGGAAATGCTAGAAAATTCTGATTGTTTCAAGCATGGCCATTGGAGCAAACACTTCGTCATAATCAATCCTTTTTTCTTGTGTGTACCCTTTTTTCAAGCATGGCCATTTGATAACAATGTCTCTATCATCCTTCTTGTTTCTAAACACCTATTTGGTTCCTATTGTAGTCTTCCCTTTAGGAAGTGCACATAGTTTCCAAACCTTCGGTCTAGTAAATTAAAGAAGCTCTTCTAGCATAGCTTCTACCTAACTATTATCTCTTATGGCTTCATCTACTTTCCTTGGTTCTAGTTAAGAAAGGAAGCATGAAAATAAACAGATGTTTGCTTTATTCACCCTGCTTCTTGTCTTGACACCAACATCAAAATTGCCAATAACATTCTCAACTGGGTACTCTTTATGAATTCTTAGTCTTGAGATAACTTGGAGTTGTTGAGATAGATCTAAATTGGAAAAGTTTGTTTTAGGAAGTTTGACAGATAGATTGACTGGATCAACTGCCGAATTGACTCCATCTTCAGCATTTGTCATGCTTGGTTCTTTTTCAATAGATTGTCTAGTATCATAATAACCATGAGACTCCTCATCTGATGAGTTATCATGAGCAAGTAATGGGTGACCCAAATTGGTTGTGATACTAGCATCTACTTCTGCTGAATGTGGCTGAGCTGGATCAGCAGATGACATGTTGTGATTGAGACCCTAAGGTGGATCAACCCTGTAGTCTTCAAAACTTTGGGACTTGTATGTCTGCTGGTATGTTTGGTGACTCTCCTTAAACATTCTCAATCAAGTGGTTAAATACATTTATGAATCCATTCAGATCAAACATCCAACTTGGGGTATTTCTAACACTATTTGAGTAATTTTCATTAAATATGACATTTTTAGATTCCTTAATAGTGTGATCAACTTTGCTATATACTCTGTAAGCCTTAGCTTGTGATGAGTATCCTACAAAGAACCCATCTACTGATATCTTAGCAAATTTGGACAAATGATCTTTGGTATTTAGAAAGGTGCATAGACATCCAAAAAGTCTTAAAAACCCTACAAATGGTCTTCTCTTATGCCATAATTCATAAGAGGTTTTTTCATGTGTCTTAACTATCAACATCCTGTTCTAAACATAGCATGCAGTACTGACTGTCTCAGCCCAGAATGTTATAGGAAGTTTGGAGTCAGATAACATTGTCCTTACAGCTCAATAAGTGTCATATTTCTCATTTTAGCAACTCCATTTTGTTGAGGAGTTCTAGGAGCATTATATCACCTTGCAATACCTTTGTATTCATACAAAGAATCAAGGGTGTGGTTTTTGAATTCAGTGCCTTGATCATATTTAATTATTTTAACCTTTTGATCAATTTGGTTCTTAATTTTGATAATAAGTGATTTAATATTTCAGCAGTTTTATCTTTAGTTTTTAAAAAGAAAACCCAAGGGAATTTTGTAAAACAATCTATTATTACCAAGCAATATGATTTTCTTCCCAAAATCTTTATATCTATTGGGCCAAATATGTCCATGTCTAACAGATGTAAAGGAGTTATGAGTGAATTCAATTCTTTGGTCTTATGAGAAGATCTATGGTGCTTTCTTTTTTGACAAGCAACACAGTGGTTGGCACATGCAAACTCCTTGTTCGGCAGTCTTGTGACTAACCCATTCCAAACTAATTTCTTTATGTTTTTGAGGTTTACATGTGCTAATCTTTTGTGCCAAAGGGAGGATTCATTTATTAAAGCTTTGGAAATAAAACATGATACATTTTCTGGAAGTGATGCCTTTTACATGTTAAGCATGTAATATTGTCCTTCTTGGGAGCTTCTTAAAGTATTTTGTCATTTGGAATTTCAAACCTAGGAGACAAAACAATACATTCATACTCTATGCAAAAAAGTTTTGTGTTTTTTATCACATAGCTGAGACACGCTTAGCAAATTACAATTCAACTTCTTCACATAATTCACCTTACCAAAGCTTACCTTTCCATTACTGACTGTCCCCCTACCAGTAATGTATCCTCTTTTTGTATCACTTTCAAAGGCAATAGATCCACCATCATATGGTTCTAGATTCAGTAGGAATGATCTTTCATTTGTCATGTGTTGGGTGTATCCACGATCCAAAAGTTAGTTTTGGTCTTCGGATGATCCTGCATATAAACAAATTGATTAGTGATGAATGGGGACCCAAGCCTATGTAGTCTTGGGTCTTCTCATTTTTAGCAGTTGTTTCTCAATGGTAAGGGCTGAGAGAGTGGTTTTTAGTTTTGGGTTACCTAAGGATCCGGCAGATGTCTTTGGCTTCTAGGATTTCTTTTGACATTGCCTGATGCTTTGACATCATCCTTCTTGTTTTGAAGCTTTTCTAGATGGTGAAGGTTTCCCGAAATTCTTCTTCTCCTTTAAGTTTGTAGCTGTTGATTTGTTCGACAGATCTTTCAGAAGTACTAACATTGTCTTGGAATCAGGACTTAAGGGACTTGGCTTCCAAATAGTTTTATGAACACCATCTTTTCCTTTTGATGGTTGATTGGTAGCTACAAACTTCTTTAAGGGTCTAGGCTGATTGGGATGGTTGATGGAGTGTGCTTGGGGATTCTATTGATAGTCTTTTGCCAAGTGACTGTCTTCCCCACAAATTAAGCATGTGATCTTCATTAGCTTCTCATCCAACTTATAATTCCTCCTGAGCTCTTGAATCTGCTTCTTTATATCCTCTTTCTTACCTCTTCTGATCAGCTCATAATCAATGAAATCTTCAATTTTTACCTTCTTCTTTGAGATTTCATTAGCTAATTTCCTTTAGTTCCACCCATCTTTTTGTTTGTCTTATGATCAGCATGGTTGGCTAAATCAATCTTCTTCCTTAGGAACCTCTTGTTGTGGATATTCACTGCTTCAGAAGTAGACTTTCGAATATATGGTTGGGGTCTGACTTCTGAAGAGTTTGAGGTTCCTGCACATCAGCTTTTGTTGTGAGACTTCTTGTTACAGCTGTGCTTTGATTAAAGCTTTATATTAATGAAGAGGTTTGACTAAATAGGCAACTGGTTGACTTTGGAAGATGACTTTTCTCTGAAAACCTCAATCTTCTAAATCACATCCTTATTTTCCTTAGCCTTGATTTCTTCTTTCTTTTTCTCCCCCTCTTCTTCTTCCTTTTCTCTATTCTCTTCTTCTTCATCTACTTCTTCAACTATTCCTTCTTTCTCTTCCTCATTTGCTGTCTCAGATTTCTCAACAGCTATTCTTTTAAAAATTTGATCGGTAGATACTTACTTCTTTACTTCTAGGCTGCACTTACACGTATATGTAGGAGTGTATGTCATTAGTGGTTTCATAATATTATATCCTAAAACTATCTTGGTTTGATACAACTTTTGAGAGTTTTCAGTAAAATCAAGCAATTTTTCAAACTTTTTAGTTTGAACATTGTATTTAGCAGCATATGTTTTAACTATAGCTAAATCACATTATGCTGATTTCAATCTGCTCAAGAGATCATCAATTTGGATCCGTAAGTTGATTTGTTAATGTTTTAGTTGTGAAACAATCTTTTCTAGTTTGGTTATCTTTTCCTTTTGAGCTTGGTCATTTTTCTTAAAGTCAGTTTTAAGAAGATTGATTGATTCAACATCCTTCATGAGATCCTAATTGTGATTTTTATACAAGATTAACTTAGCATTGCACTTAGGCGTACAGCAAGGTTCAAAATGTAACACCCGAAAATCTGTTTAAAATAAAGAAAAAGAAAAGTATCTTGTGAGGAAGGATAATGGGCACAAGTGGAAGGGATAAAGTGTACAAAGTGCAAAACCTTATTATTATATGGTTTAAAAGGGAATGGCCGCCCATGCCACCATTTTTTCACTTTTGCTTTTCGGCTGGAGCAAGAAAGAAGAAAGAAGAGTTGAAGTTTCATAGGTTCTTTGAAGAAGAAGCTGTGTTTTTGAAGGTGTGTATCTTTCCTGTGTAATTGGTTTGGTTTCAGCTGAATTTTTCAGCTTGTGAGCCGACTCTTATGTGTTCTTTGTGCTTGGTTTTGTGTTTTGGTGTGTTTAGGCATTTGAACTCCATGTTGCTCTCTGGTTTGGTGGAGTTTTACTCGAAAGCAGTAGAGGTGAGTTCTAGGTCCCCTCTTTTAAATGTTTTCTGCTATTTCGAGGGCTGATTTGCATATTTGACTAATGTTTTCAAAACCAGTTATGCATTTTCATGTATGGTACGAACGATGATTGATGTTATGGTGTGTTATGTGCTTCTCTTGCTGATCGTTTGAGTTATGAGGTTCTAAGTGTTAATCAGATAGATCTAAGCTATGTTCATGATTAGAATGATGATTGGGGTCTGGTAATGGCATAAGTTGCATTTTAGATTTGTTTCAGGACTATCCGCATTTAATAGTTGAGTCTTTTGTTCATGCATATTTGTTATGTGTTCAGGCGCATTTGCTAAGTACTTATCCGTATTTGTTTTGTTCATGCGCATTTGTTATGTGTTCAGGCACATTTGCTAAGTACTCATCCGCATTTGTTTTGCTCATGCATATTTGTTATGTGTTCAGGCGCATTTGCTAAGTACTCATCCGCATTTGTTTTGTTCATGCACATTTGTTATGTGTTCAGGCGCATTTGCTAAGTACTCATCCGCATTTGTTTTGTTCATGCGCATTTGTTATGTGTTCAGGCGCATTTGCTAAGTACTCATCCGCATTTGTTTTGTTCATGCGCATTTGTTATGTGTTCAGGCGCATTTGCTAAGTACTCATCCTCATTTGCCTAAGTTCATCCGCATTTGTCTAAAGACTTAGAATTATTCTGAAATTTTGGGAATAGGATCTAAGTGTTAAGTATTGATGAATAAGGAAAGATTATACTTAGAGATTATCATGCTTGGTTCTTTCTTTTGTGCTGCTTTCTCTATGTCTATAATATTATCATGCTATGTGATTATGCTATGTGCATCTTAATAAGTATTATCCATAACAAGTGGACACGAAAGAATAAAAGAAGAACAGTGAAACTTAATGAATGTTACCCCGGGCCCATGTGATGAATGAAAAAGCCTTGCAAGCAAAATGAATGGAGGTGCACGGCCTTGTTGTTGTTAGCTCAACTGATGTGCGGCTGTATAGCCCATGAGGATGCACATCTGGGGTCAATCCTGGGGATTGACCAACAAATTAATGGGATCCTAGTTCATGAGTGGGCTACGTGCCTAGCAGTGTGGATCAACTGTCGAAGGGTTAGCTACCATGATTAACGTTTGCGGACAGGGGTTCGGCATCTGTTGCCAACCAATAATGTAGGCTCTTGCTTTGTGCAATCCTAGTTAATGAAAGAGAAAGATAAAGAAAGAAAGATAATGAATCATTTTATGGGGTCAAGTGCAGGAGAATGCTTTCAAAGAGTTGAAGACAAGGTTGACTCAAGCTCCTGTCTTGATGTTACCAGAAGGGAATGAAGACTTGGTGGTCTATTCCGATGCTTCTTATTCGGGATTGGGTTGTGTGCTGATGCAATGGGGAAGGGTTATAGCCTATGTGTTCCGAAAATTGAAGATTCATGAGGCTAACTATCCCACTCATGACCTGGAGTTGGCGGCTATGGTTTTTGCATTAAAGATTTGGAGACACTATCTATACGGGACGAGGTGCACCATCTTCACTGATCATAAAAGTTTGAACTACTTTTTCGAGCAGAAGGATCTAAACATGAGACAGAGAAGATGGTTAGAGTTGATCAAGGATTACGACTACGAAATCCTCATCCAGGTAAGGCGAATGTGGTAGCCGATGCCCTCAGTCGAAAGGAGAGGCCGGAGCCGATTCGGGTAAAGGCTTGCCAGCTGGTTATGACGCCGAATCTTATGGGTCAAATCAGGTAATTTCAAGATGAGGCATTAAAGGATGATAAGATCAACTCCGAATGAATGAAGGGGCAGGAGACGGAATTGGGGGAAAACACCCTTGGCGTGAAAACCCGCTTTGGGCGGATGTGGATTCCTCGTTATGGGGAGCTGAGGGGAGGGATCATGGATGAGGCTCACAAAACACGGTATTCCATGCATCCTGGTGCTACAAAAATGTATCATGATTTGAAGAAGGATTATTGGTGGCCGGGAATGAAGCGTGATGTGGTGGAGTACGTGAGTAAGTGCCTAACCTGCTTGTAAGTAAAGGCGGAACATCAGAAACCATATAGGAAGATCCAACCTTTAGATGTACCCGAATGGAAGTGGGAACACATCACCATGGATTTCATCACAAAGTTGCCTCGCACTGTGAGAGGATGTGATACAATTTGGGTGATCGTAGACCGCCTGACGAAGAGTGCACACTTTTTGCCGATCCGAGAGACGTACTCGTCGGAAAGGTTGGCGGAGCTGTTCATCAAGGAGATCGTAACTCGTCATGAGGTGCTGGTGTCTATTGTTTCGGATAGGGACACCCGGTTCACATCCAAGTTCTGGAAGAGATTTCTTGATGCCATGGGGATGAGGTTATACATTAGCATAGCTTATCACCCTCAGATAGATGGTCAATCAGAATGGACCATTCAGACTTTGGAGGATATGCTCCGGGAATGCATTATTGACTTTGGTGGAAGTTAACACCTACCGTTGGCAGAGTTCTCTTACGACAACTGTTATCATGCCAGTATAGGCATGCCACCATTCAAAATGTTGTATGGGAGGAGATGCAGAACCCCGGTGTGTTGGGGTGACATCGGGCAGAAAGAGTTGGGAGGCGCCGAGATCATTGAAGCCACGTCGGAAAAGCTAGAAAAGATCAAGGCTTTTATGAAGGCGGCCAAGGATAGGCAAAAATCGTACGCTGACAAGAGGCGTAGGTCGATCGAATTCTAAGTGGGTGATAAAGTGATACTGAAGGTTTCACCCTGGAAGGGGATCATTCGTTTTAGAAAGAGGGGTAAGCTGAGCCCGAGATATATAGGACCTTTCCGAATCATTACACAATTAGGAGAGGTGGCCTATAGGTTGGAGCTACCCGATAAGTTAAGTGGAATTCATCCAACATTCCATGTATCTCATCTGAGAAAATGCCTAGCTGATGAAGATATGATTGTACCACTGGAAGACATTGAAGTGGATGAACGGCTCAACTATGTAGAGAAACCAGTGGCAATCATTGACCGAAAGGAGAAGAGATTACGAAATATAGTGGTTCCACTGGTACGGGTGCAGTGGAGGCATAAGAAGGGATCTGAGTCAATGTGGGAGACTGAGAATGAGATGAGACAACATTACCCACAGCTGTTCGAAGAATGACAGGTTTTGGGGACGAAACCTCTATAAGGGGGTGGACTTGTAACACCCGAAAATCTGTTTAAAATAAAGGAAAAGAAAAGTATCTTGTGAGGAAGGATAATGGGCATAAGCAGAGGGGGGTAAAGTGTACAAAGTACAAAACCTTATTATTATATGGTTTAAAAGGACATGGCCACCCATGCCACCACTTTTTCACTTATGCTTTTCGGCTGGAGCAAGAAAGAAGAAAGAAGAGCTAAAGTTTCATAGGTTCTTTGAAGAAGAAGCTGTGTTTTTGTGAAGGTGTGTATCTTTCCTGTGCAATTGGTTCGGTTTCAGCTGAATTTTCAGCTTATGAGCTGATTCTTATATGTTCTTTGTGCTTGGTTTTGTGTTTTGGTGTGTTTAGGCATTTGAACTCTAGGTTGCTCTCGGGTTTGGTGGAGTTTTACTCAAAAACAGTAGAGGTGAGTTCTAGGTCCCCTCTTTTAAATGTTTTCTGCTATTTCGGTGGCCGATTTGCATATTTGACTTATGTTTTCGAAACCAGTTATGCATTTTCATGTATGGTGCGAATGATGATTGATGTTATGGTGTGTTATGTGCTTCTCTTGCTGATCGTTTAAGTTATGAGGTTCTAAGTGTTAATCAGATAGATCTAAGCTGTGTTCATGAATAGAATGATGATCGGGTTCTGGTAATGGCATAAGTTGCATTTCAGATTTGTTTCAGGACTATCCGCATTTAATAGTTGAGTCTTTTATTCATGCGCATTTGCTATGTGTTCATGCGCATTTGCTAAGTACTCATCCGTATTTGTTTTGTTCAGGCGTATTTGTTATGTGTTCAGGCGCATTTGCTAAGTACTCATCCGCATTTGTTTTGTTCATGCTCATTTGTTATATGTTCAGATGCATTTGCTAAGTACTCATCCAAATTTTTTTTGTTCATGCGTATTTGTTATGTGTTCAGGCGCATTTGCTAAGTAATCATCCGCATTTGTTTTGTTCATGCTCATTTGTTATGTGTTCAGGCGCATTTGCTAAGTACTCATCTGCATTTGTTTTGTTCATGCGCATTTGTTATGTGTTCAGACGCATTTGCTAAGTACTCATCCGTATTTGCCTAAGTTCATCCGCATTTGTCTAAAGACTTAGAATTATTCTGAAATTTTGGGAATAGGATCTAAGTGTTAAGTATTGATGAATAAGGAAAGATTATACTTAGAGATTATCATTGGTTCTTTCTTTTGTGCTGCTTTCTCTATGTCTATAATATTGTCATGTTATGTGATTATGCTATGTGCATCTTAGTAAGTATTATCCATAACAAGTGGACACAAAAGAATAAAAGAAGAACAGTGAAACTTAATGAATGTTACCCCGGGCCCATACGATGAATGAAAAAGCCTTGCAAGCAAAATGAATGGAGGTGCACGGCCTTGTTGTTGTTAGCTCAACTGATGTGCGGCTGTATAGCCCATGAGGATTCTCATCTGGGGTCAATCCTGGGGATTGACCAACAAATGAATGGGATCCTAGTTCATGAGCGGGCTTCATGCCTAGCAGTGTGGATCAACTGTCGAAGGGTTAGCTACCATGATAAACGTTTGCCGACAGGGGTTCGGCATCTATTGCCAACCAACAATGTAGGCTCTTTCTTTGTGCAATCCTAGTTAATGAAAGAGAAAGATAAAGAAAGAAAGATAATGAATCATTTTATGATTGATTATGTACATTGTTGAATGATCACCAAATGAAGTTTACAAAGTGTATATTTTTTTATATATTATTAAACTCGAACTCACTCAGTAATGCTGACTTTTTGTATGCTTATCAGCTGGCAGGTAAGGATGTTGCTGAGGATGGCACGCGGGTGAGGCTACTTGGCGGGCAAAGACTGGCATCCATTCGTGCATAATGATATGGTTGAATGAATTCTTTTGTAATTGTAAAAAAATACAATGATGTATTATTTAGCAACATCAAATATTAATGCATGAATGGTTTTTTTTTTGACAACTTAATCCGCTGCGTTATTTCTATGAAATGTATTTATCTGATATGAAAAATGTTGTGATTGTCCAACTATGAGGTCTCTGGGAACGGGGCCTTACACAGAAGTTACCTGAAGTAAGGAGTTTGAGCTTCCAGTCATCAGTGCATTGTTGATGGGAGTGACATCTTCTACTTGTAAGCTCCAGTAAATCACCTCTTCTCTTGAGGCTACAGCTACTGTATGTCTTTGGCTGGTAGAAGTAGAGGGACTTTGATAGGTTTAAGGTTGTTTGAAGTTGTGGGAGATGGGTTTTACTTAGGTGCTTCGTATTCTTTGTCAAAATGTCCTACCTGGTTGCAGTTGAAACACTTTACTTTGCTCTTATCAAACAAAAAATCTGATCTTTTCTGCCTCAGGAACTTTCTTTCAGTTCTCTAGTAAAACTGCTTAGACCTGAATGAGATCATGGCTATCTGATAGTTGGTATCCATCTACTCAAGATCATTGGGATGGATGCATTACAGATCTTCTTTAGAGAGTTGAAGAAAGTTGGTTTGTTCACTGACAAAGGCTAAGTTAGAAGAGTAGGTTGGTGAAAAGAGTGTTGAGGTCTGCCGATTCCATCCGCTGAAAGATGGTGATGGCTGAGATTCAACAGTTGGAGATTCAAGATAGGTGATCATCAGTACTTGACAAGTCATCATAGGAATTCGGTAGGCTTGATATTGGGAGTGGGAGTGAAAAGGTTCATGAATAGGTGCCATAAGAGCTGATGACTTTAAGTGGTTTGAAGATCTGCCAAGTGATTTTTCATCTGCATCCATTTCCATCTGATAGGCACTCAGCCATATAACTACTCAAGAGTTATTGTCCGAAAATTCTTAGTTCTTCTAATGGACACAGTGTAGACTTTTCATATCTTGGGTAGGGACCTTAAAAACTTTTTGAGAACATCACTATTCTCCATCTTCAATCCTACTTCATTTAGAGAGTATAACAGCTTAACATATCTAAGATATGTTGCAGTCATGGTTTCTCCCCTTGTGAAACCAAAGTTTTTGAACTTTTGCTTCAAGACATCTCTTGTTGGACCAAAAGAACCAATGAGCCTGATCAGAAAAACCTTTAAGTCCCACGGACATTACAACAACTGAAGTAGTCTGCAACAGCTGAAGACATCAGCTGATAACAAAGTCTGAAGTGAAAGAGCTGAAGACAAAGTCTGAAGACAAGAGCTGAAGACAAAGTCTGAAGCTAAAAGAGCTGAAGACAAAGTCTGAAGTGAAAGAGCTGAAGACAAAGACTGAAGACCAAGTTTCAGATGATTGTCACAACAGCTGAAGAAGACCTCTTTAGTAGTTGTGATGGTTTCCTTTCAGTAGTTGTATTTTCTTTTCTGTACTTGTAGTTTCAGTAGTTTTATGTTTCTTCGTGTACTTAGAATACTCTGAGATGTTCTCAGTTGTTGTGAACATTCTCAGTAGTTTGCTTACTTTCAGTAGTTTGTAATAATTCTGTTAGACGTCACTATCAAGTGACATCAGCAGACGTCACATTCCTATATATAAGGAATGCTGACCTAATTGTAATGGGTGCAGCTTAGAAAAACCTAGCAGCCGCCATACCGAAGCATGTGTGCATGAATGTTATTATCCCTTTGCAGAAAACCCTATTTCTATATAACCGTGTACTGTTCCATTGAATATTTATTGTGTTCTTGCTATATTTGTTTAATTCATGCTCTAATTCCGCTGTGATTCAACTCTAATTGATCAAACTTAGATCACTGATCCTGACAAATGGTATCAGAGCGGGTTAATCATTGATCGTTTAACAATTGATCATTGAAACTGCTATTTTGATATCTATAGTTTGATCGAATTAGCATATGTGCAAGAATTGGTTATAAAGATTGATTTTCTGCTGCTTCTGGTTATTTAATTTGAGTTTCTTCTTGGTTCTTATTGAGTTTGTTGTGTTTTTGTGCTAAATCTTTTGAAACTTGATTGATTTGGTTTGAATCTGAGAATGACTACTCCATCTAATGATCCTCACAATACTGGCTCCTCAACCAAGCCTCCGATGCTGGTTAGGAGTGAGTATAACATATGGCAACGAAGAATGCTCCATCACCTGTCTGTTAACAGTTCAGGTTGTTGGACATCTGTGGTTCACGGTCCACACAAGCCTATGGTGAACAATCCGGAGACCAATCAAATGGTTCCAAGAAGAAGGAGCAATACTCAGATGAAGATCGTAAACTGTTTGAGATTGATGCTAAAGCCCATGGAATTCTGGCCATGGCACTGCCGAATGAAATCTATTCTGGGCTTATGCATCATGAAACTGCTCATGACCTCTGGAATGCTTTGAAGGAACAATTCGAGGAACTGATGAGGTCTTAGCAAACAACAGAGAAATCCTCGCCCAACAATATGAGACATTCTCTCATAGGAAGGGTGAGACACTGACTCAACAGTTTGAGCTTTTCTCTGCTTGATCTCTGAGCTGAAAATGGTCAAGCATGAGTATACTAACAGCCAGATGAACAACAGATTCCTCAGATCACTGCCTGAGAGATGGGACACATACACCATTGTCCTACGCTCCAGTGCAAATCTGGATAGCCTATCTCTCACCCAACTCCATGGGAAACTGCTTACATTTGAAAGAGAGATAGAGCAGAAAAGGAAACTGGCATCATCAGGAAAGCTCTCTGATGACTTTGTACCAGGTAACACTGCCTTGGTCGGTCATGAGTCAGAATATGCTGGATCAAAAGTCATTATGATGAGCATATAGATTTCTCTTCAAACAGTTCTGATCATGCATTTGTTGGTGTTGACAGTCATTCTGGGTGTAATAGTGATAATTTATGCTTTATCATGGATGATTTGCAGGGTATTGCTGATGATGATTTAGAAGAGATGGATATTTTGAGCCAAATGGCCCTGATCAATATCAGATCTCAAAAGTTCTACAAGAGAACTGGTAGGAAATTTCCAGGACTCTCTGGCAAAACCAAAGTTGGTTTTGACAAGAGTAAGTTGAGGTGTCACAAATGCCACAGGCTTGGGCACTTTGCAAGAGAGTGTAGATCAACTGGATCTAACTCCTCTGCACCCTTTGTGACCTTTCCAAGCAATAGTTCACAAAACAAAGGGCAACATCCTGCTAGTTCTGGTCATCACTCACAACCTCAATCTCCTGCATACTTTGTCCCTCAGGGTCCAATGCCATATCCTTATCCCTGCTATTACATGCCACAGCCAAATCCAGTTCATGTCCCTATAGCACAACAACCTCAAGCCCTACCTGAGCCTCAACCATCTCCATCACAATCTCAACCTCATCACAGCTTCTTCACACCAGGAGTTGTTGACTGGAGCAGCTTACCAGATGATCTTTCTGGTTTCAATGAGCAATTATCTGCTGGTGCTGGTCAACATGGTGGTGAACATCCTTTTGGGAATCTTGCTCTCATGGCCCTGGAGTCTACTGAGGGTTCCTGCTCAGATGCTTCATCTTCACAGGTAACCCAGATATCTTCTGAGGCTAAAGCCAAGTTATGTTCTGAATCATGCATAGCTGCCTTTGTCTCTATTAGAGAGGCAAATGTAGCTTTAATCAATCAAAATCTTGAGCTTGAGAAAACTATTTCCAAAAGAAAAGATGAGTATGTGTCTGCACTTAATGACAAAGATGATGAGATTTACAAGCTTAAATGCCAACTTAATGATGAAAAGGCTAAGGTAGAGGTCATACTCGAGAACCACAGAAGTCTCAAAGAGACACTTGCAGCTACCCAAGTTGAGTGTGACCGATGGGTAACATCCTGCAAGGGATTTGAAATGCTTCTCAGCAAGCAAACAGCTTCAAATGTGAAGTTTGGAATAGGTTACAATCATACTGCACCACCTACTGATTTTACTTCAAAATCAATAGTAAAATCTGAAGGTGAAAGTAATTTCCAAACCACATCATCATGTGATTCATCCTCAAATGATAATACAAAATTAGAGGATGAAGTCAGTGTTAAGATCTCAGCAAATCAATTGCCTGATGGTTTAAATGCTGATAAACACATGAAGCTGAGAAATTCAGATGTTGTCCCTCAAAGTACTCCAAGTACTGAAGGGCAAGTCACAACATCTGAAAAGCATTTCAAATCTGATGAAATAAAAGGATTAACAACTGCTGAGGAATCTATCATACGGTCTTTCAGGACGGATAGAGAACAGCTGAAGAACAAGTCTTCAGTTGTTACCGATCCTTCAGTACTTAACACAAGTACTGAAAGGAGGAAAGTACTGAAGATCACACCTTCAGTAGTTTCCACTTCAGCAGTTGATCAATCCAAGATGAAGAATAAGCCATGTGAAATATGTGGTAAATTCAATCATCTATCTGATGAATGCTGGTACAAAAAGGGTTCCAAACTCAACAGAGATAAGCTCATTAAAGAAGAGATAAATAAAATGAAAAATGAGTTTGAAACCAAGTTTGTACCACAGTCATCTCAAACTGATAAACCCAAGGCCTCACCAAAATCCAAAAAGAAGGATGGGGTTTATCAGAAAACAGCTGATAGTGTTCCTCATGATAAACATCAGACGAAGTCTGTGAATTTCAAGAAGGAGGAAATGGTGGGTCACAGGAACTCATCAAAAACAAGTACTGATGTGTCAAATGAGCTGAAGGCTTTAGCAACAAATCAGACACAACTTGTTATGATGGTTCAGCATTTGTTGGGGAGAGTTAACCAACTAGATGCACCTGTGATCAAACCACTGAAAAGGAAATCCAAGCCCAAATCTAAGAATTCCATTTCAGCACCATCTCCACCTTCATCAGCTGTTAATCATGAGAAACAAGTTATGGTTAAATCTGTTGATGAAAACAGACCCAAAACCAAAAAGGTTTGGGTCTCTAAAGCTAACTAGTTTCTTATGATAAATGCAGGGTTCTTCAGCATGCCAAAGAAGCATCTGGTATGTAGACAGTGGAGGATCTATGCATATGACTGGGAGCAGTTCTCTTCTTAATGACTACTCTCAAGGAAAGAAGGGATTTGTCTCATTTGGAAATGATGCTAAGGGTTACATCATCGGGAAAGGATTTGTGTCAAATGGAGAAATCAGATTTGATGATGTTAACCATGTGGAGAATCTCAAGTATAATCTACTGAGTGTCAGTCAGATGTGTGATAAAGGGCATGTTGCACTTTTCACAAGCCAGAACTGCCGGATTCTGTCTTCCAAAGTTCTGAGGCTGATTGACAAGGTATTGGATGAACATACTCTCCTGAAGGCCAACAGGATAGGAAGAGTATATGCCTTGGATTTGTCAAAGAAGATTGCGTTAAAAGGTCATCCTTGCCTGTTCTCCAAGGCCTCTCCTCAGGAATCTAAACTGTGGCATAGAAGGCTGGGTCATGTTAATCTCAAAAACATGAATCAGCTGATCCACAATAGTTTAGTAAGAGGTCTACCAATAAAGGAGTTCCTCTGTGATGAAACCTGCACTGCTTGTTTAAAAGGAAAACAACACAAAGTCTCATTCCCTCCTATAGAAGAACCAAAGTCCACTGCCTGCTTGCAATTACTGCACATGGATCTCTTTGGTCCTGTGAGAGTAATGAGCATGGCAAAGAAGAAATACTGTCTGGTAATTGTGGATGATTACTCCAGATTTGTATGGACCTTCTTCTTGCATTCAAAGGATGAGGCTGCTCAGACAATTATTAACTTTGTGTTGTATGTTGAGAAGCAGTATTCCCTATCAGTCAAGTGTATAAGAAGTGATAATGGAACTGAATTTAGAAACCATACACTTGATGATTTCTACCTTTCAAAAGGAATCAAGAGGCAGTATAGCATCCCAAGGACTCCAGAACAAAATGGAGTAGTGGAGAGAAAGAACAGGACCCTAATTGAAGCTGCAAGGTCCATGTTGGCTGACTCTGGTTTGCCACTGACCTTTTGGGCTGAAGCTGTCAACACAGCATGCTATGTGCAAAATAGAGCTTTAGTGAATCAGAGGTTGATGAAGACTCCTTATGAAGTTCTACATCATTTGGCTCCTCTAATTTCATTCTTCAGAGCATTTGGGTGTCCTTGTTACATTCTCAACACAAAGGATCAACTCCAAAAGTTTGATTCTAAGGTGGATGCAGGGTATTTTGTTGGGTACTCATCCACTTGCAAGGCTTACAGAGTGTTCAACTGTAGAACAAAGATGGTTGAAGAAACCTTGCATGTGAAGTTCAATGAATCTCCTAAGGACAAAATCCCACAAAACCCTGTGGAGTTGTTTGATCTGGACATACTGCAATATGTTCCTTATCAGCCTCCAGCTGTTGCAGATCATGTGAATTCATCACCTTCTGCAGCTAGTCATCCATCTGGTGGTACTGATGTTCATGATGATCCCAGTACTCACCTATTCAAGTTTAGTGATCAACTGCCTGAGTCTACTCAACTTGATGTTCCTGTAGCTTCAGTAGCACCATCCACAACAAATGCTGATGAGATTTCTGAATCCTCTACTTCATTTGACCTGCCATCTAACACTTGGTTTCAAGAATCTGGATCAACATCTGTTGCTGCTGAGCGTGCTACAAACACTTGCACAGATCTCATAGTGTATCAAGAGCTGAAGAATCACCCAACGTCTCAAATCATTGGTGATATCAATGCTGGTGTCTCAACTAGAAGTCAATTGTCCAACTTCTGCTTCTATGCTCTTTTCATCAGTCAGCAAGAGCCAAAGAACTATCATATTGCATTAAGAGACAATGGATGGGTTGATGCCATGCAGCTTGAGCTTCTTCAGTTCAAAAAGCAGCAAGTGTGGGAACTGGTTCCTCTACCCCCAGGTAAGTGTGCAATAGGCACTAAATGGGTGTTTAGGAATAAAACAGATGAAAATGGGCAAATTGTCAAGAACAAGGCCAGACTGGTTGTCCAGGGGTTTTCACAAGAAGAAGGTATTGATTATGATGAAACCTTTGCCCCTGTAGCCAGACTGGAGGCAATTAGATTGTTCTTAGCCTATGCTGCATTCCACAATCTTAAAGTTTTTCAAATGGATGTCAAAAGTGCATTTTTATATGGTAAAATAAAAGAAGAGGTTTATGTGTGTCAACCACCAGGTTTTGAGGATAATAAACATCCTGATTGGGTGTATAAACTTGATAAGGCTCTTTATGGGTTGAAACAAGCTCCTAGAGCCTGGTATGAAACACTGTCAAATTTTCTTCTTCAGAATAATTTCACTAGAGGCTCCATAGATAAAACTTTGTTCATTAAGAAAGTGGGTCAGCATAAGCTCCTTGTTCAAATTTATGTTGATGATATTATTTTTGCTTCCTCTGATCCACAGTTGTGTGATGCATTTACAAAGTTGATGCAACAAAAATTCGAAATGAGTGCCATGGGAGAATTACAGTTCTTTCTAGGTTTGCAAATCAAACAAAAGGCTGATGGAACTTTCATTCATCAGTCAAAATACACAAAAAGTCTTTTGGCAAAGTTTGATTTACAACACTGTAAGCCCTGTTCTACTCCCATGTGCAGCACCACACAACTGGATGCAGATCAGAAAGGTAAAGCTGTTGATGAAACACTTTACAGATGTATGATTGGGTCCTTGATGTACTTAACAGCTTCTAGACCAGATATTATGTTTGCAACTTGTGTTTATGCTAGATTTCAGGCTGCTCCTAAAGAGTCTCATTTGATTGCAGTCAAGAGGATCTTTAGATATCTGCAAGGTACTCAATCTCTAGGTCTTTGGTATTCACTGGGCACTCTTGCAAATTAGTTTCTTTTTCTGATAGTGACTATGCAGGGTGTAAATTAACTAGAAAATCAACTTCTGGTGGATGTCAATTCCTAGGCAACTGTTTGGTTTCTTGGCAGAGTAAGAAACAAACATCTGTTGCTACATCCACTGCTGAAGCCGAGTACATTGCTGCTGCAAGTTGTACATCTCAGGTACTCTGGCTTCAGAATCAATTACTGGATTATGGCATTACAGAGACTAAGACTCCATTACTAATGGATAGTGCTTCAGCTCTTTGTATTGTCAAGAATCCAGTCCAGCACTCTAGGACCAAACATATTGAGATCAGACACCATTTTATTAGGGATTGTTTTGAAAAAGGTCTGATTGATCCAAAGTTTGTTCCTAGTGCTGATGAGCTTGCAGACATATTTACTAAGCCTTTGGACAGTTCAACTTTCCAAAACCTAGTGTTAAGGCTTGGTATGCTGCAGCTAGAATAAGTGACAACTACTGATGATCTCAGTCAACAAGTACTGATGAGCATTCGTATACTACTGTCACAAATAAGTACTGAAGTTCTTTTATCCTCAGTAGTTTTCATAACTACTGAAGACTAAATTACTTAAAAGTACTGAAGTACTCATCTGTTGAAAAGAACTGATGTGGTTACAACTACTGCTGTAGTTACAACTGCTGATGTCAAATAACAATAAGTACTGATGACCTATGAAACATCTGAAACTCAGACAAAGTCTGATGAAGTGTTGAGGTCAGAATGAAACAGCTGATGAGCTAAGAATTGACACAACAGCTGATGAGAAATTTTTCTCTTCAGTTGTTTCTACAACTGCTGCTTCACTTCAAACAACTGAAGCCAAAACCATGTCTTCAGTAGTTTCACAACTACTGATGACTAATACCAAGTCTTCAGTTGTTACAACTTCTGAAAGTTAAAACCAGGTCTTCAGTTGTTTTCAAACAACTGATGACAGCACCAACACTTTCAGTCATTTTATATCAGCCTTTTCTTACCCTATAAATACCTAAACCTACTTTCAAACGTTTCATTAGCCGTTTTCCGTCCTTCACTCTCTCAACAATGGCGACCATGAAACTCAAACCCAGACACAACTGTGTTGCCTACCTCTCGAAATCGGCCTTCTGGAACAAATTTGATAACGCCATCGATCTTATGGTAGATTCCCAGTACCGAACCGCGTTTCTTCTGAATCCTACCATATACCCCGATTCCCTAAGCCAGTTCTGGACCAACGTCTCTGTGCAAACTAGTGAGAATGATAGCCAAATCACTCTCCAGTCGTTGGTCAACCAGAAACAGGTGGTCATCACTCCGGACATCATTCGACAAACCCTAGATCTACATGATGCCACCTGTGTCACAGAATACCCGAAAGGCACAACCGATATGTCTTTCATCAACAACGGGTATGAAGGAGACTTAAGTGCTACCACCATTCTGAAGAAGCACTTCCATGATGCTGAACGTCTTATATTCCACATGGTGAATGTCTGCCTTGCACCAAAAACCTCCTCATGGGATCAGATGTCCTCCCGATGGCAACAGGTATTATACTCTATCTTTGAACGACAAACTTTAAATTTTTCTGAGATAGTTTTTATGGAACTAAAGGATCTGGCCTTGAAACCTGTGGCAAACAGATGGATATTATATCCCAGGTTTCTCATGGCCATAATTTTAACACAGCTAAAATCAGACGGCCTTGTTGGCCTTGGAGTCCCTGCTCCGGCTGTATTGCCTGAAGTATACTCCAGGCACAACTCTGACCCTACAATGAAAGGGGCTGCCCGGCTGCTCAAACCCAAGCAGCGGGAACCCACAGCCTCCACTTCCAGATCCAAAGTCCCCACCAAACCTACACCAAAAAGCCCAAAAAGGCTACTCAGGGAGATGAGTCCCCTGAGGATGCCCCTGTACCACCAATACAGGAAACACTTACTGGTTCTAACCCCCCAGTAGTGTCAAAGACTCTACCAGCCCTACCCGCTCGGCATCCTCTCAACAGGATCCTGATGCAACCAAAATTGGGATACCACAATGCTGGAACCTATCTCAATTGAGAAGGTTACCATTGAAGAGCACCAGTCACCCCGGGTGCAATCTGCTTCAAACCTATCTCCAAATGCAACCGCCCCTCAAAGCCCAACATTTATTGTTGCACAAGTGTTGAGTCAGCTGCATTCCTCTCCTCCTCCCCAGACACCAATTACAATGGGGAGAACCTCAACAGCTGAGGAAGAGGACCAAAATGCTGCTGATAACCCACAGCACAGGGGTTATAATGTTCAATCTCCCCGTGTAGAGGAGGAGGTTAGAACATCTGGTGAGGCTGCCACTTCTACTGATTCAGCAAATGAACAGGATGAAGTTGGTAACATCTCTAAGACCTCACCAGAGGCAACTGCCGATGAAGGACTCAGTCCTGAGGCAGGAAGTCCCCAGAACCAAGAACAAGGGGCACATGCTACACCTGATCTACACTCAGGGCATGTACATCCTGATTCAATCAGGAGGTCAGGTGATTCAGCAAAACTGATGATGACCTGGGCTTTTTCTACGATGTCTTAGCCCATAACACAATCCTTGAGGCTGAGGTGAGCAGACTCAAAGAACTGCTTGCCAAAATGTCTCAGGATCAAAGTCCATCTGCCCCAATAAACCCACAGATGGCACCTTCATCTGAAGGTTCCCCAAACACTCCGCCACTTCACTCAACTGAGCCACCAGCCACTGTTGTTGGCACCACCTCTCAGGGACAGAACCCCTCTGAGCAGATGGTTGCTACATTTCAAAATTCCTTACCTCTCATCACTCCCATCATCAATGAGATTGTGCATAAAGCCATTGATGAGAGGATCTCCTCGAATCTAAAAACACTTGTTGATGATGCTGTGCAAAAGAAGCTTTCTGCCATTCAAACCCCTGAACCCAATGCACCCAAAAAGGGGGAGTCTAAGGCAGTGAAAGAAAGAAAGAGAAAGAGAGTGGAAGAGAGAAACAACAAGAAAAAGAACAGGAAAAACAGCTGATCACATACAAGAGAAAGAAAAGTGCTGAAACTCAAAAGCCTGATGAAGAGAAATCATTGGAAGATCTGATTAAAGAAGCTGATGAAGCTCACAGCAGATCAATGGACAGAATAATAGATCAACTCTTCAGACAGGGCTTTGATACAGCCACATTAGACACTGAGATCAGAAGGCTGGAGATTAATGAGATACAAGAAAGATGGGCCAGTTATAGTGTGATGGAAAGGGAGAGGTTGGAGATAATGATCAGGTTTATTGCAAAATACTTGGGAAGATCATTAATTGAGATTAAATCATGGACCAGAGACAGTATTCTGGCAATAACCACCAGAATCTGTGCTTCTGAAGAATTCAATAAGGGGTTGATTATAGAAGCCTTAGACGAAGCAGGTGCTGGGAAGAGAACTGATATGGCCAAGCTTTCCAAAGCCAAACTCACCATAAAAATGCTAGATCAGCCTTCCCAAACTCCCTCTCAAAAACAACCAACCCCACAACTCTCCAAATCAACTCAACCCTCAAAACCAACTCCCTTACCCCAAAAACCACCTCAAACCACATCCAGTGATGCACCCAGAAGGAGGAGAAGGGTGTTGAGGATGGTAGAAGAAGAAGAAGAAGATGATGAAGAAGATAGTCTGCCAATCTCTGCTGTTCTAAAATTACCTGAGCCCAGAAGTCAACAAATGATCACACCAGACTTTCAAGGCAAATGGTGAAAGTTAAGATTGAAGAAGAAGAACAGCAGAAACAGCACGATGAGCAACTTTTGAAGATGATTGACAAAGAGTTTCCTCAGTCATCATCTATACAAGCCATGAAGAAACACGCTCAAAGGCTGTATGCTCTCAGGTATACCTTTCAATATCAAAAGGAGAGAGTAAGGATTTGGCCAGACCCCAGGGTTAGTTCTAGAATTCATAAGAAATCCATACCAAGTAGATACAATGGCCAAGTGAGAAAGACCATAGATGCTGCTATTATGTTGGCCATTGTAGTCTCACCCTGGGAAATACTTGAAGACTTCAAGAGAGCCTACAAGTCAAAGATGACCCCTCAAACTCTAATGGAGAACAAAATGGTCAAGAAGGGGTTGTTATACAAGAGGCTTGAAGAGATCAAGAAAAATGAACTCCAGTTGTTATTAGAAGGGACTCACCCAGATGAATTTGCTTACAGAGAGATAACAACTGTTGAGTTGAAAAATGGAAAGACGATAAAGTACTTATCAGAGTACTATGGCCCAGAGTTCTTCTTCGAAGGAGAAGCAGAAGAACTCACTAAGGAGGAACAAGTTGTTCTCCTTGAGGCCTACGTCAGAGAGTCTTATAGACTCATCAATGGGAAGTAGGTTTCATGGTTGGGATAACGGCTCTGTGTCCAGTTCCCCAAGACAGAGTTCCCTTCCATCCTTTGACATTCACATCTACTGAAACCTGTTCCCTGGCCTGTGCTTATCCGATATCTCTAAAGCTGATCAAGAGAGTATTTCTGCCAAGAATAAGTGGGACCTCAATAAGCTTAAAGGTTTTGGCTGCATTGGTTCAGGGGGAGTTTGTTGGACCAAAAGAACCAATGAGCCTGATCAAAAAACCTTTAAGTCCCACGGACATTACAACAACTGAAGTAGTCTGCAACAGCTGAAGACATCAGCTGATAACAAAGTCTGAAGTGAAAGAGCTGAAGACAAAGTCTGAAGACAAGAGCTGAAGACAAAGTCTGAAGCTAAAAGAGCTGAAGACAAAGTCTGAAGTGAAAGAGCTGAAGACAAAGACTGAAGACCAAGTTTCAGATGATTGTCACAACAGCTGAAGAAGACCTCTTCAGTAGTTGTGATGGTTTCCTTTCAGTAGTTGTATTTTCTTTTCTGTACTTGTAGTTTCAGTAGTTTTATGTTTCTTCGTGTACTTAGAATACTCTGAGATGTTCTCAGTTGTTGTGAACATTCTCAGTAGTTTGCTTACTTTCAGTAGTTTGTAATAATTCTGTTAGACGTCACTATCAAGTGACATCAGCAGACGTCACATTCCTATATATAAGGAATGCTGACCTAATTGTAATTGCAGCTTAGAAAAACCTAGCAGCCGCCATACCGAAGCATGTGTGCATGAATGTTATTATCCCTTTGCAGAAAACCCTATTTCTATATAGCCGCCATGTTCCGAAGCTTATTCTTGCTCTAATTCCGCTGTGATTCAACTCTAATTGATCAAACTTAGATCACTGATCCTGACATCTCTTTTGTTCTCCTTCATGTCTTTAGTTCCTAAATCTGGCCTTCATTGCTTCCCACAACTTCTGAGTAATTTTGAATTTCTTGAAGCCATGGATGATACTGTTTGGTATGCTCATTCTGATCAGCTATAGAGCCTTCGAATCCACGTCCATCTTCTTCAGTTCTTCATCTGAGTACTTTGTGGGATCTTTGAGAATCATGACTCCACCTTCACCAGCAGCTTGAACCATAGGGATATGGTCCATTCTGAATAGAGAGCCATAGTCTCAAATCTTGATTCCTTAGAAAATCCTCCATTTGGATTTTCCAAATATCATAGTCATGTTGTGTGAACATGGGGGGTTTGGTCTGAGTTCCATTCTCCAAGTAATGATTACTTAAGATGACTACAGTATTCATGTTGAAAGGATAAAAGGTTATGAAGGAGTGTGGTGTTTGATAGTGTGATCAAAAGAAAAACAAGAGATTTGTTGAAAGGTGACTTCAGGCAAATCAAGTGCTAAAGCTCTATACTACTTCTTGGATCAGGGTTAATGGATTAATAAGACTTCTCTATTTGATTAGTAGTTAACAAATATAGAATCTGAGTTAACTACTTATTAACAAACATAAATACTTTGAGTAAAGATAAGTACACAAGTTGTTCTTTCAAAGTATTCACTTGAGTAATCAAAACTAAGTACAAAGAGTTACAATCAGTTGATACACAAGTGGTTTAACAAAAGCTTACCTCTACTATACAAGTATGAGGGTTTTATACTATGGAATCTAAAAAATAAAAATACTTATGTTTAGAATGTACAGCAAGACAGACAATCTGCATATCAGAGTTAGGCAGATTCAGTACTATGTTGTCTTCAAAAGGTAGAACACAACAGTCGTCGGTACAGATAGTCTTGTCTTGTGTAACAATTGATTAGCAACTCATGGAGTTTAGTGTTAATCAGCAGCTCATCTATTAAGTGCTGATCGGTAGTGGTTTAGCATATGCTGATTGGCAGTCATTCATCATATATTGATCGGTAGTGGATTAGTAATTGACATCATTCAGCAGTTGAGGGCCAAGTGCTGAATCCTGAGTTTTAGATAGCTTCATCTTTTTCATAGATCAACACATATGAATGATACCCTTTGGTCTTTGGTTTTATTAGAGCCAATAACGAAACAAAACTTGTCAATAAGAACTAAGATACAACTCTTGGTCTTCATAATGCTCCCACTTGCTTTATGATCTCTATCTTAATCTCTTGAGCATTTTGGTTTCTGATCTTCAAGTTTGATCTTGTCTAGTCTTTCTTAGGTTACAATTACATTTTACAATAAATGAAAATAACTTAATCTATTACATAAGAGTTTCAAAACAACCAAAATACAAGAGTTCAACAACACCAAAAAGGCATAAACATAAAACACAACCACGAGACTAGGTTAGATTTATACAAACAACACAATAATCAATAAAACGTAAACAATGCAATCTTTTGTCAACCCTATAATATTTTTTGACGAAATAAAACATGATTGCAATTACAAAATTTTATTAAACAGATTTTTTGTAAAAGTCACTCTAATACATTGTTGGGTTTCATGTATAGGGATTTAAGAAAATTTCATATTGCAGCGAAATAAAAGCACGAACCAATCATGACCAAAACTCTAGATCACCCACTAGGAGCTCAGTGACAAACCAATTGTTGAATAACAACCATAGGGGGTTTGAAAGATTATACTTTTCACAAGATCATATATTACAACATTACAAAGCACCATGTGGTAACAATCAATCATTATGCGCGATCTCATGAAACCAAAAACACAAACCTATTTGCCCATGCAAAACCCTAATCTCTATTTGGCCTATCTCGCAAACAAGATCACCAAATATGAAGGTGATACGAGATGGAGTGACGACAAACGTATATAATTCGAACGGTAGCACGCGACTGTAGTGGTTCGGTAGTCTAGCGGCTGTGTAGGACGTAGGGCGACTGGCGTTTCATTAGCATTGGCGGCAACATAGGGCCACAGTGGTAACTAATATTATCTAAGTAATAATCAATTTATACACATGTCATATATATATATATATATATATATATATATATATATATATATATATATATATATATATATAATTAATCATTTATTTTATAATCCACAATTACAAAATTAATTATTTCTTCTTTGTAATTTCGAATTACAAATCTAACATGCCATTATTATTTCATAAATAATTATTCATTGATTTATATGTTTATGATAGACTTGTTTAACTCATTAAACAATCTATCGTTTATTGTTACTCGTAATGTAACTTTTTAATCTTATAATCTCCGTAGCAGTATTGTCAACTCTTGTTATTCGAGTATGCAAGTCTAACAATATATAACTTAGTTAATTAGGGTTATTCGAGTATGCAAGTCTAACAATATATAACTTAGTTAATTAGGGTTATTAACAAGTGTTTCATGATGGTATGTTTTAAAATGTTAATCTTATTTGATCCCTTTGGTTTTTATATTAAATCACTATATTATATATTTTAGCATAATTTCAAAAGTTAAATTAACAAACCTAGTTAGTGTTAGGAAACTAACTGATATGCAACAAAAGCAAACAACACATACATACAAAGAATTATCACGCAACAAGAAATAAACAAACAATAGAATATAACATGGTTCGGTCATAGTAGGTGATTTACGTCCATGATTGCAAGTAGGGTTTTTATTATTAGCTCTTAGTACAAAGATTATAATTACATATGCAGGGTTAATATAGATAGGGGTCGGTTACCATACAAATTGTAATTTTCATGCTAAGCGTACAAAGTCATCAGGGCGTGAGACTTGTTTTTTTGATGTAAGTGTAGTTTCGTGCGCACCATAGTTACGTTTAAAAGATACATAATTACGCAAGTTATATTCATAAGTACGCATGTTATATATATTCTTACTCAAAGTAAAATTATACACATTATAAAAAATAATTATGCAAGTTGTATTATAATTACGCAAGTTATATAATAATTACGCAAGTCATATGGTAATTACGCAAGTCATGTTTATAATTACGCAGTTAATAATCAAGTAAGTTATACGCACAATACATAGATGCTTTTAAAAGAACTGTTGATTTTTAGTAAAAAATGTATAACAATACTATACTCAAATCTAAGAGAATCAAATACTCAATTTTATGGTGTAATTTTTAAAAAAAAAAATAACGTCGTATAAAAAAGTTATACACGTTAAAAAAAACAGGGGAAATTTTAAAAAAAATCAATAATTGTAGACTATTTCCAAATTTACCCCTCCAGCCATCATTCCATACGCGATTATTTTATCTTTAATTTGAACCGTCTAATGTTGGTAATTATTTCGCACATTTCGCATGATTTGTAAACTTTTATAATAAACTTTGTCTATATAGATAAAATTAAGAAATATAACTGGATTCATATTTTACTTGGTAGCAGCCCCGTGTGATTCTTTTAAATCGACATTAATGAGCCCAAAGCATTCAAAATTAACCCAATAGTTGATTGTACATAATGTGTTCATATCACACAATACAAAGAAAAAAGATCAAATCCGGTTTTGAAGATGAAATAAGATTCTATCACCCAGTTCAAGAATAGTGTGTTTAATTAATTAACATCTCAAATCCATTAACTTATCACAGTTAATGAATTAAATGATACAATGCAAACTATACATCATAAAAGTTGTCCTTCATTCTTCTAAGAGATTCAAGAACAGACTGAGCAGTGCAATAAGCAATGGCTTGAACCGTAACCATCGGATTCACACCCAATGCTGTCGGGAACACACTCGTGTCCGCGACATACAACCCTTCCACCTCCCATGTCTCCCCCATCGGGTTCACAGCCGACCCCTTCACCTCAACGCCCATTCGACAACTCCCCATTTGATGCGCAGAACATATCGGCGTCGATAAGTCCCTCAACGCCCTCGCGCTCTCCTCCCTCACAAAATTCTCAAACTCACGATAACTCACATTCTTCACATTCAATGTTCTCCCTTTGTTGTTATGTGTACCGATCTCTTCCGCCCCGGCCGCTGCTAGTATCCTCAAAGATTTCTCCAATCCATTCTTTAGATTCTCTTCATCACTAACATCCATCTTGTAAGTGATCGATGTTTTTGGGTGTATTTCACCTGAACCTTTATCTCTTGCTAATGCAAACACATGTGCCGTCCTAGAGAACTTTGACATTCGAGTTTTGAAATCGTAACCTGAAACCCATGGCATTAAAGCTGAAAACATACCTGGGTGTAATGCAGGTGTTTGTATAACAGCACCATATCCTGAGCCTTTGAAATCTGCAACAACTGTAGACATTGCAGTCATTATCCCACCTTTGTAGCTCTTTTTCTCAACCTCAGGCCAACTGTTTGAAGGAAAATGACCCCATGCCATCACCACAGGATGAATATGCAAGTTTTTACCAATGTTTTTATTCTTCAAACCACTTCTTTTAAGTAGTTGTGGTGTGCACATAGCTCCACATGCCACAATAGTCACTTTTGATTCAACAAAACAAACTTGTTTTGTACCATCTTGATGTTGAAACTCAAAAATGACCCCTTTAGCCGTGGTTTGATCTCGACCGTTTCTTCTATTATGAACCACCTCAACTGCCTCGCAGCCCGGTAGAATCGTCCCATTGCCGGAGTCGATAAGATCAACTAACCATGTCTCTAATGTACCCTTTTTTCTCCCATCTTTGCACCCAAGGCAACACCACCCACAATAATGATCTGCAGGTGAGTTTCTTGGGATTTTGTCAACAGGATAACCTAACTCCTCACACCCTTTTCTCAGCACCATGTTATTGAACCCTTCATCATGCACATCAGATTGCACACCCATTCTCTCACACACAACTTCAAGAGCTTGTTCATACAACTTACTCTCAAACAGCTCTAGCCCGTAGCGATTCGACCAATCTTTACGTACGTGAACCGGGGTCTTGATCGACGCTGACCAGTTAACCGTGGAGCCTCCGCCTACGGTGGCTCCGGCTAGTATCACCGCCTCCATGTTACTAGTGGCTAACAGCCCTTTTCCTAGGTACATTTGCTCCATTGATGGACCTTCAAGAAGAGAGAGATTACTTCTTGCATGGTAGTTTCCTTTTTCGAGTACGAGAACCTTGTAGCCGGATTTCGCTAGAACTCCGGCTACTACGCCTCCCCCAGAGCCAGAGCCGACTACTACGGCGTCGCATTTGATGACCATTGATGGAAGTTTAGGGTGGTTGTAGTGTGTGTTTGGATAAGGGGATATGGAGATGGATAATCTTGATCTTTGTAGGGCTTCTGTGATGATGTTATGGGGTTTGTTGAGGTAGATGATGCCTTTGTAAAGTGGCCCAAAGAGGCTATCTGTGTTGAAGGAGTTTTGAAATTGTTGAGTGAAATCAGGGTCACGTCCGCAGTAGTCTATGGCTTTCCAACAAGGGTTTTCGTTCTTCTCATTTACCTGCAACATTACATAAGATAGGTTTGTGTAAACTATACATCTATAATTATAGCTTCAATAGTGTATATTTAAGTTAGAGTTGAGTTCAATTTCATTTCTTAATATTTGTTAAAAATAACCATATTTTAAAAAATATTAAAAACATCAATTTATCTTCAAAAATTTATAAATTGTTTCAATTTTTTAGTTCAAAATTTTCATTAGTTTTCTAAACTTTATCCAAGATAATAAAACTTTTGGAGTGAAATTAAAACAAATATAAAAATATTAAAGATAAATTAATGTTTTTAATTTTTTGGAGGAACATAATTACTTTAGTTAAACCGTAGCGAGTAAAATTAAATTAACGATCTAAGTTATTTTAGTTACAATTATACCGATTCTGTAGTCGAGTAAACGAGTAGAAATTGATTTTGTGATTGTACATTATAAATTAGAGCATAGGCATTCTAATGTTAAACAACGTTTTATTAATCCGATTAAGAAAATATGTATATTATCTAGTTGTTGTTTTTTAAAAAACAAAACTACACTTGTTATAAAACATATCATAAATTTCTCACTATCAAGTTTAAAACTGTACCTACCTGGGTGAACTCAAGGACCACATAAAATTAATCGGTAAGATAGCAAACCATTCTATTAGCTAAGATAAATGGGCATGTAAGGATCTCTTAGGGTCTGTTTGGCAATTTCTGATTAATTAAGTGCTGAACCAATAAAATGTCTGAATCATTAAGTGTTGAACCATTAAAAGATCTGAACCATTAATAGCTAGTATATCGTTTAACTATTTAAAGACAAATGTCTGAGCATTTCAGATAAAAGGTTTTAACCATTCAGTATTATACCTCTTAAGTCTCTTAACAATTCAACATTAATGTAATGCTTAACCATTCAGAGGCAAATGTCTGAACCATTCAGACATTTGCATACGAAACAAACAGTCTGAACCATTAAATGTTGAACCATCAGACATCTGAATCATTAATATGCTAATTCAAATGCTACCAAACATCCCCTTAGATTAGTTTAAAATCATGAGTCAATTGCCTTATGTTATTAGATGAGATTTTGCTAACCTGAATACTTATAGTCTTGTTATGGTTTTACATGAAAGAAAGTAGATGATGCAGATGATAGATTTAGAAAAAAGAAAAGTAGTAATAATAATGACTGACATATTTACGGCCAACATTTTCTTATTAATAGAGGCCTATTTGAAAAAGTATACCTATAGCTAATAGCTCAATGTCAAAAATATGACATAAAAAGTTGAGTGGAAAATATAATAAAAATACATTGGTATGCATTATATTATTTGGTTTTTAATTATTATTTTATATAATCAATTTTTATGTTTTAATATAATTAATTTTATCTATTAGCTTTTAGTATATACTTTTTTAAAAGAACAACTCACGTAACTATATAATATGTTCTAAATTCTACAATTTGCTACAATACTTGATCTCCCCACTTTAAAAAAACAATCATTTATCATACTAGGATACTATTAAACTAAATGACCTTTACTGATTCTAATGTTTGTGTGTATGCATGTAGATATGTATATAAAAAAATATTTAACCAAGCATTTTGTCCCGTTGCTTTGGCCTATGAGGTCAATATTAACTTCTAGTTTTTCACCTTTTGATTGTTTATAAATTTACTTCTATTTAAATATTGGTTATTGTGTATCCCTGATTTAAATATTGAATATTTATTCACCTTTGGTTTTGAATATTGGTTAGTAGACCTTTAATCTTGAATATTAAAATAAGTTTGTTAATGTGTACTTAGGTAATATTAATAATACAATGGGATGGTTTTTCAAAAGCAAAGTTGTATGCTTCACCGCCGGAATAATAAAAAGTAATAAACGTCATTAGGACACTTGCAGAAATATAAACATAATAGATAAAAATAACAAGTATAATGTAGAAAAGGAAGTGAGTTATTAGATTCTCGGACAAACTTGAACAAACACATCAACATTCATTCGAAAAAGAGAACAGACTTCAAAGTACATTTATCGGAATTAATATTACGTAGTATGCTTATTGATAAAAATATTATATTTTTGCAAAGGATTTATTTATATTTGGAGAATAAAAACTGAAGTTTTTTTAATCAAAACATATCCATGTAACCTTCTTTAATCATTAAACCCAAGTTTAATGGGATCTTTTCATAAAATAAAATAAATACACAACACTAAAAAATAATACACAACCCTCGGGGTCACAACGAGAAACATAAGTGGGCATAAAGAGTCCTGGTGGTGGAGTGAACAAGCGCAAAACAAAATAAATGATAAGAAAATGAGCTTAATTTAGGGAGAAGGTGCATAGATGAGGAGGGCTGTACGTGTGAGATTGAGAAACAAATACAAACAGGCCAAAAAGGAAACCAAGAAGGCAGTGCAAAGGAAAAGAACACAACCTATAGCAAAATATATGCATGTCTAGAAACAAAAGCGAGGGAGTATGATGTGTAAATATTCCAGAGCTATGCAGCACAAAAAGCGGGATCTAGGAGTTGTTAAGTTTATAAAGGGTGAGAATCATGCGTTTTAATCAATGAACATGACATTAAGTTGAGATGGCACACCTACTTCCATATCCTTTTTTAATGACAATCCTCGAATGCAGCAAAGGATTAATAGTTATGTCAGCGTATCACGATGAAAGAGGTGAAGAAGACACTAGGAAGATTGGAGGGGCTAAGAGAGTAGGTTCGGACACCATACCAATAAAGGTGTGGAGTTGTTTGGAAGAAGATGGAATATGATGGCTAGCCATCTTATTCAATTGCATTTCAAATCTAGCAAAATGCTAGATCAATGGAGAACTAGTGTACTAGTCCTTTTATATAAGAGCAAAGGAGATGCCCAATGTTATGCATAGAGGGATGAAACTACTAGGGCACATTGTGAAGCTATGGAAAAGGGTAATAGAGTCTAGAAAGGAAAGGAAAACCCAGGTGACAGCAAATCAGTTTGGCTTCATACCAATATGGTCAACTATGGATGCAATACAGATCCTTAGAATGTTGATGAAAAAATATAAAGAGAAGAAAAAAGATCATATGATATTTATTGACCTAGAGAAGATGTATGATAGCATGCCTTGCAGGTTGATTTGGGAAAGCATACAGCCTAGAGGAGTTCCTTGGAAGTATATAAACATAATAAATGGCATGTATGATAGGACCCAAATTATAGTTCGCGCGCCTCTAAGAGATACAGAGTCCCTCTCTATTAAGGTTGGCATCCACCAAGTGTTCACATTGAGCCATTCGTCTTTGTGGTGGTACTGGATGAGTTGTCAAGGTCGGCGTAGGGGACCATGTTGTTCTACATGTTTTTACGGATGAAATTATCCTGGTTGATGAAAGTAAAAGGACTCTAAATATAATGTGCGACCGATAGAATGAGAGCAAATTAAGAGGACAAAGTACTAAAGATCGGTCGTTCCAAGATTTAATAGAGTCCCACGACTAACTATGTTATATGGAACATATTTTTGGGCAATCAAGAACATGCATGTTAGGATTGGATTGCTTTTTATCACTAGCTTAGTGTTAATATTAGTCTATTCTTCTTGATAATTGTATACCCTTTTCTATCTTGTGTTTTTTGTTGACATTTGTTTAGTGTCCCAATATTGATACATGTATACCGTCGATCTCTTGTTTGCCCCTTTTTTATTTTGTTTATGTGTTACCTGATCCAGTGTCTGCCAATATGTGAATCTTGTGGTATAATGTATATTAATTGTAATATTAGTATTGGGTTCTCTTCTTATTGGGTGTCTTGATTTCTTGTGGGTATAAGTGAGTCTATAGCCTTACTAAAAGCAATCTCTCTATGCTCTATGATAGCGGTAAGATTTTCCTGCATTCCATCCTTCTAGATCCTGTCAGTAGCTTCTTTATGGGTGGAAAGTACTCGTTACGGTTATCATTATCGTTATGTTTGTTGCTCTATCATGATCACTCTATTTTTAAGATAAGTTAGTGGTTATGTAAAGAAAAGTTACCCAAGCAAATAATATTAAAAATATATAAAAACTCCTTACATAAAATTTTATGAATCAGAAAGATAAAGATTTAATATGTGAATGTCTTGATAATCTTCTCCATCTTTTAATTAATTTCAACCTTTATTTTGATGATTTTATGGAGACCATGTTCGATACCATGGTATTCTTTTTTATAAACTGTACGTATAGGTTATTTTATTTTATTTATTTCTTTTTTATATTTGTATGGATTAGAAGTAAATGTGTCCATACCATGGTATCAATTTTTACATTCATTTATACTTCAAGTGAACTAAGCATATAAATAGGACTTTTTGGATATATTGGTGGTTGGGAGATTTGCTAACTGTTTCTAGGCATTTTCTGTACAAATAGAGTTTTGCTAATGGGAAAAGTGAACCCCAATTTAAGCAAACTTTATGTTTAATTCATTTTCTTTTTCTTTTCCAATATCTCAATATTTAACCTATAATTTATTTTTCTAAATAATCTGTCGTAATATCTTTGCAAATTCTCATTTTTCAAAAAGTTTTTTTTTTTCCGACGTTCTGATTAAAATTAACTGAAAATCAAGGTGTAGCTTAATAATATAACATTTTAAGGCACCTAAAGTTTCAATATAACCCTGTTCAATATACTAATTTATATGAGAATGTCGACAAAAAAATAAACAAAGCTATATTTTTGTATTCTTAAAACTAAACACATGTTTTCAGACAAAAATCATCAAATGGAGTGTAATATAAAATTCCCCTTCATCCATAAGCAATCTTTTTATGTGTATATGTATATATGTACCTGTTAATTTGTGTATGTATATTTATGGTGTAATATATGTATCTGTGTATATATATATATATATATATATATATATGTGTGTGTGTATGTCTGAGTGTGAATGTATGTGTATGTGTCTGTATGTATCTGTGTGTTTATATAAATGTATGTGTCTATATATGTATGATTTATACATGAAATAGAACTTGCCTGAGTGAAATAAGCCAATGGAACCACTGTTTTCAGTGCACGGAAAAACATTCTCAGTAGAAAAAAATAGCTGAGAGACCATGACACCAATATCTCCTCTCTCTTCTTACCTGAAACTCTAGAGAACTTTTGTACGTACGGAAACTCATTTGACAAACATGCTTTTCCACATAGAATCAATGTCCCAATCCAATTTGATAGAAACCACAGAGTTACCCTAAGCAAGATTTGTTTCGGATGCTCGGTTTTGAATAACATCATCTTAGCAACCTACATCCAACTTAAAAACATAAGTATCGTGTGCGATTGACTTATTGACACTGGTGATTGTCCCTAAAACAAGTGTAATGTGCCTTTAAATATTTGGAAGCGTAGAATATATAGTATTTAAGAGTAGACAAGTTAATAACATAAGAATCTGAATTAGAAATAAAATAGTAATCAACTTTAGCAAAAGACTAATATGTACATGATCAGGAGTTCCATTTATCGAAGCCGAAGTGTGATAGAGTTGCGCGAGTGAATCATCGGCAACATGATCTTTGTGATCAATTGATGGCAAGATTGTGTCGCATAAGGCGACTAGAGACTCCATTTCTCGAGAAGATAGCGTACGACCATGGTCATTACTAAGGTTATTGTGTGTCTCATTTTCGGTTGGAGAACTTTGCCCGTCAATTCCCAATACGACATATTTATCTTTTGCTAAATTGGCATGGTTGTTAAAAACTCTCTCATCAACAGCCGCATTGAACTCCATTGTGTACGTGAATATTGTCAGTTGGCTCGTTGGTAAAAGATTCTCAGATCTTATTTCATATCAAACTACAAGCTCACTAAGGGTAATAAATATTAATAGATACATATAGTAGTGCCTTTGTTACTTTGCATATGAGAGAAAGAGAGAGAGAGAGAGAGAGAGAGATAGGGGGTAGGTTGGTGTGAGTTAGAGGTTGAAAGGAGTCTACTACGCATTTATAGGAAGATCTCACAAGGGTTAATCTAGAGAAGGGTTGTTCCCACTCAATGGGAAACAAGTATAGTTTATTTAATAAAATAAATGTAAAAAAGCGTATCTAGGGTGTAAGCGAGTCGAGGCGAGCCGAGTCCGAGCTCGTTAAGGCTCGAGGTCGACTTGTTCCTAATGATATATATTTTTAAAATTTGAGTTTGACTTGTCAAAATTTTTTTAAGCTCGAGCTTGACTCGAGTCGGGCTCGACTCGATTATTGTTAAATTATTCATTTTTATTTTTTAGTAATAACTTTAGTTTTATTTATAATCATACTTTATATATAGATAAAAATATTTAAATAATATATATTATGTTAAATATATATTATGACAAAAATATTTAAAAAATATATATTATGATATATATATATATATATATATATATATATATATATATATATATATATATAACATAATATGTATATTTTTAATATTTATATCATAATTATATATAATAATATCATTTGTGTAAATATATATTAATTATATATATTTACTATGTATATAAAATATTATATAAAAAACCTCGTGTAGACTCGCGATCCGGGTCGAGTTTGATTTTTTAAAGGTCGGGCTGGAGCTCGTTTCATAATGTAAGCTAGAAAAGGGTTGTTTCCGGTTAGTATGAAACAAGCAAACAAAAATGATGTGTATAACCGCATGTAACTACACGAGTGATTACATAACTAAATAGTAATACCGTCATGAATGTGGGGAATTGTGAACGTGCGTTAACAAAAGTGTGGACTACAAATAACAAATAAACTGCCGCTATTTCAATTAAGAAGGCACTCGATCATACTTGATTAATTTAATAGGGATAACAATGTTTTCAGAACCGGATCGAACGTCGAATTGGATGCTTTACTGGTTTGGTGGTCTGACCGGATTTAACAACCGGATGACGTTATAACTATATATATATTATTATATATATAGTCATATATATAATTTAATATAAGTAATTTTTGTGTGTATTTTATAGTTATATATAAAACTCATCAATAATTACATCCAACACTGAAATTAATCATCCGACCTAGCGGTTAAACCCATTAAAATATAAAAATTAAAAAAAATAAAGATAATGGAAAATCCGGTCCGAACCTGTTCCCGGTTCAATTGCCGAACTTGTTCGAAACGGCGGGTTCTTGATGAAAGAAACGATTTTGGGTGGATCGGACCGGTGGTCCAACCTAATCCCGGTCGATGATATGAGTGTGTTGGAATGGTATTTCAAGTGTTTAATGTTAAATATTAAGTATGATTACTCATATTTATGCATTTGATTATGTTGAATAGGTTAATTAGGAGTTGGAAGTTACTTTGTAGGTAAAATAATCAAGTTGGAAGCTTACATGGTGAAACAAGGCATTGGAGAGATCAAGAAACAAAGATTCAAAGTGCAGCAGAAAGGCTTTTATCGTAGTCTACTGTAGCCACCGTAGGCTAAGCCAGCTCAAGAAAAAAATCAGCAGAATACACCCCAGCGTAGGCTACGCTGGCTGGCGCAGCCTACGCCAGGGCCTCCGTAGAACACCTATAAAACCGCGTTTTTGTTATGTTTCACCATTCCACCTCTCTCAAACAACATACAATCATCCGGAATGCAGATCAACAACGGTTTGAAGATCATTAAAGAACGATGAGCGGATAATTTTCTCGTGATCTACTTCGGGTATTCGGTTTTGTGTGATTAAGTTTTTGTTTATGTTTAATTTTGTTGTGATTAAATTTTAGAACCTCTTAAGTTTTTTTTTATAAGTTTAACTTGTATTTTGGTTATTTAAACAATGATTTTGGAAAACTTTTATTTGAATATCATTTAATCTTTCAAAAATTATATGATTGCAAGTTTTGGTTTCTAATTGAATCAGCATTGTGTATTAAGACCTATTAAATCTTGATTATCGATATCACTTAATCATCGCACGAACAGAATCCCTTTTAAGGATCTTTCATGAAGTTGAATTAAACAATTACTGAAAACCAAACCTAGATCCGAAGTGGAATACTCTTTCTTATAATCAATTTCTTAACCAAGTTTGATTATTTCTAATTTATTTTCTTAGTTAATTTGTTAATTATTCAAAAATCTAATTTTCACAGCCAAGAGGCAATAGTTTAATTAATTTAATAATTTGGTTATTTGTTTTCATACAAATCAAAGTACAACACACGGACCACTAATTCTACGAGGATCGGCAACCATACTTACCTTAACTAGTCCAAGGTGAATAGGAACACATAATTTAACATCTTATTTGATTGATACTTTGACATCGATCAAATTTTGGCGCTGTTGCCGGGGAATCAGTGAGCTTGGTGTTTTGTTATTTGATTTGTTTTAAATTTTTTGTTTACTTGTCTTGTTTTATTTGTTTTTATTTTCGTGTTACGCTTGGTGTTTTCAGTGTACAGGTGATAGTTTGCATGCATACTCGATATTCGGGTACGAAATCACCACTAGTATTCGATCCAGAGATAGAGAAATCAACAAGGTATAATCATGTCTTGCATCGATCAGGGTTACCAACTACGTCAATTTCACAAGCTATTGATTAAGCAGCTAGCTGATAGTTTGTCTGATTCAACTCACATGGATAATCTAAATAACCAACCACCTCAAAATCCAAACCCTCCTCCCAATAACCAAAATCAAAATCCAAATCCACCCCCACCACCAAATAACAACCGCAACAACAACCTAAATCAACGACCACCCAATAATTATATGAATCAAAATAACCTCAATAAAGGATATGACTTTGATCATGTGAGCATGCATAGTGTTTATACGGGTGATAAAGATTATGAAGCTGAGTGGAATAACAATGAAGAACCTTATAATGGTGCAAATTATAATACTTGGGATGGAAATTTTGGTAGAGGTGATGGACACAATGGAAATAACAATTGGGGGAATGATCAATATGGGTGTAATGCACCACCTATCAATCAACAACGGGGTAGGGTTAATAATAATAATAATGTCAATCAGCCAAGAAGACCTCAAAGAGCTCAAGTACAAGGTGTGGATAGCCATTTTAGACTGGCTATTTCTGAAAATCCAAATCCTATCGCACCTCCAAATCGTAGAGGAAGAGATTTTAATGTACGCCCTCATTATCTCACCGTTCTTCCTGCATTTAGAGGCACTGCAATAGAAGAACCATATGTGCATGTTGCTAAATTTGATGCCATATGTAGCACTATCGGTGGAAACCACTTCACACAAGATGAACTGAGACTGAGATTGTTTCAATTTACTTTGAAAGACAGAGCGAAGCAGTGGTTTCTCACTTTACCTGACAATAGTATTCATACATGGCAAGAAATGCAACAAACATTTTTGTTCTATGGGTAAAACCAGTGACGTAAGAGATGCTATCCGATCTATCCAGCAACAAGCAGGGAGCAGTTTCATGAAGCAATCACAAGGTTTAAAGAACTTATCTGTATGTGTCCACATCATGGAATGGAACGTTGGGAATTGATAAAGGCTTTCTCAGATGGATTGATGAATGAGGAAAGAAAATATTTGTATTCTACAAGCAATGGCACATTCCTTTCCAATCATGAAGATGCAAACTGGGAATTTTTAGAAAGGATGTGTAGAAACTCCAAAGCACAAGCTTCTGCTAGTAGACAATCTAAACCTAATTCGGTAAGATCAACCACAGTTGACTATGAAACTAAGGAGTGGATTGCAGCGTTAGAAAAACAATTGGCAAGGTTAGGGCGAACAGGTGCAAATGAGGTTGCAACTGTGGGATACGATGTATGTGAAGAATATGGTGAGTTGGGTCATATTGTTGATGCATGTCAGTTGATGATGGAAAGAAAAGAGGAAGTTAATCAAGTTTACGGAGATAGAAAGCAATTCGATATGAATTCCAATACTTATCACCGTGGTTTGAGGAATCATCCACACTTTCAGTATGAAAATACTTCAAAGCATATGAATCTAATTTTCAAGGTAATAATTAAGGTGGTCAAGCTTATCAGAACCAAACACAAGGGAATTATAATCAAAGTGGTTATCAAAGAACTTCATATTCTCAAGGAAACAATCAAGGAAACTACCATCATAGGGATCAACAAGGTAGTTCATCACGCAACTATCAAAGTAATTCTCAATCGGGACAACTTGGTGGTGAAGAGTCTACAAATGCAAAGTTGGATGCTTTGATAGACATGATGAAAGAGAATATGAAAGAGAACAAGAGAGAAAATGAAATTAGGGACAAGGCTTACGATGTCACACTCTCAAATTCCACGTGCGGGGTTTTACCGCGAGGCGTGTGAACAAACCAGGATCTCAGTCATTAGTTACTCAGAACGACTCTATATGCAATATTTAAACAAATCATCGTTCATAACTTTAAAGCTTTTACGGAAGCGTTTTGTAAAAAATCCCAAACATATAGTATCAAATGTAAACTACGCAAGACACGAACCCAAACCAAAATATGTTAGTAAATACTAAATTAAAAGTAAACAATGTTTGAACAAAGCATGCTTGACACGTGCGTGCTCCTATGGGCAGCTGCTAGAAACGACCTGAGAAAAGCATACTAAAAGTGTCAACACGACAGTTGGTGAGTTCAATAGTTTGTAATCAATCATAATCATTTGCGTTAGTAAAACATAAACAAGTGCGTTAAAATAGATAGCTAGTCTAATTTCATTAGTAAAGAACAATAGTGACGCTGTTAGTAGTTTAGGACAATATTGCACCCGTTGACTTCCGGTCACATGGGTGGGGCTTGTCACACCCAGTAGTACTACCCAAGATTTCCCGCTAGATTCCTTAATTAACAATCCGAAAGTGTGAGGACTTTCTATGGTATAACCCACTATGTCTTACCAAACATATGTTATATCAGTAAAGTGTTTTAAAAACAAGTATGCTTTCTCTCCTAAAAACAGAAGTAAGTAAAAGTGGGGCATTGAACTCACCTGATGCGCAAACGAATGATTGTAAAAGATAATGATGAGTGGAAAGACAACCCTTCAAAGGTTACCTAGAACACATAAGTACATAAGTACGTGTACATTGAAGCTTAACAACCCTAAGTGCTCAATAACCACATTGACCCAAGGTTTTGGAATACAAGACTCATTTGACCAAGTTGACCCGTTTGACCCATTGGTGACATGTCAAGTTAAATTCTTGTTTGATCAAGTATAGCAATCCATCATACATTGTTATCACACAAGTTATTCACATATGACACATTACAAACCCTTAAGTGCTATAAAGCTCATCATACACCATCCATTATCATGTATATTCCATAAAAGCCTAAATTTCCAAAGTTGCGCATCAAGTATTCATACAACTCAAACAACACAATATACCATCTTAGACATCATCAACAAACATTCTAACATGATCCTAACAGCATAAACATGCTCAATTAACAATATCCAATGATCTATATAAATAAATTTTCCCTTTCAGGAAAAACACCCAAAACCAAATCTAACATCCAATTCATTCAAAAATTCATCAACTTTATACCTAATCAAGTTCATAACAATCATCTAAACATGATAAACATCATCAATTCATCATAATTCCCAAATCTCATACATAAAAGTTTCTACTTATAGTAATGTATGAACAACCACTCAATTTCAATCATAGATTCATCAATAACATACCCTATCTAGTTCATAGCAATCATAATCATCCATCTAACATCAACAATTCATCAAAACACAAATTCTCAAGAAGAAAAGTTTCCACTTTTGGCAATGTATGAACTAGATGACAAAAACCATGGATTTCTTGCATAATCTATATAGATTAACATTCATACAACATAACTAACAACATAACATCATCAAACAACATCAATTTGACATTTCCTTATAATTTTTGAATTAGGGTTCCTCAAGAACTAAAAATCATAAAACTAATCAAAATCTAACCTTTTAATCTTGTAGAAATCAAGAATTGAACTTGCTAACTTGTTGTAATGCTTGAATCACACTAAAAATCGATGATGGCTTGGCTTGGAAGATCAAATCGCAAAGATTATCTCATTTTATAAAAACTTAATCTTTTTAACAAATTTTAACAATTTTAACTACAAAACACAAACATTATTAACCAACAATAACAATCATGTATATTTTTCACTAATCATAAAGCACATGAAATAAATATAACACGTTGTCACGTTACAAGATAAAATTCACAAATAATATTTAAAATTCATAAATTAGATAACTACAAACTATTAATAAACATTATTAATCAAGTTATTATTAGATAATTATTGTTAATTATTATTAAGTCACCAACGTTTAACGACAACTAGTGTGTGCTCACGACACATGTATGCAAGACCTAACGGAACTAATGGAGTTTGGTAATGGAAAATTACCGGATGTCATATACAAAGCCTTAAATAAACAAGTGGGTCAACTTGCAGAGGATGTGGCTCATATTAAAAGGAACCATGGAAAGCTATCGAGTGATACCACGGTCAATCCTCAACATCAAGGAACCAACACAGAATATATGAGAAATGTTCACATCAATTCGGTTAGTATCCTTCCTGACTCTGAAATTATTGATGAGACTTTACTTCTTTTTAACAACAAGTTGTAGATAAGGAAGAGAAAGCCGATACGGTGGAAGAGAGTGACCCAGGTGCACCCATCATTCCAATCAAAGTGGGGAAGTTGAAGATAAAAAACACTTTTGGATTATGGAGTAGCTGTTAGTATCTTGCCAGGTATGTTATATGATCGATGTAACTTTTGTCCTTTAGATGAAGTTGACACCACTATGGTGTTAGCTGACTTGACTCAAAAATATCCTCGAGGGATGGTAAAGAATGTTATAATTAAGTTGGGGTATTTTACTACCCCGTGGAATTTATGATACTTGATTATGCAGCAATGAGGACAAATGAGCAACCAAATGTCATATTGGGTCGACCATTTTTAGCAACTGCCAGTGCTCAAATCAATTGTCGGGATGGAACAATTGACATGACTTAAGAAACTCGTAAGTTAAGTTTTACTGTATTTTCCAAGTCGGTTAATTATTTTGTTAATGATAAAGTTTTTGTGGCAGATATGAGTAACGTGTGTGTTCCTACTTATACTTCACATGTAAACATGAATACCATTTTTGAGAATGATATTGAGTATTACAGGGATGAGCATGTGGACTTGAACGAATTGGTGGATTTAAAAGAAAAGGAAGAGCCAATTATGAAGATGGAAACAAAAGATAAGAATCCTAAAATGAAGAAAAAAGTTGGCAATCCACTTGATCCTATAAAAGACAGAATTGAGGCATTAATGTTTGGGCCACAATGCGATCTAGTTGAATATCCACCTGATCATTTGAAGAATACCGGAGTCAAGCATCCTACTCGACCACTATGAGTGGTCGCAGGTACAGTCTGGCTGAAGACCTAAAACTTAGCGCTAATCTTGAGGCACCCATGCTTTTGTTTTTTTTTTGAGTAGTAGTTATGTCAATAAGAATTTCACCAGTTGGCATTGCATTGATTTTATATTTTAGCCATATTCATAGCCGAGCATTCCTATATTAACCTAAGCCCAAAACCCGTAAGTCCTTTTGATGTGTGCATTGTCTATGTGTACCGTAGAAGTTTGATTGTCACCCAAGCATATGATAACAAAGTTTCATATGTTGACCTTTTAAGTGATATATTGGTGCAATTTTCACCAATCTAGAAATAAACCATGAGGAATGAAAAATCGTGAGGGTGTGTTGCATGGCAATAATAGCTGAAAGCTTGTTAGGTTTAATTAATCAGATTTTATTTTAAATTAAATGTAATATCCTTTAATTGCTAATCAAACATGATTTTTGTAATTCTGGAATGAGTATGACTTTGGACCATAGCTAAGACATAGAAAGGGATTTTGGTTTATAATGTTGTTAAGTGTTTTGAATTAGATTTTCTTGAGGGCAAGGAAAGTTTAAGTGTGGGGATATGATATGAGTGTGTTGGAATGATATTTCAAGTATTTAAATGTTAAATATTAAGTAAATCAACAATGGTTTTAAAGATCATTCTTGTAACACCCGGAAATTTACAAAAGAAAAGAAGAAGAAAAGAAAAGAAAAGAGAAGTATAAAGAAAGAAATTTAAAATAAACCAAGTTAAGGGGCTAAAGTTATGCAAGAGGCAAACTTTATTATTATTATGTTTAAAAGTGGGCATGGCCACCTATTTCTCTGCCTTACCTACTGCTTAGACTGCTAGAAAGAAGAAAAGCAGAGTTCTCATCAGTTTCTAGAGAGAAGAAGAAGAAGATCTGCTTGAAGGTGAGTTTTCTTATGTTTTGTTTGGTTTTAGCTGAGTTTTCAGCTTCGGGACCGAATCTTATGTGTTTCTCTGTGCTCGGTTATGTGTTTTTGGTGTGTTTAGGTGTTTGAACTCCTAGTGCTCTCGAGGTTTGGAGGAGTTTTGCTCGAAGGCTGCTGTAGGTGAGTTCTAGATCCCCGATTTTTCTATTTTAAACTTGTTTTGGGGCTGAAATGCATGTAAACTACCATTTTATAACTTACAGTATGTTAAATCGTATGAATACCCCTGTTCTACGGGTGGGTATGTGTATGTTTGTATGTTTGATCGTTTTATGTGTTTGTATGCTTGGTTTATGAACTTAGTGTCTTAGAATTGGACTAAGAATACATTAGAATGGTGATCTGGGGACTGAAATTAGTATAAGTTTGAACTGGTAAAACTGCCAATGCGCCTAACATAGTGCCCATGCGCCTAACACTTGCCCATGCGCCCAAGTATGCCCATGCGCTCAAGTATACCCATGCGCATAAGTTTCTGTCCATGCACCCAAGTATGCCCATGCGCCTAAGTCTTTCCCATGCACCCACCGCTCATGCGCCTAAGTGCTGGTCATGCACCCAAGCAGTGCCCATGCGCCCAACGCCTTCCGTGCGCCTAAGTATTTTCCCATGCGCCCAACGGTCCTTGCACCTGCATAGTGCTCATGCGCCTAAGTTGACTTAGAATTTTTCTGAAATTTTGGGTAATAGAAATTTATGAGTAAGCTCTAGAAATGTTTTGGCGGTTTATGTTTGTTCATGTTTTTCATGTTTGTGGGCTATTGTTGATGTTCCTTATTACGTATTATTACGTGACTTTACGTGGTGTGTTAATGCTCTTGTATGTAAAGTATTATATAATGAAAGTGAAAGACATTATTAACAAAGTGGAACCTAATTAAAGAATGTAAAGTCTTGCAAGCAACTGAAAGGAGGTTCACGACTCATTGAGGGGTTGTTAGCTCAACTGTGTGCGGTTTAGCTAACATATGAGGATGCACACAGGGGTCAATCTTTGTGATTGACTAATAAGTATGAAACAGGACCCTTGTTGCTTACCCCAAGTACTGGAGTCAGCTTCATGCATAATGTTCGGGGTCTATTTATAAGGCCCAGGCCTAGTACCAGCTTCGTGTATAATGTTTGGGGTATTGCACATTGGTCTGGATGAAAGTGAAAGATAATAATGAAAGTTCAAAACATACAAAATGAATGAGAAGAATGATGAAAGATAATAATGGTATTATCAAGATGTACGTATGATGTGTGATCATGACGAAAGTAATGAAAAGGTTTTAAAAGAAAGAAAAGTATTTTATTTATAAAACTAGAACTCACTCAGCAACGCTGACTTTTTATGCATTTTCAGTTGGCAGGTAGCTTGTTGCTGACGATGGCACGAGGGTGAAGCTACTTGGCAGGGCAAAGACTGGCATCCATTTCATGCACGTTAATGTTGTTGTTTTGTAATACAACCGAATATTCTTTTGTAACTCTTTTGAAATGATGATGTATTATTTGTCAACATCAAATATTAATGCATGAATGATTTTGATAAATTAATCCGCTGTGATATTTTTCATGAAATTTATTGTGTCTTATGATAAATAAGGTTGTGATTGACCAACTGTGGGGTTCCCGGGATCGGGGCCATACAAGTTGGTATCAAAGCCAAAGTTTAAGAGAAATGGGTAAATATTTTCAAAACCTAAACTTAAATTGAGAATGGGACCGAATGGAGGGATGCCAGCCCAAGTAGCTACGTGCCATCAGGTAATTTATTTTTCTTAATTGATAACCGGTATTATGCACGCGTGCTATCTGATTTATGTGCCGTTAGTAGATTTGAATACTGATGTAGTCAGGATAGGAAATGCTTGGGGGATGAAGAGTAAAGTAAGTGGCTAATCACAACTAGCCACTGTAATTAGGGACCTACTATACTCGACATAATTTGAGCTATTACCTTGAATGACTGTGTTGGTGTTTGAATCTTATAGTGTTTAGAGATGGCTAGTGGTAGATCTTCAAAGGCTTCTCGAGGTGGTGTATAGTGTGGTCGAGGTGCTAGACCACGTGTCACCAAGAACAAGGCTAAGGCTGCTGAGACAGCTCCTGCAGATCCCGAGCTTCATCACCAGGAAGGTGGTGATGAGAGTGCTAATCTAAGAGCCTCAGTAAAAGAGGCAGTTGTGGAAGAAGTTCATCAGGTCATGCAGACGATCCTGCCGTCTGTGGTGACCGAGGTTATTCGTGCGGTAAGAGAAGATGAAAAGAAAGAGAAAAAGGAGAAGAGGAAGACGACTGGAAGAGAGAACAAAGTGGGAGGAGAAAAAGAACAACCAGAGACTGAGATGGTTGTCTCCAGCGATGAGGAGGAAGAAGAGGTATTGAAAACTGCCAAGGGGTGTAGTTATGGGGCATTTCAAAGATGCAAGCCCCTGACTTTTGATGGTAACGGGAATGCGGCTGCTGCTCACCGATAGGTGAGGGATATAGAGGCGGTACTTGATATTAGTGAGTGCCGAGAGGACCAAAAGGTAAAGTTTGCTACCCACTCATTCGTGGACTCGGTTTTATGTTGGTGGGACAATATTGTCCAAGCCGAGGGCAGCAGGGCTGTTGGGAGAATGAGGTGGAGCGAGTTAAAGAAGATGGTGATTGAGGAGTTTTGTCCTCATAGGGAACTCGATAAGATCGAGAGAGAGTTCCTGCAGTTGGATGCGGGAACCATGACGCACCAACAGTACACAACGAAGTTTAATGAGATGGCAAGGCTGGTGCTAGAGCAGGTGACACCCGTGTCACGCAAAATCAAGAGGTATATCCAGGGTTTGCCGGCGGATATCCACAGGCACATGATTGCCACCCGTCCGAGTACTTTTAGGTCGGTGGTTGATCTGGCGGGGAGGTTGTATGATGAAAGAGAAGAGGTGGTAGTGGTAGAGGTGAGCAAGAAGGGTGGTGGTGATAGGAACTAAAATGGGAAACGATTTGGTCGTGGTGGTTTCACCCCGAACAACAAGAAGTCAAGGGTGGATGATCGGAGGGTAGTGTCGGCTGGTACGGGGATGAAGCGGTGTGGTATGTGCGGGAAGGAGCATACGGGAGATTGCAAGTGGGGACTGAACGTTTGCTTCAAATGTGGGAAGCCTGGTCATGTGGCAAGGGATTGTAGGGCGATGAGGTGCTACAACTACGGTGAAGAAGGTCATCTGAGCAGGGATTGCAAGAAGCCGAGGGCTAAAGGTTCTGGGGCAAAGAGGGGGACAGAGAATGATGGGCAGAGAGCAAAATCCAGAGCATTCACGATGACCTAGGAGGAGGCTAGGGAGGATCCCGATGTCGTATCAGGTACGTTCCTAGTAAACCAAAGTTTTGCCTCTGTATTATTTGATTCTGGTGCTAGTAGGAGTTTTATTTCTGCTGCCTTCTGTGCTAAGTTGCTTGTTAGAAGTAAAAAGATTGATGAGCCCTTCAATGTAGAAACTGCCATCGGTAAGTCTACCAGGATTTCTGATCTGATAGAGGGCTGTGACATAGAATTGGAAGGCCATAGGTTCTCTGCTAAATTATTCGTGATGCCCCTAGGTAGGTTTGATGTGGTTCTGGGGATGGATTGGTTAGCAGCCTATGAGGCAAATATTGTGTGTCGCAAGAAGATAATCCGATTGACTGCGTCTGATGGGAGTTCGGTGACGATCTACGGTGATCGAGTTACTACGGTTCCAAAGGTGATTTCGATGGTGGTGGCTGAGAAGTGCATGAAAAGTGGATGTAGTGCCTACCTGGCTTACGTGAAGGATGTGGATGCGTCAATACCATAATTTTCTGATGTACCAGTTGTGTGTGACATCCAGACGTGTTCCCAGATGATTTACCAGGTGTGCCACCGGACCATGAGATCGAGTTCCAGATCGACTTGATACCTGGTGCCCAACCTGTTGCCAAAGCACCGTATCGATTGGCTCTGTCTGAGATGAAGGAACTGATGGTTCAGTTGCAAGAGTTGTTGGAGAAAGGGTTTATTCGACTGAGTATCTCTCCCTGGGGTGCTCCGGTCTTGTTTGTAAAGAAGGACGGTAGTATGAGGATGTGCATCGACTACCGTGAGTTAAACAAGTTGACGGTGAAGAACCAATATCCACTACCTAGAATTGATGACTTGTTTGATCAGCTCAAGGTGCCAGTTAGTTTTCGAGAATAGATCTCCGATCTGGGTACCATCAGTTGAAGGTGAAGGAGCAAGATATCCCCAAAACAGCCTTTCGCACGTGTTATGGACACTGCGAGTTTCTCGTTATGTCTTTTGGTCTAACTAACGCGCCAACTGCCTTTATGGATTTGATGTCGACCAATGTTGGATAAATCAATGATTGTGTTCATCGATGATATCCTGATTTATTCGAAGAGCGAAGAAGAGCATGCCGGTCACATTCGTGAGGTATTGGAGACACTTAGAAGAGAGAAGTTATATGCTAAGTTCTCTAAGTGCGCTTTCTGGTTGCGCGAGGTTTAGTTTTTGGGACATGTAGTAAATTCCAAAGGGATCATAGTCCGGCAAAGGTTGAGGCGGTGATACAATGGAAGTCTCCAAAGACGCCATCCGAGATCCACAGTTTCTTGGGTTTGGCGGGCTACTACAGAAGATTCATCCAAGACTTTTTGAAGATAGCCTCACCATTGACCAAGCTGACCCACAAGGATGTGAAGATTGTATGGGGTTTAGAACAGGAGAGTGCTTTTGAAGAGCTGAAGATGAGATTGACTCAGGCTCCTGTTTTGACATTACCCGAAGGGAGCGAAGACTTAGTGGTTTATTCGGATGCTTCTTATTTGGGGTTGGGTTGCGTGCTGATGCAACGGGGAAGAGTAATAGCCTATGCGTCCTGGTAGTTGAAGATCCATGAGGCTAATTACCTTACTCATGACTTGGAGCTAGCGGCTATGGTCTTTGCATTGATGATTTGGAGGCATTCCTTGTACGGGATGAAGTGCACTATCTTCACTAACCATAAGAGCTTGAAATACTTCTTTGAGCAGAAGGACCTCAATATGAGGCAAAGGAGGTGGTTAGAATTGATCAAGGATTATGATTATGAAATCCACTACCATCCGGGAAAGGCCAACATAGCGGCGGATGCCCTTAGCCAAAAGGAGAGACCCCAGCCAATCCGGGTGAAATCTTATCAGTTGGTGATGACCTCCGATGTGATGACACAGGTTAAGGAGTTTCAAGATGAGGCGTTGAAACAAGATCGCCTTAACTCCGAAAGAATGAAAGGTCTAGTCATGGAATTGGGTGAAAACACTCTCGGAGTTAGAACCCGCTTCGGGCAGGTGTGGATCCCTTGTTATGGAGACCTACGAGGGAAAATCATGGATGAAGCTCATAAGACTCGATACTCCATTCATCCCGGTGCTACAAAGATGTATCATGATATGAAGACAGACTACTGGTGGCCGGGTATGAAGCGTGATATAGCGGAGTATGTGAGGAAGTGCCTTACTTGCTTGCAAGTGAAGGCGGAGCATCAGAAGCCATACGGGAAGATCCAACCTTTGGATATACCCGAGTGGAAATAGGAGCACATCACCATGGATTTCATTACGAAGTTACCACATACGGCAAGGGGGTACAATGCTATATGGGTGATAGTTGACCATTTGACGAAGAGTGCTCACTTTCTACCGATCTACGAGACGTATTCATCTGAGAGGTTGGCGGATCTGTTCATCAAAGAGATTATGACGCGTCACGGTGTACCAGTGTCTATCGTGTCTGATCGTGACACTCGGTTTACATCCAAGTTTTGGAAGAGATTTCATGACGCGATGGGAACGAGGTTGCATATCAGTACGGCTTATCATCCTCAGATGGTTGGCCAGTCAGAGAGAACTATACAGACGCTTGAAGATATGCTTCGAGCATGCGTAATTTATTTTCGAGGTAGTTAGAACGAACTCTTACTGTTAGCTGAATTCTCATACAACAACAGTTATCATGCCAGCATTGGTATGCCACCGTATGAGATGCTGTACGGTAGGAAGTGTAGAACGCCAGTATGTTGGGGTGAAATCGGATAGAAGGAGTTGGGGAGCGTTGAAGTGATCGAGGCTACGATTGAAAAGTTGGAGAAGATCAAGGCCTTTATAAAGGTGGCAAAAGATAGGCAAAAGTCGTGTGCTGACAAGAGGCGTAGACCGATTGAATTCAAGGTGGGTGATAAAGTTATGCCGAAGGTTTCACCTTGGAAGGGGATCATTCGGTTCAGAAAGCGGGGTAAGCTGAGCCCAAGGTATATAGGATCTTTCTGAATCGTTGCTCGAGTAGGAGAGGTGGCCTATAGGTTGGAGCTACCCGATGAGTTAATTGGAATTCATCCAACATTCCATGTATCTCATCTAAGAAAATGCCTAGCTGATGAAGATATGATTAAAGCACTGGAGGACATTGAAGTGGATGAACGACTCAATTACGTAGAGCAACCAGTGGCAATCATTGACCGAAAAGAGAAGAGATTACGGAATAAAGTGGTTCCACTGGTGCGGGTACAGTGGAGGCATAGGAAGGGATCCGAGTCTACGTGGGACACTAAGGAGGAGATGAGACAGCATTACCCATAACTATTCATGGAGTGACAGGTTTCGGGGACGAAACCTATATATGGGGGGTGGACTTGTAACACCCGGAAATTTACAAAAGAAAAGAAGAAGAAAAGAAAAGAAAAGAGAAGCATAAAGAACGAAAGGTAAAATAAACCAAGTTAAGGGGTTAAAGTTGTGCAAGAGACAAACTTTATTATTATTATGTTTAAAAGTGGGCATGGCCGCCCACTTCTCTGCCTTACCTACTTCTTCAACTGCTAGAAAGAAGAAAAGCAGAGTTCTCATCGGTTTCTAGAGAGAAGAAGAAGAAGATCTGCTTGAAGGTGAGTTTTCTTGTGTTTTGTTCGGTTTCAGCTGAGTTTTCAGGTTCGGGACCAAGTCTTATGTGTTTCTCTATGCTCGATTGTGTGTTTTTGGTGTGTTTAGGTGATTGAACTCCTAGTGCTCTTGAGTTTTGGAGGAGTTTTGCTTGAAGGCTGCTGTAGGTGAGTTCTAGATCCCTGATTTTTCTGTTTTAAACTTGTTTTGGGGCTAAAATACATGTAAACTACCGTTTTATAACTTACAGTATGTTAAATCGTATGAACACCCTGTTCTACGGGTGGGTAGGTGTATGTTTGATCGTTTTATGTGTTTGTATGCTGGGTTTATGAGCTTAGTATGTTAGAATTGGACTAAGAATACGTTAGAATGGTGATCTGGGGACTGAAATTAGTATAAGTTTGAACTGGTAAAATTGCCCATGCGCCTAACATAGTGCCCATGCGTCTAACACATGCCCATACGCCTAAGTTTCTGTCCATGCACCCAAGTATGCCCATGCGCCCAAGTATGCCCATGCGCCTAAGTCTTTCCCATGCACCCACTGCACATGCGCCTAAGTGCTGGTCATGCACCCAAGTAGTGCCCATGCACCCAAAGCCTTCCGTGCGCCTAAGTATTTTCCCATGCGCCCAACTGTCCTTGCACCTGCATAGTGCTCATGCGCCTAAGTTGACTTAGAATTTTTCTGAAATTTTGGGTACTAGAAATTTATGAGTAAGCTCTAGAAATGTTTTGGCGGTTTATGTTTGTTCATGTTTTTCATGTTTGTGGGTTGTTGTTGATGTTCCTTATTACGTATTATTACGTGACTTTACGTGGTGTGTTAATGCTCTTGTACGTAAACTATTATATAATGAAAGTGAAAAATATTATTAACGAAGTGGAACCTAATGAAAGAATGTAAAGTCTTGCAAGCAACTGAAAGGAGGTTCACGACTCATTAAGGGGTTGTTAGCTCAACTGTGTGCGGTTTAGCTAACCCATGAGGATGCACACAAGGGTCAATCTTTGTGATTGACTAATAAGTACGAAACGGGACCCTTGTTGCTTGCCCCAGGTACTGGAGTCAGCTTCGTGCACAATGTTCGGGGTCTATTTATAGGCCCCAGGCCAAGTACCAACTTCGTGCATAATGTTCAGGGTATTGCACATTGGTCTGGATGAAAGTGAAAGATAATAATGAAAGTTCGAAACGTACGAAATGAATGAGAAGAATGATGAAAGATAATAATGATATTATCAAGATGTATGTATGATGTGTGATCCTGTACGAAAGTAATGAAAGGTTTTAAACGAAAGAAAAATATTTTATTTATAAAACTAGAACTCACTCAGCAACGCTGACTTTTTAGGCATTTTCAGTTGGCAGGTAGCTTGTTGCTGAGGATGGCACGATGGTGAAGCTACTTGGTGGGGCAAAGACTTGCATCCATTTCATGCATGATAATGTTGTTGTTTTGTAATACAACCGAATATTCATTTGTAACTCTTTTGAAACGATGATGTATTATTTGTCAACATCAAATATTAATGCATGAATGATTTTGATAAATTAATCCGCTGCGGTGTTTTTCATGAAATTTATTGTGTCTTATGATAAATAAGGTTGTGATTGACCAACTGTGGGGTTCCCGGGATTGGGGCCTTACAATTTTAGACCAATGAGCGGCTAATCCTCTCGTGATCTACTTCGGGTAATTGGTTTTGTGTGATTAGGTTTTTGTTTGTGTTCAACTTGTCTTGGGATTAAAGTTTAGAACCCGTTAAGTTCTTTTATAAGTTTAACTTATGTTTTAATTATTTAAATAATTGTTTTAGTTAACCATTATTTGAATGTTATATAATCTTGCTCGAGTTATATGGTTGCAAAGTTTTGTTTACTAATTGAATTTGTATTGTGTACTAAGACCCATTAAGTCTTGATTATCAATATCACTTAATCATTACACGCATAAAATCCCCGTTAAGGATTTCCACCAAGTTGGACTAAACAATTACCGAAAACCAACCCTTGATCCCGGGGTGGATTACTATTTCTCATAATGGTTAATTAATTTTCATTATTTGCAATTTATTTTCCTAGTTCACTTGTTAATTATTTCAAAATCTATTTTTCACAACCAAGAGACAATAGTATAAGTAGTTCAATAATTTAGTTTTAGTTAAGTAACTTAATTAAATAATCAAACGAATCATGTAACACTAACCACATGCTCCCCGTGAATATGATACCTGACTTACCCAAGCTACCTAGATTGATTAGGTTTTTGCATGACCCTCATGACAAGTCATCAGTCGGACTGGCCGATCCGATCCACTCTGACATCATTGAGAGATAGTCATTGTCAATTCTCATTAATTTAAATTAATAAAATACAATATCATATATACTTGTTAAAACTTTTAAAATAACTTATATACTTAAACAAATTTAAAAACAAATTTAAAGTATCATAGGCGTTATTAGAAAAATTCTCAAATATCAGCACATATTTACAAAGCTTCTAAAGTATACTATATCTCCAAACCAAACTTAAAATACCCTATGGTCCCTATCTAAATTTAAAATATCATATTTTTCTTTTTGATTAATTTAAATTTCGTATTTTATTTTTCATAAAAGATTCACAAATAATAAAATATTTTTTTTTCTTAAATCTTGAAATTTAATTTAGTATGTTTGTTCTATTACTAAGAGTATTTTTACTGTGTGTACTGTATGCATTATTATTATTATTATTATTATTATTTTCATAAACTTTAGTGATGAAAATTATAAATTTTAATATATTATTGAAGACGTATGGACACATCTTTGTGCTTACATAGTTCATGTCAACCAATAAAAATAAAGGTGACATGAAAAGGCTTTCTAGAATGGATGTGGTTGTGATATAAAAGAGACCACCATGGCAGGCATGACAAATGTGTGGGAGAATTATGTAAAAATCAGTTTGTTAGATTAAGATTTAAAAAAATACTCACATCAAACTATATATAAAGAGATAATATCATGTGTAAACGATAAAATTCACTATTTATATGAAAAAAGCTTACTTCATTCCATGAAAGTCGTCGGATTCAATACTTTGCCTATAAGTTTTACACTGTCCATTAAAGAGGGAGTTTTCTTAACTCTTCATTGGTGCCATCTATGGGACTCAAATCCACAGAACACGTGGTTAAATATCTTTTAAACTACTTAAATGTCTCGATGAAAACGTTAATTAAAAGTAAACTTACACATTTATCTAACTTAAAATAATATCATAATTTATTACAATTATAATTTATTTAAGATATTTTTTAAATTTGAAATGTTAAATCTTACACCCCTGCTTGAATATACAACTTAAGAAATTTCATATTTTTTAAATAAGTTCTGGTGTTACCTATACCTCAATAATATGTTACTTTTTGAGAAAAAAAATGATAGAAAATAAAAATAGACAAATATGAATTTTTAAAGTTTTGAGAAAATTATGAGTAGGACATACTCTATGTTCTTTTTAAAGAGATAAATAATATGTGAAAAATGAAATTTTAATTATTAATGAAGAATATACGTTATTATAAGTTATTTGATTTTAATATACCAATATTTTGAAAGTTTGAAGTGTTTGCATTTAATTCTCCTTAAAGAATTGATTAAACAAGAAAGGTTATAAGCTTTATAATTGTGATGAAGACTCAAGTTATTTCCTACACTTTAATAATAAATTATATATATATATATATATATATATATATATATATATATATATATATATATATATATATATATATATATATATATATATATATATATATATATTGTATAGGGTTAGGCTAAAATTAAGATTCACACAATTATATTTTGGTAAATAATTGTAGATTAGAAACAATCAGCAAAGGTAAAATTAGAAAATACAACATAAAAGATGTGTGCAAGTCAGATCCATAATCCCCCATTTTATTCGAACGTTAATAACTTTTTTATACATTTTTTAAATTACACTATAATAACAAGCCATTTTTATATTTAATATGATGGTGTTATTGTTATATAAAAATTGAAAAGAAATCACATTTTGTAAACAACAAAATTGCGCAGTTCTAAAACATCAAAATTCGCTCGGGTCACCATAAAATTTCCTACATCTAAAACACAACAAAATCACTCAATTTTAAAACACCATAAAATTACTTCATTCAAATTCATAAAACACTTAGATGTATGTATAAGTTTGTGGAATCACCAAATAGTTTTGACGAGTTAGTTTTGTGAAGTAAATTGGTCTAGTGCTTTTAAACCATTGAAAACAATAAAGGTTTACGTCAGAAATATAAGGAAAGCAATATAATGATTGACTTTGCCTAAAGTCCTTAATTGAAGACCGAATTAACCTAATCTTAAGAAACTAAGCTTTAAACGACTTAAAATTCACAAAACTTCGCAAAACGTATAAAAAATGCTAGTTTAGGGATGAAAGACGGGACAAGAATGAAGCAAGAAATGACAAGTGCGCGGGTTGTCCTTGGGGGACCACCCTTGGACCTTGCCATGGCCGAACACCCGGGGGGGGGGGGGGGGGTTCCTTGTTGTTCCTCACTTCACAATTAAAGATCCATCTCTTTTGCTCTATAAGTCACAAAGCCTTAGCCCCATCTTTCTTCATCATCATCATCATTGACCCCATCCCCTCTACCTACATAGACTTTTAAGTGTGTCAAGCAAGCAAGATTGGATTTAGTTAAACCCTGATCATCTACGCACTCCAGTAAGGTTTTACGCTTTGATTTGAGATTTGATGATTGTTTAATCATGTTCTTTTGATTTTCATCTTATTAACCTTTAAAGATTATCTAATATTCGTCATATTGGTTAATGATTGGCTGATCGTGAGGTTCCTCATGTTGTGGTGCTCAGATCGTTAAGAACATGGCAAAAGCCTACTCTTAATTGTAGCTTTCTTTCGTGTATTGTATATTGTTTTGTTGTAATCCTTAGTATGTGTTCCTTGTGATCAATCTTGGGATAATAATTATATAAAACATTAAAAGCTTTAGAAGTAACTAATCTTCATAAAAAAGACACGAAAACGAATGAATATGAGACTCAAAATTGATTTAGAGAACAAACTGACGGATTCGACATCGTTTAATGGATACGTGTAGGTTTTGATGATAGATTTTTGTCTAAGTCAGTAACTTGGTCAAAAGGGATATAATAATTTTTGAATGGTTTTTGGGTCAAACGTAACGAACTTTGGTAAACTATAATCAAGAAACAAAATTGACAGATTGCTGAGAGAATGATCGAGTCACTTAAACAAGTCATAACTTTGTCATAAAAAGTAACAAATAGGTTAATTATATGTCTAAAAATACATCCAAAGAATATTCTTTCTAAGCCAAACGGTCTCACCTAAAACGACAATGTTTGGACCTCCAAATAGTCAAAACAAATTCAAAGATCTAATGTGGAAATGTTTGGCAGAATATTGGTCCGTGTTCACAAGGTTATATCTCTATCATATTTATCCAATTGCGGTGATTCTTCTTCTGAGATTTAGTTTTAGGTGTTAGCTATTCAACCCCGCCTAATTTGCATAATTTGTTTGTTGTTTTGATCTATAAGCACCGTAGACAAGATCAGTATGTGCATAGCTAAACAAGCTAAATTATTATACTATAAATGTGAACTTGAAAATTAACATCTATGTGATAATAAGAAGTTATCAAATATAAATAATGATCAAATACAAGAAATATGGTGCCTAAAAAATGCATAGTAAATAATCCTTGCACATCGAATTCGCATAATTTCATTATCGTTTTGGCCTCCAAGCATCTCAGACAAGATTAATGCGCACACAGCTCAACGAACTGAATTATTACACTATAAATGGGAGCTTGAAAATTGCATCTAACTAATAATAAGAAGTTTAGAAAGATAAATAATGATCAAATATAAGACATATGGTGACAACAAACACTTAAGTAAATAATCCTTGCACGTTAAGATAAGATACATACATCTACAATCATAAATTGTTCAAAAGCTTTAAGCGAAATAAAAATATAATAACCTCTGCATTAAGTTATATGGTTGATCATAAAGATCCTGTCTAAGCAGATTACACAAATTAATAGGTTAGTTTGAATAAATAGTAATTTGACTTATGACTTTTGGGCTTGTTTATCATACGTGCTATTTTGAGGTGAGTTTCATGGCTTCTATTTATTATATGTTTTACTTAAGGGAAAAGCTTGCTCAAATATTTCAGACTCTGTTGTTACTATTATTTTTTTTTAAGTGTCGTGTCTTGTTTAGGTCACAAGATTGAGTCTAGATGTCCTGCATGAGAAGTGTTCTTGTACTAAGTCTCCATGTCTTGTTCATAACCATTTAACTACGGTTTGAGAGATGTTGAGAGGTAGCATTAGTACTAACAAGTTGACACCATTAACCTTGTTATCAGTATGCTATGTAAGACTGACTTGGTCATGACCTTGGTGAATATAATGTGGCTGACTTTATGCTTGTGTGTCTACTTAGGGTCTGTTTTTCTTAGGTTTGGTTATGGCATTATGTTGGTATGACTATTCATATACTTATACGCACACAAATGTTGTACTTGAGTTAGACAATAATTATTTGTAACTATTTAAACCGACAAACTCACGAACGTATGTTGACTTTTTCGGGCATGTCTTTTAAGGTAATAATGTTTGAGGCTTGCCTTGAAATTGCTAGAGACTACTAAAAATGAATGTCCACTATTGGTCATAGGCATTTAAATATTTTTGGTTGTGTTTGTGTTGTGAAAACTGATTTTTTTTGAATTATCTGTCTATTTGTTGATCGTTTCAAAAGGATCGAATCTGTGATGATATCGTGATGCAATGATAAATTCAAACTCAAAGTAATTAAAAACATGCAATTACATCAAAAAATTCATAGATTTCATTGATAGAAAATGTACAGGATACAATGTGTATGGGTTACAGTTCGTTCATCTACGTCTGTATTCTCTCTCTATCTTACTTCACTAACTTTTCTAACTGACTCCCTGACTGACTCAATTTCCTACAAAATACATAAAATATCCTATTTATACTATCAAGAAACAAAGAAACATATATTTACAAAATAAGTCCCTATACTATAACAAAAAACACATAAAGACAAAATGTTAATCTTTCAAGAGCTTCAACATTTGGTTTATTTTGTATTTTGGTTAGGTGTGTTTTTGTCAATTTATCCTGGTTTGGAATTTTGATAATGTTTGTGTTTATTTGACATTCATTGTGGTATTTCTTACCCTTGGGATAATTTTTCACTGCATCGGTGGATGCTATGATCTGTTGACAAAGAATGCATATAAAGATTCTCTTTCACCCCATTATATAATAACGATCCTATCCATCACATTCATGTTTCCATTATCAGCGCGAGTGTAATAGAATGGTGTTAGAGCCATTGGTTATAGAGAATTAGGTGGATCTTCTAACCTAGACTATAACCTGAGTACCAACATGTAGTATGCATAATAGGATTATGTGTGCATTGTAACATGTGTGAATGATTTATGTGTATTCTTAAATTATGATTGGTGGCTCAACTTACGTCCTATTTATGATATGTTTTATTAAGAAAAAGTTGTGTATTTACACTTTTTTTCATTAGGTCATGTCTACCGGCACATGAAAAGCTCCCCTACCTACTTTTATGATTGTTTTTATGACGAGACACGTTCAGGTGCCGAGACTGAGCCCAAGGAAGAGATTCCTATTACATTGGATCCTAGTGCTAGACATCCCCCTCAAACGATACCCTATGTATTGGTGTACAATGGTTCAGTTAATGGTTTATTCGGTTAGGTTATGAAAATATCTTGGGGCTGACCGTTAAGCAAACCAAACCGAATTAGAAATAGAAGTTACTGAACCGAATTAGAAATCGGTGTAACCAATCCAAATTTAACCAATTAAACCATTTAGGATAATTTATGATGTTTATTTGGTTTGGATTTTCAATTAAATAGGTTATTATTTGCTTTATTCGGATACCTGAACAGACTAGCCAAGAATTTTTGTAACCGTTACTAGAATCGAAAGCCGAATTCATAATTTGGTTTGGTTTTTTTTGGTTACCGATACCATCCGGTTTTTGGTTTTTGTTTTTTTTTTGAACACACCTAACCCAATGTGCAAGGATACTTAGGGGGCCTTATAGACTGAATGGTGTGGGATAGCGTAGGAAAGTAACTGCCAGAAAAAGGACTTCCCCTTATGCTACGATTATGATCTTATGTGAAACGCGAAGAGGGGTTATCACTCTTCTAATGCCATACCAGAGATGTCACTTAGGCTTTTGAGCCTACTAGCAGCTGTTAGAGTACAATTGGACTTGTTATAGATAGAGTTGTTCCTCCTCCCATCATCAGTCAATTTAGTGGTGATGGCCCCATCCCTCTAGCTATGCGAGGCACGGGGGAGTCAACATGATGATGGATGCCTATATTAGCTCTTTCTTATGGTGCAATTAGGAATGTATATGTAGAGGGTTATATAGAATAATTTATCTTTATTTTATTTAATCTTTTCAGTACTTTTGACATTGCTTATTTTCAAATTTTATTCATGCTTTAGTTAGAAGAATTTTGAATTTATGAAAGTTGATGGATTATAATAAATGTTTGTGTTTATATCAATTTGGTTGGTTTTTTTTAATATATTTTCTAATTTTATGCTATTTGTGTGGATTTAGCTATGTGCTTACTATTTAATGATGTGAATAGTAAATAGTCTTATATAAAGAACATGCTGCAAGTGAGAGTTACTCACAGTTCTAGCTATAGTGGTGAAGCCCTAAGAGGTCGGGGTGGTGGCAGAGGTTTAGGTGGTAATGGTAGTGCCACGTGTGGAAGAGTGTAAGGTTATACTTGAAAGGCTGCTGCAATCAAAGCAACTAAAGAGCTTCCTTCTTGCATGCACATTGTGCATGGTAGAAGTTACTTCGGAAGTTTTACACTTCTCATAGAAAATATTCTTAGTGTAAACTCTTCCGAAACCAAAGACCAAATCTTCCTAAGCCAAAGATAAAGTCTTCCAAAGCTTCAAAGACAAAGTCTTCCGAAGCCAATGAAGTGAAGACTAATTTCTTCTAAAGACAGAGAGGACATGCTTTCTCTGATCTACTTTTATATAAAGCTGACCCACTTTCTGCTGCAACTCTAAAGACTCACTAAGTTGTATTAGTTGGTGAAAAGGTACATGCTTTTGCAACTGTAGATTATGGTTTAGAGTCTGTACCTTTCTACTTTGTACCTTTTATCCTTTTTATAATATATTAGGATGTGAGCTATGGCATGTCATAGTCACTAGTCAAAAGGCAATTTGACTTTAGACTCTACATTGATCTTGTTGTCTAGATTAGTGGTTCAAGCTGGCCTTCAAAGTATGGCAGGCTATAAGATGTAGTATAAAGTGTCTCAGGTCCTTGTATTTCTTTTTATGAATATACATCATTCTTGAAAACCATACTTATCTTGTTCTTTTTCTTAGTTCCGTGTCTTGGTTTACTTGTGTTCTTAGTATCATTCATAAAAACCTGGTTCCCTATTTGATCTGTTAAGTGTTCTAACGCTCTCCTCATTATGAGACTGATTGTATTGATCATCTCTTAACTGGTCCTACAATTGGTATCAGAGCATTTTAGGCTCTTGATTGTAAGATCTCACCATCTTAAATCCTTCAGTTTCACAAATCACTTAACATCTCAAATGACAGCTATGACAAAGGCTAATATGGAAACCGGTACCATGAGAAAGTCTCCACTGATCACTCCTGATGATTTTGATACTTGGTGCCAAAGAATGGAAGGCTTCATCAAGTCACAAGCCTATAGGATGTGGGGATCTGTTGTCTCTACACCTCATGTACCATACACCTCTTCAACTGCTGCTGGTGGTGGTATGATACCAAAGGAAGTGGCTGACTATTCTGAAGAAGACTAGAGAAGATAGACATAGATCAGAAAGCCATGACCGCCCTCCAAACTGCTCTTCCAAACTCTATCTATAGAGGTTTCAAGAAGTGCAAGACTGCTAAGCATCTGTGGGATGCACTGAAGCTTATGTATGTAGGGTCCAATGAAGCAAAAGAGAACAAGAAGGGCCTCTTGAAGAAGTAGTTTGAAAACTTCACCTTTAAGGTAGGTGAAACCATGACTCAACCATACTTTAGGTATGTTGAGATTGTGGATACTCTAATGGATGTTGGTGTAACTCTTGAGAACAGGGACATTGTGAGGAAGTTCTTGTCTTCTCTTCCCAGACAATGGACACACTATTGTGTGGTCATTAAGAGGACTGAGAACCTCAAGACCCTTACTCTCATTGAGTTGTATGGTATCCATAGTGGCTACCAGATGGAGATGAATAGGCAAAATCCATCTGGTAACTCCAACAATCAGCAGAGTTCAGCCCTTCATGTGATTGTAAGGGATTGCAGAGAACCATAGCATCATCTCATCTGCTACCCTGACAACTCACAAAAGGGTCCTTTCATCACCTTCCTAGAGACACCAAGAGAGAGCTACACCCAAGGAAGCCCATTCCATGAGACAAGCTCTTCATAAGCTTTTGTGTCTACTAATGAAAGCACAAACAACTTTCTCTTTACCCTTGAAGACTTGGAGTGTATCCATCCAGATGATCTGGAATACATGGAAATAGTCCAGCAGATGGCTTTTCTCATTCATAGAGCCAAGAAGTTTTACAAGAGGATAGGGAGGAAGATTCCTAGCAATGCAACCAGTGGAAAGTTTGGGTTGGACAAAAGCAAAGTGAAGTGTTACAACTATAACCAAATGGGACACTTTGCTAAAGAGTGAAAAGCACCAAAGACAAATGGTGGCCAAGCACAAACCAGAGCAAACTACACTGATGGAGCTCCCCAGAATGAGAAGCCCAAGCAACAAGCAGCAGTTGCTGTTGAAGAAGGAGGCTTTGACTAGAGCTTTCAGGTTGAGGATGCATCTCCAAACCAAGCACTGATGGCAGATCTTGAAGAAGCAAAGGTATTGGAACATCTTTGTGCACCTAAATGTATTACTAAAGTCAACAGATATAGGTCCTATAACTTAGAGATGAATCTTGAGTCCTTAAACATTTTAAAAGTTGGTTTCAAAAGAGCTGAAAATGATTACAAACTTGAGATAGAAGACTTAGAGAAAACCATTTCAACTCTTAAGCATGAACATACCAACTACAGGACTCAGATAAAAGATCTCATTACTAAGTTAACTGAATGTCAGGCTAAGCTTGTGATCAGCAAAGCCAGGGTAGAAAAATGTGTTCTTGAAGAAGAGACCTTCAAGAACATGATATCCTCATCCTTGCATGCAAAAGTTTGTTATCAGAATAAGCAGGGATTGGGATCTACTGAGATAGCTCCTCCACACACTCTATTGTCCGTAAGATCTCCAAGGTGTGGAACTTGTGAAGATGAGCTTCCCCTCATAGACCCCACTGATAAAGAGGATGAAAAGGAGATAGTGAAGGATGATTTTGAGGGGAGTGAAGAAGATCATTCTAAAAAGGGTCACTATTCTCCTGAGGAGAGAAAAGAATCTGGGATGACCAAGTCTAAGAGGAAGAACTTGATCAGAAAAGCCAAGAGGAAATCAAAGAAGGCTCAAGAGATCAAGGCCACTTTCAACTCCAAGCAGAAACAAGTATTCATCTTTATAGGTTTTGAAGTGGTAAAGACTAAAGAATCAACTATGAACTCTAGTACCAGGAGTTCTAGTTTATGTTCAACTCATCCCAGCAAAGAAAAGAAGGTTAATCAGTTGTGTACTATTGCTACACAAACTGAACCATCCACCTCCAAGAGCAAGCCTCACCCTAGAAATCCTGCTACTGCATCTGAAAAGATGAAGAAGGAGATGGAAAGTGATCAAGTTTAGCCTTCCTCCCACAAGAAGGCTCTCAGAAGGAAACAGATGGATTACATCATATGTAGTAGTACTTCTCATCTTGCAAAAGATTGTATCTACAATCCTAAAAGTAATATCCACATGACCAAGAAGAAAATCTCTAAGAAGAAAGTGAAGAAGAAAGCTTCGAAAGGAAACTATTTTCCTTTCTGAAGCTCCAAAGTGAAGAAGAAGACAAGTGGAAACTTACCTTTGGAAGAAAATTTGGTCTCAAAAGAAAGGAATGCTTCCGAAGCATGAAAGCTTGCTGTAGTGAAAGCAAGATCTTCCGAAGGCTCAATCTGCAAAACTTCCAAAGCTGTCAAAACTTCCGAAGTGTTGAAGGTCAAGTCTAATCCTCCAAAGATGGTATAGAAGATGAAGGAAGACCTTGTGACTGAAAGTTCTTCATCAACAACAGCTGATGATTCTCAAATACTAAACATCGGATCAATCATTGATACTTGTCTTCAAATCACTTTGTAAAGCTCAATACCAATGAGGCTTGGGTTTCCAAATGTAACTAATCATCTTTTTCTTTTGTGCAGGATCAGCTAAAGACTATGAAGAATGTTCGGATCATAGAAAGTGGTTGTTCAAAGCACATAACAAGAAATGGCTCTTTACTTCAAAATTTTAAGAAAATTAATGGAGGGCCAGTTGCTTTTGGAGGAGATGCAGGACATTACATTACTGGAAATGGTAGAGTCACAAATGGTAAGCTCAGTATTGAGAATGTAAACTTTGTTAAGGAGCTTGGGTACAATCTATTGAGTGTATCACAATTTTGTGATCAGAGACATAACATGCTCTTCACTGAGCATGAGTGCATTGTTCTCAAGCCTGGGATGGTCATTCCTCAAGAGCATATCCTGCTCAAAGCCCCCAGGAAAGGAAACATGTACAAGATGGATTTGCAGGAAACATCTCCCTCGGGAGAAGTCTCTTGCTTTCTATCTAAAGCAAATAGTGATGAGTCTTTTCTCTAGCATAAAAGAATGTGTCATGTAAACTTCAAAAACATGAATAAATTAATTAAGAATGATTTGGTAACTGGAATGCCAAAGAAAGAGTTTACAAGTGATGACCATTATATGGCATATCTGAAAGGAAAGCAACATAAAGTGTGTCACAAGCCAAAGGAAAGAACTTCCATCACTACTCCCCTACACTTATTACACTTGGATCTCTTTGGCCCCATTAGTGTAATGAGTTTAGGAAGGACCTCATATTGTTTGGTGATAATAGATGACTTCATAAGATTCACTTGGGTCTTTTTCCTTAGAACTAAGGATGAGACTCCTGAGATCTTAAAGAACTTCATTCTAAAAATTGAGAATCAATATGATCACAAGGTCAAAACCATAAGATGTGATCAAGGAATAGAATTTAAGAACCAAATCCTTGATTTATTTTGTGATGAGAAGGGCATTTCAAAACAATATAGTGCTCCAAGGACTCCTTAGCAAAATGGTGTTGCTGAGAGGAGAAACATGACACTTATTGAAGATGCAAGAAACATGTTATCTGACTCTAAACTGTCTATCACCTTCTAGATAGAGGCAATTAACACTGCATGCTATGTGCAGAATAGAGTGTTAGTTGTCAAGACTCATGGTAAGCCTCCTTATGAACTGTGGCACAAAAGAAGAGCTTTCATTGGTTTTCTCAGATCATTTGGATGTCCTTGCACCATTTTGAATACCAAAGATCAAGTAGCCAAATTTGTTGTGAAATCTGATGATGGACATTTTATTGGATACTCTTCCCAAGCCAAGGCTTTTAGATTATACAATCTTAGAACTAGAGTAGTCGAGGAGTCAACCAATATGACTTTCAATGAGCAAACTCCCAGTGTGAAAGGTTCTAGTCTTGATTGGCTGTTTGATCTTGATTTAGTTACCAACTGTTTTAACAAATCTTGTGAGAATGTTTTAGGATCTACAGGTAAGTTATCAACAGGTGATCCTGATCAAAGATTTGAGCTAAGAATACCAAATAAGAACACCACTTCAGCTCAACTGGTAACTAATCCTGCAGGTGGAGTTCCTATCAGTACAACCATAACAAACCCAACTGATACATCTGAAGGGCCTACAAATTCCAGCTCAGAGGCACAAAACTCAAATAAAGGAACTTCAAATGAAGGAGGAAATGGTGGTGGTGAAAGTGATCAAGAATTTCTTGATGCTGTTAACCACTTCATGGAAGACAACATCAATGATGTCACACACTCATTGGATCAAGCTTCTCTTGATAAGTGTGATGATGTGGTGGGTGACATTCCATTGCCAGATCTAAACTTCTCAAATTTAGATCATTCAAATCAACTTGCAATGATTCATTAACTTAGGAGCCACAAGTCACACCCAACCACAAACATCATTAGAAATGTTGATACAGGGGTGAGAACAAGAGGACAAACCCATGACAAAAATATTTGTCTATACTCTTATTTCTTGTCCCGGATAGAGCCAAAAATATTTGGTGAGGCTTTAAAGGATGGAAGCTGGATTGAAGCTATGAAAGAGGAGTTGCTTCAATTCAAAAGGCAAAAGGTTTGGAACCTATGTCCTCTTCCTCAAGGAAAGACTACCATAGGAACCAAGTGGGTTTTTAGGAACAAGAAAGATGATAGAGGAATTGTCATTAAGAACAAGGCAAGACTTGTTGTTCAAGGATACACATAAGAAGAAAGGATAGACTACACTGATGTTTTTGCTCCAGTAGCAAGACTTGAGGCCGTCAGAATATTCCTAGCTTTTGCTGCATCCAAGGATTTTAAGGTCTACCAACTTGATGTCAAGTGTGCTTTTCTTTATGGGGTGATTGATGAGGAGGTATATGTCAAACAACCACCTAGCTTTGTAGACCCAGATCATCTTGATTATGTATGTAAGCTTGGTAAAGCTCTTTATGGGCTGCATTAAGCTCCAAGGAAGTGGTATGAGACACTATCTCAGTATCTCTATCAGCATGGCTACAAGAGAGGTACTATTGATGGAACATAATTCATCAAAGGAACATGAAATGACTTGATGTTGGTTCAAGTTTATGTAGATGACATTATCTTTGGGTCAACTAATCCGAAGCTCTGCAAAGACTTTGAGAAGCTGATGAAGAATAGATTTGAAATGAGTGCCATGGGGGAACTCAGTTTCTTTCTAGGAATTCAAGTGAAGCAAGTTGACAATGGCATCTTCATAAGTCAATCAAAGTATGTACAAGACATCCTTACAAGATTCAACATGACTGATGGTAAGGTTGAAAAGACACCCATAGCCAGAAAACACTCCCTTGGACCTGATCTGGAGGGGAAGTGTGTGGATGAACATCTCTACAGGGCTATGATTGGGTCTCTTATGTACCTCACAGCCAGCAGGCCTGATATCATGTTTGCCATATGCATCTATGCAAGATATCAAGCCAACCCTAAGATATCACACCTGGTTGTTGTCAAGAGGATTCTTAGATATCTCAAAGGTGCTCCCAAGCTTGGCCTTTGGTATCCAAAGAATTCTTATTTCAGTCTATATGCCTATATAGATAGTGACTATGGTGGCTGTAACATGACTGCAAAGTCTACATCTGGGGGATTGGTGGAAGGATAGTCTCTTGGCAATGCAAGAAATACTTCTATGTGTCTGCATCAACTGCTGAAGCTGAATACATTGCTACTGCAAGCTGCTGTGCTCAAGTGCTTTGGATTCAGAATTAGATGCGGGATATGGATTCAATTTCAAAGAGACTCCCATCCACATAGACAATAATAGTGCTATCTCTATTACAGAGAATCCTGTGCAGCACTCAAGGACAAAACACATCAACATCAGGTATCATTTGCTTAGAGATAATTTTGAAAAAGGATTAATCAAATTAGTCAAAGTTAACACAAATGAACAATATGATGATCTGTTCACTAAAGCTTTTGATGAACAGAGATTCAAATATCTTGTATCAGCTATTGGGATGATTAATTTTGAGTAGATTTTCTTAAACTTAAATCAATTTTATTTCTAAAACCTGTGTGTCCTAAGTTGTCTATTTTATCACTTTAATAAGCCTTGTTTACTTTGGAAGAAAACTTTAAAATGATATTCCTTTGATTTTTTAAAAAAATTTTCAAACATATTTTCTTTCGGAAGATATCAAGTTGTCTTCGGAAGAACATTATGTCTTCAAATCAAATAACTACTTATAAGTCATTTACTTTTGGAAGAAATTCTGATATATCTTCCGAAGCATAAATATGCTTCTAAGTACTTACATGTATTTGAAGGACAATTTTCTTCCGAAAGCAATTAAGTCTCGGAATATTTATTCTCTTTAGAATAAAACTCCCAAGTCTTAATCTTTTCAAAAACCAAACATGTCTTAGAAGTGAAAATTCTCTAAGTATTTTCCTTACGAAGCAAAATTCTCACAAAACTTCAGAATATAGCTTTTCTTAAAACTTCCGAAGACAAAAATACCTTCGGAAGATTTTCAACTTCCAAGAAAACCAACTTTTTGGGCACTTTTTCAGAGGTGGGACCGACATTTGGATTTCAAAGTTTATTCTTTTGTATTAACTTTGTCTCAAATCCATTTCATATATATATTTTCTCAACGGTTTCCCCTCTTCTCACTATCTTCTTCATCTGCAATCTCTCTAACCTAAATTCACCCACAAACCGCTCTTGTTCTTATCTTCCTTCACAACGAAGCTATCTCAAATGGCCAACCCTGATCACAGAAACCAACCTGATTTCTCCATGCATCTTCACAGGCAACATAACCAAGTTGCTCTGTTAGACTCTCAGAGGTTTTGCCGCTTTCTCACTCTATCAAACTACTTCACCTCCCTCACCATAGATCCTCCACTCTGTGAGGATCAGCTTTTGGAATTTTGGACGACCAGTCAAGAGGTCACCATGGATGGGGAGAAGACACTGTTTGCCATAGTACACGGGAGGACAATCTTCATCACTCTAGCATCCATAAACGCTCATCTTCAGCTGGAGGAAGAAGAAGGTGACTTGTCTTTCCCCAAATCAACTGTTAACCAGTCCTTTGGACAGATGGGTTATGAATGTGACTTTTCAGTCAGAACCTTTAGAAAAAGGAAGGTCTCCTCTCAGTGGAAATACCTCCTCTATGTTGTTATCCACAGTTTATCTAACAAACATGGAGGATGGGACCGGATTCATGAAAATCTTTCCTTTATAGTCCATAGGAAGGTTCAGGGGGTCAAGTTCAGGTATTCACAATTCGTGTACACTAATTTTCTGGCAAACTTGAACTCCCTAAAATATTACTATTGGTCCATATGATCAATCTAACAGGGCAAGTGATTCATAAAATAGAGAAATCCCACTGAATCAACACAACTCTAACAATGACACAATGAACAAGTTTCAAATATATTCAATAATCTCCAAACTCACACAATGAATATGAAACAAAGGCTCAAATGTAATCAAAATAAGCTTCCAGCTGACAATACAGAATTGCAATAATGATATTTCAATATTAGGTTTGCAAAAACTTGCTTACAAAGATAGAACATGACAATATATAGGCATAGTATAGTTTCGCTGACAGTTTCGCTGGATAGTGAAACTGTCCTGACCAATACCTAGTTTCACCCAGTTGTGAAACATAGTTTCGCCGGGTGACCTAGGTCAGCTGACTACTAGCAAAAATATAGTTTCCCTAGTAGTTTGACTAGGACAGTGAAACTACACAAATACAAAAATACAAACGTAATAAACTAATATTCATCCTATTACATAGATAAACAAAATAAAAACAAACAATAATGGTGAGTCTAACCTATCCTAGATCATCAATACTCCCCCTAGGTTGGACCTCACCTACTTGATCTTCTCATTCAGCTCCGACTTCCTTAGCAGCTTTATCTGATGTTTCTTGTTCAGCTCCAGTTGTACTCCCTTCCTCTCCTCGTGCACTAGCCTTTGCAAATTGCTTGGTTAAATCCTGCACATCCATCCTCAATTCATCAGCTTGAACTACTTTCTCTGTAAGCTCCCTGTCTTCAGCCCTAACCCCTCGAGCCTTGTTTGCAACCCTTATGAAAAGGCTTGCTTCAATTCTTGTTTCAGCTCCTGCTCCAGCTTTTATGTGGTTTTCACACAAAACTACCAAATCTTCATCACAAAAAGAAAATACCTCCATTGGATCAAATAATTTGATTTCCTCTCTATCCTTCACTCTTATCAATGCTTCTCCTGTGTTGTTGTCATAAAACCACTTTTCAAAATTTTGTAATCTTGGGGGTTGTGGATTGGGCACTCTTATTCTATTCACAGTCTTTGCCGATTTCAGCTTCAATACAATTTTTCCTTTTCCGGTCACCCAATCCTTATCCTTCTTTGATCTTCACCTTTCAGTATTCATATATCCGAATGTTTCAAAGTTATCAATCAACCCTCTCTTAATCTCCTGCTCCAGTATCGTAGCTCTTTCACTCAAGTTTGAATCTAGCAGTGGAATCTCAGCCAATCTTCTTAAATCCCATCTCGGCAAGGTCTTGAATGCCCTCCTTTTGTGTAGATATGAAATTCCCCCTCCTCTTCTTTTGACCATAAACATATTTAGCTCACTGTTTTATTTCTAGCTTATTATCTTCTTATCTAATTCCTTTTGGCTCTGTTTTTGAATATTTTGAAACAAAGGAGTCAGCTGTTCTTGTTTTTTCTCTTTCATAAACCAATCCTCCTTTTCCATTTTAATTACATCTCCTTCAGTTGAACTTCTCTGAGCGACATATGTCAAGGGTTGCTCATCTACTTCATAGTATTCGGGTCAGAGTCATAATCCATCAGTTGTTCCTCATACTCCTCTTCTTAATCTATCAGATTTATCTCAGCTCCTTTCTTTCCCGCTCCATCTGCCTCTTCTCTAAACACTTCATCGCCAGTCAAATCAGTGTTTAAATCAAATCCTAAGTCTACAAACCTTGCTTCTACAACTTCATCCTTATCTCTTTTAACACCACCTGCACCACTTTCTTTCACAACTCCTGTTTCATCTACTCCCCTCACATCAGCATCTGATCCACAAACATCAGAACCACTAGCACCACTAGTGCCTTCTCCTACCCTAGTTGAACTCCCCACTTTTAGAATGAATACTTAGATGTATCAGTTAAATCATCTAACTCAGCTTGAGTTAACAGATTGGGCAGGCCAGCATTAGGTTTCAGCTCATTCACTTCCTTGAGCAGCCTCTTGATTAACTCTTGCAGGCCTAACATCAATTTCTTCATACTTTTCATTTCCTTATCTTTTTCTTTCTCCCTAAGCTCCTGATTTATCAACTTTGATTTGATCATACCCAGCTCGTTCGCCAAAGATCTATTAAGATTTCTAATCACATCTTGATCCAATTCTGATCTTGCATCCCTTCTTTCAGGGGCTTCAGAAAAAGTTTGTTGCTTGTGCTTGGTTCTTCGTTCAGCAACATTTGCAGGTTCACCTTGATAAGCTTTGTTTTTCATTCTCCTCTCTCTTTAAATCCTTAACTCCTCCTCCACCTCATCAATTTCTGCTTCCAAATCATACTCCTTCTCCTTTGCATATCTTTTCCTTTTCTTTATTTCCTCTTCTCGCTACTCCCGATTCTCTTCTGCATTTTTATTTTCATTTTCAATTAATCTTCTTATGTAGTTCCACCTCTCGACCGGGTACATGTTTTCTCACAAATAAGTGATCTTCCCACTGAAATCATGACTTATGGTCGAGCAGTCAGCAAATATCCTTGTATTCATTTGCACTAGCCTCTTGATTTCTTCATGTCTTAGCAAATTTGGGATCAGATCGTTTATTAACATTTTCACGAATCTAGGAGATAGCAACCACTTGTCTTTCTTCAATGCCATTATGTTCTCTGTCATACAGTCGAAGATTAACTTGGCTATATTTTCCTTTTGGCCTCTGTAGAATATAATCATGGCCCTTGCCCAATGTAGATTAAGACCATCAGATCCTCCTTTCCTGTGATCTAAACACATGATAAAGACATGTTCTATATACCTCCATTCTTTAGACAGGAAGGATTTCTTAATCTCCTTTCTAGAACCACATGGAGGCCCTTCATAGCCAATGCTCCTGAAGGCCTCGAGAACCTGGGCATCGGATAGAACTACCTCTGGTCCACAATCAGCTTCAAGCATCAACACGCTTGCCACAGTCTCAACTGTGATGGCTATATCATGGCCAAAAACTCTAGCAACTATCCGATAAGGGGTGGACTCTAAGTTATATTTGGCTGATCTCCAAAAATCTCTCACATGAAGGTTATAGATGGTAGGCATATGAGAAATGGCATAGCATATGGGTGACTACTTAAGCCATTTGATGCAGTCTCTGAAGCCAACTGTCTTTGGGTTGCTGTCGTCCAAAAGAGAACCAATATTGTTCTTCTCATCAAACTTCAAATTTGCCATTTTGACTGAAAATAAAATAGAGATGAGTTAGTTAAAGTATTAAAATATGAATAAACAATGAAATAAAACAAAAATAATAAAAATAAATTAAAATAAAAAAAAATAATAATAAAAAATGCAGAATGTTCAGTAGTTTCGCTGACAAACGAAACTATAGTTTCGCTAGAAGCAAAGCTTCACAGTTTCGTTGCTGTAGAAACTGTAGTTTCGTCCATGCGAAAGTATAGATTCGCTAATACAAAGACACAAAAAAATGTATCTGAGCGATTCTATAGTTTCGCTAAGGACAAAATTATAGTTTTTACAGCAGAGAAAATATAAATTCGCTGTAAGTCAGACAAAATTATGTCACCGGGCGAATCTATAGTTTCGTTGGAACTATCCAGGAGAAACTATCAAGTACATACGAACAACATAATGAGACAGTTTCGCTCGACACTAACAACATTCATTGAGATTCGCTGGTCAGTTTCGCAGTTTCGCTGAACGAATCTGCGAACTTTCCGACCTAGCAAATCAACCTAACACTAAAGTCCAACTGATAAAACCCCAATAAATGCTTAATAATATGTTCAAAACACCCACCTAAGCACTTATAAACATTCAATCACGACGGAAATCGACTTAGAAGGGATTGGGTGTAAATGCGCAGAGAAAATAGGGTTTACTTTCGGTAAACGTGTGTGTGAAACTGATTTCACACTGTGCAATATATTAACCCTAGTTTTGCTGGCAGCGAAACTATTGTTTTGCTTGGCATAGCAGATGAAGTCATGTAGCTCAGTGTTGAGCGAGTTTGCCGGCGAATCTATGGATTCGTTTAGCGAAGCTGTCAGCGAAACTTAGTTTCGCTGTAACCTAACACTTAGCAAATTTTGAAAATTTTTGAAAATTTTAAATTTTATATATTAAAAAAATTAAAAATAAAAAGTAAAAATTAATACAAAATATTGACAAAAGCTTTCATAAAAAACATTCTTCACCCCATAAAGCTATCGCTAAAACTAAAACAGAGAATAATTAAAAATTAAAATAAAATAAAAAATAAAAAAAGGATATAGACACATTTTTTTAAAGGAATTGTTCCAGAGAGTCAAAGATTGGCGGGATTGTTGATATGTTTGTACTTTTAAGCCTATACCTTATTTTTTTCAACACGTAATCTGCAGCTATCTTTATCAGATTTTGATTTAATTTTAAGAACTCTAATGACTTGGTCCCTAGAGACATTTGGCAAAGTACTTATCCTGTCCTCATGGTTTATTGAGCAATATGATTAACTCTACTTGATTTTCTTTTGAGGTTTTAACAATGATCTTAATTTAAGAATCACTATGCCTTTATTTTGGGGAACCGATGATGAGAGCTCTAGGTCTATACTTACATATAACAGAGGAGATGATCATCTAAACATGCTGATGAGAGCTTCAAGTCTATACTTACATATAACAGATAAGATCATCAGAACGTGCTGATGAGAGCTCCAGGTCTATACTCACGAATAACAAAGGAGATCATCACTCCAGGTTAATGTTCTTACATAGCAGAGGAGATAAGCACGAGATATGTTTCTGAAGAGCTAGATTATAAGCATTTATTGTGCTAACTCGAAGTATCATTCAGGATTTAGGGAGAAAGGAATTTTGGGATATTTGGGAAGATCAAAACAGAGATTTGAAACTCTCAACCCGTTTTGGACAAGGACTTGAAGCTTTGTGTCAAGGGGATAGTCCTTATCAAAGAGTTCTTAATCTTTAGTTCTGCTACACGATCACTGTTTACTTTATTTTCTAGCTGAGCCTAACATGCATATCCCAACATAAGACTGTTGACCTCCTTCAAACTTCTTTTTCCCGAGGTCCCTGAAAAGACAAAATTAAAAAAACTTAAGAGTTTAATCTTTATTCTCCCCCTAAATTTCTACTTAACTGCCATGTAAGAGAAATTTATGTTTTTCATATTTTGTAAAAGATCAAAGAAGTGAATGAATATGGGACATAGAGGTTTTTCAGGAAGAGTTTATTAAAAAGATGAATGAAAGAGTTATTTATAGTATTTTCACAATTGGTTATAAAAAGAGTTTTTCAAAAAGATATTAAACCCAGCAATGAGATCAATTCATAAAAATGAGTTTTATCAAATGTTTTTTGTGAAAAGATCTGCTCTTTGATTTTTTATGTCAATTGGAATAATATCTATGAAACCCTTTTCCCGAGCATAGAACGATAGCGATGAGCAATCCGATCATAGAACTATAGCGATGAGCATCCACGAATTTCCCATTATCATCTGGAGTTAAGCAGGTTTGAGCAGTAAATGGAGTAAGTTCAGGAGAAGCATCATCCATCTTAAACTTCTTGAGAATCTCCTGAATGTACTTTTCTTGGTGAATAAGAATACCATCAGGCATTTGTTCAACCTGCAACCCTAAGAAAAAGCACCTCTCCCCCATCATGCTCATTTCAAAGCGATCCTTCATCACTTATTCAAATTCTCTACATAGTTTCTCGTTTGTAGACCTAAAAATAATATCATCAACATACACTTGAACAATTAACATTTCACCATCAACCTCTTTCTTGACTAATGCCATATCTATAGTTCCACGATAGAAACCCTTGTTGATCAGATACCGAGTCAGTGTTTCATACCAGATACGAGGAGCTTGATGTAATCCATATAAAGATTTATCAAGTTTATATACTTTTTCTGAAAAATCAGGATCCTCGAAACCTGGAGGCTGACAAACATAAATCTCCTCATGAATGTTCCCGTAGAGAAATGCACACTTCACTTCCGTCTGAAAAACTTTGAAGTTTTTATGAGCAGTGTGAGCAAGAAAGATTCTGATGGCTTCAATGCGGGCAACTGGAGCAAATACTTCAGTGTAGTCGATTCCTCCTGAGCAAATCCCTAAACAACCAGTCTTGCCTTGTTTCTTATTATTACATCTCGATCATCTGGCTTGTTTCTAAATACCCATTTGGTACCAATGGGAAATTTGTTTGGAGGAAGATCAACTAACTCCTAAACTTTCAACTTCTTGAATTGTTGAAGCTCCAACTGCATAGATTCAACCCAACTTGGGTCTTGAAGTGTTGCAGAGATATTTTTGGGAATAATTTGGGATAAGAAACATGTATAGAGACATTCATTTATCAATCCAGATTGACTACGAGTCCTCACACCATCTGTGATGGAACTAATAATGTAATCGTGTGGGTGATCTTTTAAGGTTTTGAAGTTGGTGATAAGGGTTAATGGGTTGGATTGAGATGAGGGTGCAACTTGTGATGTTTGTGATGGTGAAGTTGGTTGTGATGGAGGAATTGGTTGTGGTGAAGACGTAGGAGGTGTAGGAGGAACTTCTAATAGAGGTGGGGATGGAGGATCAATTGGAGGTTGTGGAATAGGTTTTGGTGGAAGAGGATCGCTTGGAGGAATGATTTGCACATTGGATTGAGGAACAACATCATCATCAAATACTGGAAGATTAAAAGATTTGAAGACAGTGTTGGAGTCATAAAACCATTCTGGGTCTGACCCCATGTTTGGTGAATTAGACTCCTGCCAATCAACATAGAATGATTCCTGCACAATACGCATTCTTTTGTTGTACACTTTATATGCATTTTATGTGGAAGAATAGCCAACAAAGAAACATTCACCAGAGACTGCACCAAACTTTGACCTCTGAGCTTGAGTGTTTAGAAAAGTACATGAGTAACCAAATGGATGAAAGAAGTCAATCAAGGGTTTCCGTTTATGAAGAAGCTCATAAGGAGTCTTCATCTTGTCCTTCACAATAAGAACCCAGTTCAATACATAGGATGCATAATTGACTGCTTCTGCCCAGAAAATGATTGGAAGCTTTTACTCAATAAGCATAGTTCTTGCTGCTTTAATAAGGGTCCGATTCTTCCTTTCAGCAACACCATTTTGTTAAGGTGTCCTGGCAGCACTGAACTGTCTGAGAATCCCTTTGCTCACACAGAAAGAATCAAAGATACGGTTTCTGAATTCAGTTCCATTATCACTTTGGATGGCCATCACTTTCATTTTTTTGATGGTTTCAATTAAGAGGATCAACTTTTGAAGCTCTTCTACTGTGTCTCCTTTGTGTGCTAGAAATCTTACCCAAGAGTATCTTGAATAATCATCTATAACAACCAAACAATAAGATTTCTTAGCAATGGATTTAACACTAATAGGACCAAATAAATCAGTATGTAACAATTCAGAGGGTTTTGAAATTGTGTTTTCAAGCTTGAGCTTGTGTGGGCTTTTGTGTTGTTTTCCTTAAGCACAAGCCATGCATTTTTCTACCACTAAAAAATATTTAAGTGGTAGCCCCCTCACAAGATTGTTCGTAACCAATTTATTTATATTTTTAAAATTAACATGTCCTAATTGTCTATGCCATAAAAAGGATTCAGAAGATGAAGCTTTTGACAGAAGACATGTCACGGTGGAGGCGGATTCGTTTGATCCCATATCCAGCAGATAAGTATCATTCTTTCTTGGAGCACGCATGATCACTAAATCTTTTGGGATCGTAAACTTTGGTTTGAGAAACAGGCATTTATTTGACATAAATAGTACTGGAATGTCTTTATCACAGATCTGTGATACACTCAACAAATTAAATGCTAGCTTTGGAACATAGTTCACTTTCTCCTGGGTCAATGAACCATTTGAGACTTCGCCTTGACCAATCATCTTTCCACCCTTCTTGTCTACAGCAAAAGCAACATATCCTCCATTTATTGTGCGATAATTTGTAAGTAGATCCTTCAACCCAGTCATATGCCTTGAATATCCACTATCAACATGCTAGAAGCTATTGACAGCTTTTCAGGAATGATCCTTGCATATAAACACAAAGGAAATTGTTAGGATTTGAAAATTGGGACCCAAGTCGTAACAGACTTAGGTCTCGGAACAAAGGATTTTTTACAGAAAAAAATATTTACAAAGTGATTTAATCTGCTTCTTAATGAACTATTATTTACATTTTTACAAACAAACTCAGGGTAAATTTTAATTACATGATCATCCTTTCCACATCTAAAACACCGGGACTTTAAACCTTTTTTCTTACATTTTGAAACAGGAGCATGATCTATTAATATCTCTTCCTCATGTTTAGACACATATGAATCAGAAATGCTACAAGAGTCATATGGTTCATTTAATTTTTCTTTTGTGACATTAATTTTAGCAGATTCTGATTCATTTACATTAATGTTTCTTACATTTGAGGAAGTTGTATCCGTTTCTTTAGGTTTAGAGATCCGAATCGGTGTAAAAGATGAGATAGGATGAGAGAGGAACTTTTCAAATCAGTTTGAGTCGGTATGTCTGTCTGAAGCTTGACTTGAACAAGCTTCATTTATATTAACACAAGCGTTTGAAACATCATGATTTGATTCATAGACATCTGAAGATGAACAAGCTGGACTAGAGCTAGAACTACACATGCCATTGTCTGTAATAGACTTTTGGGAAACAAATCTACTTAAACTATTGTGTATTGAAGACTTTTTGGAATCTGAAATGCTAAGACTAGAGCTGCCCAGACCACTACTTGCACCATAATCATATTCCTCTCGAATCTCCTTATGATTCACTCCTTCTAAACCTGCATATAAACTGTTAGTATCTTTCTGAATTGGATCATTAGTTGGATGAGGTATAGGCATAGGAGAATAAAAATAAGTACTTGGAAGAGGATAAACATGAGTGGTTTCTTCGCTTCCAAACCTAGCCTAAATTCTAGTCCCCCGTTATTTCTTGCAAAGATCCTCATGTTTCATCCCAAATATTATCCATTTTTCAAGTTTAGTTTTTAATTTGCTTGTTTCGAAATCAGCAAGTGCCACACGTTCAGTTAAAGCATTTATTTCAACGTTTCTGTCCAAAAGATTTCTTTTTAAATGCTCATTTTCTTTTAAAGCTTCATTTAACTTGACAAAATATTTAGACTCATTTGTTTTAAGTTCCTTGTTTATTTGTTTTAATTCTTTTTCATTATATAATGTTAGCTTTATAAACCCCAAATAAAAGGATTTTGCATGGAAGAGAACACATGTCTTGAATTACCTCACAAGGGAGACCCATAACTACTTTTTCAGCAGCTAGGGCCTTTTCGCATTGACAGACTGGAGTGTTCTTCTTGTATTCTCCCTCCTCCAATGCTTTCTTCTTGGCCTTCTCAGCTTCACTTTCCTATTTCTTTTTTTGATTACAAACATCCAGCTTCATTCCACTTACTTCAACTTTTTTTTGTTTCCCAAACTCATCGGCTTCACAAACTGTCACTTTCTCTACAACATGCTCATACTCACCCTTTTCTTCCTTGACTTTCCCAATCTTCACCTTTTCAGCTTGAACTTGTTTCTTACCACCTTCACCAACAGCTTCTTCTTAAATCTCACTTTTGAACTCCCTAAAAGGATCAGATTCCTCAACTGAATCTACATCACTGTTCACCACCTCAGCCGCTAGAGCATGATTGATTTCTTCTTTAGTTTCCTTAATCTCAACACTCCAATCAAAGTTTGAAATGAGAGCTGTTTTCTTCTTTGGTGTGGGTTCTTCCTTGTCAGTGATCGGGATAACTTTGGAAGTTCTTGAAGTTCTTGGTTTAGTGATGATAGGGGATGGACATTCTCTTTTAAAGTGCCCTAGCTATTTGAAATTAAAGCATCTTAATTTTGACTTATCAAAACCAAGTTTGGAGTTTTGGTTTTGATTGCCAAAGTTCCTCCTTCCAGTTCGTTCCATGAATTTTCTAGCACGCAACATGAGCATGGCCATCTGCCATTGGATATCAGTTTCCTCTAAGCCATCAGGGTCCACCTGATACATGTCTTCAATAGTCATTCCTTTTCCTTCAGAGTCCCAGCAACCAAAGCTTCATAGCTGTGTACAAACATTCCAAATAATGCCATTGTATAAGATGGAATTTGAGCTGTAATAGATGTCTTTGAGCTTGAACCAACACTTGTAGATCCACCACTAGACTTGTCTGATACGCCATATCCTGTAGACCCAACATAAGCTGAACCATACATGGACGAGTTTGTAGCAGATGAAATCAATGCAACATTTTATGGATATACTGTGGCTGGCATCATGGATTGATTGTATTCCCTCCTTTTCAAATCCAAATCAAAAGATTTTAGTTTGTTAATGACATCCGTGAGTATATAATAAGCAAAGTTTCTTTCCTGCTTAAACATCCTGACATGCAAGCTCCATTGCGGTGGAAGAGAGTCCAAGAGCTTAGTAACCTATTCATGGTTACCCAACTGTTCATCATATTTCTTTAAAGTGCTTGAGGCAGACAAAAATCGATTGGTAATATCAGTAAGGCTTTCATTCTTGTGTCCTACAAATGAATTGAACTCCTTTTCAGCTTGGGCTTTCTTGTCCTTCTTCAGATCTTCATTTCCATCATAAAATTCACACAGAGAATCATACAAGGATTTTGCATTCTTGTGTTCTGTGAAATGGTTGTAGATGTCTTATGATAAACACAAAGTTAAAGCCCCGAAAGCTTTCTAATCACGATCGATTATCTTGAGATCTTTTTCGGTAAAGGTTGATGAATCAATGTTTGGTAAGGTAACTTGACCAACAGTGACAGTTGGAGTATGCGGACCATTTACTATTAACTCCCATTGATTATGATCTGTATTGTAAAAGAAGGCTTTTAAACATCGTTTCTAGTCCTCAAAGTTATCACACTTTATAAGCCTCGGTGGCCTATTGGGTGCAACACTCTCCAAGTCAGAAATGGTGATATTGGTGGATGTCATTCTTTAAATAGTAGTTAATTTCGCTGAAGAATCTTTAGATTCACTGACAAGTTAGCTTGGTAAGTTTCTCTGAAAGAATTTTGCAATTTCACTTGTAGATTCGCTCATAGTTTCGCTTAAAAGCTGAGCAGCAGTTTCGTTTGAATGGGTGCTTAAAACTCTAGTTTCGGCGACAGTTTCGTTGAAACTAGTAGAACTTTCGTTCTGAGGACAATCTCGGCAGCACTTTCACTTGGCTGGTCAATCAAGTGATGTGAACTTTTATTCAAAAGAGGTAGTTTTGCTGAGTATCAAAGACAAACTTCAAAACACAAAAAACTGTAGTTTCACTGAATTGTAGCTAGTTTCGCTGGAAGAAGATGATAGTTTTGCTGGATGATTTTGAAAGCCTTTTCGAACAAGAAATCGACCAGAACTCACCCAAATCACAATGAATTGATGATTGGATTATTGGAATAGCTTCCTCTGCAAAAGGTTCTAATACCATATTATTGGTCCATATGATCGATCTAACAGTGCAAATGATTCATAAAACAGAGAAATCCCACTGAATCAACACAACTCTAACAATGACATAATGAACAAGTTTCAAATATAATCTCTAAACTCACACAATGAATATGAAACAAAGGCTCAAATGTAATCAAAATAAGCTTCCAGCCATAATACAGAATTGAAATAATGATATTTCAGTATTAGGGTTTGTTAAAACTTGCTTACAAAGATAAAACATGACAATATATAAGAAGAGTATAGTTTAGCTGAAACTGTCTTGACCAACACCTAGTTTCACCTGGCTGCGAAATACAGTTTCGCCGGGTGACCTAGGTCAGTTGACTACTAGCGAAACTATAGTTTCTCTAGTAGTTTCGCTGGGACAGTGAAACTACACAAATACAAAAATACAAACAAAATAAACTAACATTCATCCTATTCTAGATAAACAAAATAAACACAAATAATAATGTTGAGTCCAACCTATCCTAGATCAATTACATATTTCCTAGATATGTCCAGTATATTCTCTACTATGAACTGGGCTCATAGTTGAGGGGAACAGGTAAGGTTCTTTAATTGGGACATATGAATCCCGTCATCTTTACGACAATGAGAAAGCCTACTGTGGGTTTCTCTTGGGTAGAAATAGCCATTGTCTCAAAAATGTTAGAGCTCATTGCTCAAGGTGACAACCTAGTAGCACCAGCTAGTGTTAAACCCACATCTTCTACTTCACAACAACCTACACAACCACAAATAACCATCACCTACTAAAGAAAATCCAAACGAACCCTTGCACATACTACTCAATCTGTGCAGGCTCCTATATCACCACCCATACAGGAGGAAGTGGACACTGGAGCTCCCACTTCTCCTGAGGAGCAAACCACTCCCATCGTACCAATGATCAGTGCTGAGGTTCCTCATGCTCAGCCTGATGACCTCACAACCCCCCAAGCCTTAAGCTTTCACTCAGAGTCTTAAAACTCTAGTGAACAACCTTCAGGAGACAGTTACCATCCCCAACCTCTTGATCTGAACCAACCCATTCCAAACCTAGAATTCTATGATGATGAAGACATGAGATTCAATGAGTATCATGAGTCTCTCTTCTCCTCCTTTGCTCAAGGAGAGATGAGTACTACTGTTTCTCCTATGTCTAGCCCACATCATCCACCTACTACTGAGGTGGATATCCTTGAACCTGTTCAGGAGGTTCATATGGAAGAGGCTCTGACTTCAGCGAGTCACTACATCATTAAGACCTCTACCATGGCAACCCAATCCATTAACACTTCACTTGAGTACTCCTGGACTATTTGTTTTCTAGGGTGATAGGGTTTGGATGAAAGTTTGTCCCCCTTCCTAGTGTCCAGTAGAGTCACCAGCCTCCTCCTTAACTTCTTCTCTTCTTTCGTAAGAATATCTGAGTTGGTTTCAAGAAGTTGGAGAGCTTGGTCCAGTGCTCCCCTAGGTAAATCAAGAAAAGCATCTCTTGTGAGGGAGATGGAAGAGCCATCAATGTATTTCAGGTTAATTGACTCTTCCTCATAAGAGATGTCACTCAATGTTATGCAGTTGATGAGCTTCCTCTTGATCTCCTTGAATTCTTCCAAGGTTAGGGGTTTAGAAGGTTCAGAAGAAGGTTTGGGTAAAGATTAGGTTTTGGGTTGTGTTTTAGGTTTAAGGATAGGTGGTAGTGGTGGTTGTTTGGAAGTAGTGGGTGAGGGTGTAGGTAAGGCTGATGGTATGGGTTCAAGAGTGTAAGGCTCAAGGGTTGGATCGGTTTTGATGGGGAAGGGAAGAGGTGTGGGTGTAGGTTGTGCTGGTTTGGGTGTTGGTGTTGGTTTGGGTGCCTCCTTCTAAATACTTGGCAATTGACTTACCTCCTACCTTCTTCCTAAGAGAATGTCAGCCTTGATGTCACTGACATGTCACGGTAGGGTCTTCTCAGACATAGGACCCACTTTCCTGTCGGTGAAGCCGTGGGCTTTGAGATAGGCTTTCATCTACTCCTTATCTCCTACCTTCTTAGCAGCAGCAAGCTGTGCCTCATCCTCCTTCTTCTTTCTCTCCCTCAGCTTTTACCTCGCACTCCTCTTCCTCTATTTGTTGATTTGATCTTGCTCTTTGTGAAAAGAAACAAGATCATGTCATAATCATGGGGTGCTAGCTCCTCTTTAGAATAGCCTCTTAAGCAGAGAAAGGCTATCCTCTCCTTCCTTTCCCTTTCAGTAGCCTCCTCCTTCTTTTTCCTTTTCTCCTCCTCTTCGGCCAACCTTGCTGCTTCTTCCTTTTCCTTTCATAGCAAGGTTGCCTTCTCCAATCTTACAAGCTCATCAAGTGGGAGTAGAAGGATGTCTTCATTGACTACTCCCAGGCTGATGAGGCTGTCAATAATCTCCACTCTCCTCTTGTTGTTGATACTTTCTTGAGCGGCTGCTGTTGCTTTCCTGCTTGCAGCTAATAGCTTCCCAGTATCAATTTTTCCTTTCTTTTTAAGCTTTTCCAACCTTCCTTCCTTTAAAAGCTCCTCAGCAGTGCGCTTCCTCTTCCCCTTAGGATCAGAGGAAGATTCAGCCTTTGGAGACTTGGGTTTAGAAGATTCAGGATGGGGAGAGTGGGGTTGTAAGGAAGTCCTCACTGTTTACCTCAGAGTCTAGGTCCAGAATAGCCTCTGTGATGAACAGATCATTAGATGAGGAAGACAGTTCAATTATTCCTTTAGCAGCATGTATTTCTGCTTCAGAAGTAATTAGAACCGCACTACCTGTCCCTTCCAATTTGGTTGCTAGGCCATGAGTGTGTGTATCCCTTCTAACCTAATCTTGGGTTCAACAGAGACTGTAGGTTGACCAACTTCCTTTTCAAAGGTAGGTGGTGCACTCAGTCTTTGAAGCTCCTCGGCTCCAAAGTAGGCAACTGCTATATCAGGGGAAGGTTGTTCAATGGATGAGCTTATAAAAAATGTGGTTAAAAACCTGTTAAGGTCTATAAGCATTTTTGGATCCACTTGAATGGTGATGGGACCTGGTTCAGGGAAGGTAGTTACCGGGTGTTGCTATGTGGGGTACAAAGAAGATATGGCATCAAAGGAAGTTGTTGTGATGGAAAGGCAGGGTTCCTCATGTCTTTGTCTCTGTATATTCTCCCCCTTTTTGGTAGCATCATCTTGAGAAGTAGATGAGCTAGAGGAAGAACTTAAGTAATCCTGAGTATGTACATGCCTGACAGACTTCTCAATTTGTGTCTCAGCTAGTTGTGCATTGAAATCTTCAATCTTAAGTTGCTGAGTGGCAGACCTGTCCTTTAAAGTCCTAACCTTTGATTCAAGGTTTAAGACTTTAGAAATCAGGTCTCTGATAATGAGTTTCAGGCTACCCTCATCTTCTTTAGAATAATAATCGAGAGATGAGATAACATACCTGGTATGTTCATCTTCACCACCAGTAATGGTTTCTTGGCGCTGTGGATACCCTTGCTTGCTGATGTCTCTTTCAGAGTCATCAAGAGGCAAGGATGCCGTAGACTCAGTCCAACGTATGTTACCACTGTCCTGAGAGGTTATTGAAACACTCTCAGTAGTGGCAGCTGAGCCTACATGAGTCACATCCACACTAGTTTGACTCACCTTAGTTAGGTATTGCTGATGTGGGCTAGACATCAGAGGTTCCCTAGGGCTAAGTTGATCTAAAGAGTGGTATGGTAGATCAACATCACGGCCAGGATGGAACATAATGTCTTCATCAGGTAGGGTTGATGGTCAATTAGGGACAGAGAGGGTAAATCTAATGACCCGGGACCTTGGTCAGCACCTAAGGGTTCTTCTACGAGAGCAAATGACCCAATGATGTTGGTGTCCCTTTTTGGCTGCTTAGGGGAGTATTGGGACTCACCCTGAGGGCTAAAGGCTTGGGTTGTGGGCTTGTTAGCTTGAGACTGAGGAAGCTCAACGCTGACATTGAGGTCAATGGTGGAGGATAGTTGGACCTCTGGCTGAGTGGGAGCCCTGAGTTCCACTCGAGCCTTTTTGGGTAGAATAGAGGGGACCTGACCAATCAGAGTAGATTGATCTGGGGTTTGTTTGGGGTGTCTAGTGTATGTAATCTTGATTGGGTGGGAAGAAGTGATTGGCATTTGAGTAGTGGTGGCTGGTGTGGGTTCATCACTTGCTAGGCTTGCAGGGATGTCACCAGGAGCCGTTGGCTTGCGCATACTTGGAAGAAGATCAGTGAATCTTCCAGAGAAGTTGGTGGACACCTTCTTCAAGGTCTTGAAGATGTAAGGCCGCATGTGATAGACCAGTAGAACATCTGCATAATGTGCTAAATAAACCAGGGATATATGTAGAATGGATCCCGGGTGAGATTGCCTCTTAGATTTTTCAGCACAAATTGACTGGGTCAGAGAATAAGAATCTCAGTTGATATGACTCAACTTAGGATCGAATATGATGATTGAGTCAGTGATTAGGTAATGAAAATACCAAATCACAGAACATTTAATACTGAAAATGATAATAAATGCTTGGTATAATGATGCGAGTAAACAAGATACAAAGACCGATGGGGTTACTATTGAAATGAGTAATATTATCAATGTTGAAATAAAAAACTTACAAACTTAGGTCATACTGCTCTATTTATAGGCATACACATTGCCTGTACAAAATGACTAATCTACCCTGACAACTATACATCCGAATACTAGTCTAAGTGTAAAATATCATCAGCATTTCTAAGTGTTCATCCGCATTAGTTCATACGGATGAGAAGTCTTCATCAGCATTTGTTCTTGTTTGTCTTCAGCATTAGCTTACTCATCCGCATTAGTTAACGCGGATGAACGAGTTCTTGTAAGCATTTCTTTTCTTCGTCCACATTAGTTAATGCGAATGAACAAATACTAGTAAGCATTTGTTCAATGGTCATCCGCATTAACTAATGCGGATACTTCAACACTTGTTCTTTTCTTCTGTTTCTTTTGCCGCATTTCTTCATGAATGGTCTTCTTTATTTCTTCTTAGTCTTTGGTGTTTTCCAACCAGAAAAACCTTCAACCACTTCTTGAATTGGCATGTATGATCCTTTCAGGGTCCAACAATACTCCCCCTAAGGATTATACAGCCTATGTACTTCAAGACTTTGATGGTGGTGGAGGTTGTGATGATTCTGGTGGTTCTTCATGAGTTTGTCTTCATTGGACAGTAGATGGAGATGGTGCTGATGTAGTAGGTGCAGAAGGTTCAGGTTCTGTCAGAGTAGGATTCAGATTAGCCTTGATCATGTTGGAGAAGTCTTTAGCCTCATTCATCTTGTCTTGGCTAAGGACATGTATCTTCATTTGGCTTATAGTATGAATTGCATCAATGGGCATTTGTCTCAAGGAGATTGGTTCCCATACTGAAACAATGGAAAGAACATCTCTATGAATCAGTAAGGACCCATCAGCATCTTCCTCTAACTTCACAATGTTGCTTATTTGGAGAGGCACCTTCTTTCTATTTCTTTGTTCTCTTTTCTTGTGCATTCTGTCATAGGCCATCTTCAAAATTTTGACACATTTCAGAATGAACTCTAAATCATCTTCTCCCAGTTTGTTGTTGAGTGTTCTAAAGTGCCTTGTGAATATGTAGTGAACATAGGATTCATCCAACAGTCTTACTTCATATCCACTGAACAGCCTAATTTTTGGTGCTTCCTTTCCACTCCATTTCCTTTCAATTACCAACTCATAGGTCTTTTCATCATAATACACATTAGAGATTGACTTTGTCTTGTGAGTTCCAGCAACCATCTTCCTTTTTAAATATTCAGTTGACTTTATATTCAATTCAGGAAATATCAACTCTTATGCTTCTCTCTTTTTCTTCTGTTCCAGAGGATTTCAGAAAGAACTATCTTTTCTCAAACAAATAGCTTTCAGAGATTTGAAGTTGTTTGTCTTCTTAAACATTTTCAAAATATCTTCAAATTCATATCCTCTATACATGGCATCATGATTGATCAATTCAAGATCTGCCAATTCCTTTAGATCATGAATCTTCATGGAGTTCACCAGAGCAGAGTACTCTATGAAGAATTGAACAAGCCCAGAGATCCTCTTCACCATGAACATGTTCCAACTACTGTCATACTTCCAGGCAATGATTTTAACATCAGTTTTGCCTTTAGGAGCAGACACACCCATAATCATCTCAGAGGTGGTTAACTCTTCATGCAGCATTAGTTGGGAGGGTTCAATGAACCATTCTGGATTCTTGTGTAACATGGGTGCTAAGACATCTTGATCCTTGGTAGTAAGTTGAACATCTTGTGCTGAAGTTCTTGTTCTTGGTTTTCTCCCTATCATATCTTCTTCAATATACTGCAGTCTTTCTTTCTTTTCTTTGATTAACTTCAAAGTTGCAGCCCTGAGGGAGTTTGTTTTCATGTTGCCTAGCTTTCTTTTTGTGTACCCTTGCTTGGAAAAATAATCCTGCATTTCCCTGTCAGTCATACTATAGGGATCAGGATATGCTGATTGTGGTTCTTGCTACTTTAGAGACTGAGCAGTAATTGTAGTAATTTGGGCAGTTTCTATCTTCTTCTCATAATCAGTGACAAAAGTGGGGTCAAGTAGCTTTTCCATCTTCTTCACCTCTTCAACCATACCCTCATAATTCATGCTAAACACTTCATCTGACTCATATCCATGATTGATCAGATACGTTGCTTTAATCATGAGATCATCTGATTGTGCTTTTTCTACCATTTCTTCAACTGATGACTCAACCATTTATAGGACTGTCCCTGGTAAGGGTCATCAACTGATGTTTCCTCATAACCTCCTTCAATCTCTCCTTCTTCTAGCACAATTACCTCAAGTATCTCTTTCAGTTCTTTCTCAGCCTTCTCATGTTCTTCTAAAAATTCAGCTATAGCTACAAGGCTTCTCAGATCATCTTTTTGTTTCTTAACAGGTTGTTCTTCTTCTTCCATTGGCAGTTTTCCTTTGGCCTTCTCTGTTAAGTATTTCCTCTTTCTTGAATAAGTGTGCAATCTAGGACCAGATGTTGATGGGACAGAGGCTTCCATTTCATGTTTTTTTCATTCTAGTTCAAGTTTTTTAGCTTCGACCTTCAGTTTTTCAGCCATTTCTTTTTGTTTTTCAGCTTCAGCTTTCTGTTTTTCATCCATTTCCCTTTGTTTCAGTTCTTCACATAAACTTTTGATCAATTCTTGTTGTTCAACAGTCAAGTTGACTGCTGGAACAAGCTGCAGCTTCAATTCTTCTTCTATAGGAACTAGATTCATAGGGATTACAACAATTGGTTCTACAGGTGTTCTAATATCTTTGACGTAGTCCCAAAATTCTTCATCAATAATGAACTCACTAGAGGAGTACATATCCAGATCTTCAATAAGTTCTTTCATGACTGATTCTTCTTCGATAGAGGGATCAGAATGCACAACCATTGCCAAACTTTCTTCATCCCCAACCTCACCATGTTCTGCTTGTTGTGAGGTTTCAGCTTTTTCAGTTTCCGCTTCATCTTGATCAGGCACTTCCCTTGCCACTTTTCTTTTAACTATACAATCATCCCTAATTCAGAAACTCTCTTGTTTAGAGCTTCAATCTGTTTATTGAGATCAGCTATGATGTCTGTTTGGATCTCAATGTGGTTTTCTTGTTCTTCTATAGCAATGGTCCGGATAGCTGCAGTATCCAAGTGACCACTGAATTCTTCTCTTGACAGATCTAAGGCAGCTTTGAGTCTTTCAATCTCATCATTCTTTTCTTTCTTTTCAGACTCATGTTTGGTTCTTAGTTCTTTGAGCTCCTTTTCTTTTTCATCTAGCGCAAGAATTCTGTCATTTTTGATCCCAACCCTTCTTTCTAGTGTTTTCTCCATTCTTGCAACCTTTTGTAATAACTCTGAGATCATTTCATCCTTCTCATCAGGATGATTAATCTTAGATTTAGCAAAGCTTTCAGAAGGGCCTTCCTCTGAGAGTATTTGTCTCTCAGGCCTTTGTGTAACTGGATGATCATCCTCCTCATTCGAAGATGATTCAGATGAATTTGATGAGCTGGCAGATTCACCTGACTCAACAGCAGCAGCAGCAGCATATGGAGAAGAAGTAGTAAGAGATACTTGATGAGTTTGGATTGGTGAAAGAGCAGGTGATGCTCTAAATGATGGTGGTATTTCTTGTTCATGTACTGAAGGCACAGTATGAGGATCACCACCTTCATCAACTTATGGTGACAGTTGCCTCAGTCTTTTTTAGCCTCCTCAGCATGCTCTTCAACAGTGTGTTGATCATGAGCAGTTGGTTGTTCTTCAATGATCTCACGCACATCAGCATGCACATCCTCATATGCTTGTTACTCAACAGCTTGTTCCTCAACAATAGGAACAACTTCTTTAGCAGCTTCTTCAGGAACTTCTTCTGGGTTTATCTGATGTAACATCCAAGGAAGTAATGGAAAGAAAGTTCCACTATAAAAGTTTCTGGGATCTCGTTTCTTGATATACTTGTAATACGTGGCAATATAATGAGGAATGTCCATAACAGGGCCCTCTGTACAAGATTAAGAAAAGCTTCATTGATGAAGCATTGGATGAACCTTGGATACATCAGGAACATATGCCTTCTCCCTTCCTGAATGTTTGAGATCAGGCCATTGAACACATAAGCAAACATGTTGAAAGGTCTGTTAGTGCACAAGGCACAGATGGCTGATGATATGGTGATAGGGATGTCATTCCAACCAGTCTACCTCTTAGATAAGCAATGTTGGAATAAATGAATGAGAAATATCCATTGCAGATCAGCCAACCCCTTGACAATTTGTTTTCCTTCAAATCCACCTTCATAACCAATGTTGGCAAAGAAGGTCATAATATCATCTTCTTCAAGTTATAGAGGAGAGTTGGCATCATCTTCAAATTGTAGAGACTGTCTCATAGTTTGTTCAGTGATTACTAATGTATGATCATTAGTAATTCTCCCTGAAATAGTCTTTTCACCATCAATCTCTTCTACTTCAGCTGTTCCCTAGAAAGATCTAATGAATTTCTCATAAATGAGGGGTCTAACAGTAATAGCATGTGCCACTCTGGTTGTAGAGATGAATCTGATCATATCTCTTAACCCTTCAGCTTCAGACACAGTATGATCAAGAAATCCACTAACATTGTGGAGCTTGCTCCATGTCATATTAGCCATGGATTCTTCAATAGATACAAATGTATTAGGAATATTCTAACACTCATTATATCATATGAACATGATCATGTTTGACTTTTCACATTTTGACATTTTTAGGTCAAAATTGAAAGTTCAAATGTTACTGTTTTATTAGATTTTTGACCTAATTTTGATTTTGGTGATGGAGACTCATTGAAGTTATGTTTTATGCTTAATTTTCGATCATTTTACTGATTCAATCATCCTTTACAGCTTAAACATTGGATTTGATTTCCATATTTTCATGGTTCGGTTCCCCTGTTCATCGTGGTTAAATTAGGGTTTGAAAATCGGTTGTTCTTTGTAATTCAAATTAACTGCAGGACCATTAGAGGGTTCTTAACGCTTAGTTAACACACTTAGGAGGATATATTAATATCACTTAACAGTTCAAATAGGGAACTAAGAACTTTAACAGATGATACAATGCACAACACAAGTAAAGTAAGAGCAAGAACACAAGAAATAATTTTCAAGGAAGTAGTATATTGCTCCTTCAGTTCTATTATAGGTGTTTGCACTGATGTTTGAAATACAAGAACCTTTGACTCTTTATACTAAACCTACAACCGTCAATATGCAAAAAGACAGTTGGATGTGACTAATCTAGACAACAAGATCAGCCTAAAGTCAAAAGGCAGATTGCCTTTTGACTAGTGACTATGACAGGCCATAGCTCACTGACTTTCCTATTACAAAAAGCCAAACAGGAAACAAATACAGAAACTTGCAGACAAAGACCTTATCTACTTTATCATAAACCATGGAGGTTTCACCAACTTATGATAGTTGGTGAACCACAGAGCATGCAGCGGACAAGAGGTTGCTTTATGATAAAGTTGACAGAAAAAGTGTCTTTTCTCTTTCTTATAAAGTAATCAGTCTTATCTGTATTTAGCTTTGGAAGACTTTGTCTTGAGAGCTTCGGAATACTTCATCTTTAACCTTCGGAAGAGTTGAGTCTTTGGCCTCGAAAGACTTGACACGTAGTGTAAAGTTTCCTCAGTAGTTTTTTCTGAACATTGGCTTTAGAAGATTTTACACTTAGCATTTTTCTTGAGTGTGTAAAACTTTCGAAGCTAGTTCTTCTTTGATCCTTAGTGCTTGTAGGAAGACCTGGTTGTTTTGGCATCTTTTGATTGATCCTTTGGTTGCATCATCCTCTTAACCTCAGAGGTTCCTACAAACTCCCCCTAGGCTGATGCTACCAAAACAGAGAGGTCTTCAGATTGAGATAGTCAATATGAGAATCTTCAAAACTCCTTTCTTCATCAGTAGATCAGGATTGTTCAGACTCATGAAGTACCTTCTCATGTCATAGAGATCATGCAGAGGGAGTTCAAGCTTATCACTAGTGAAGTAGATATGTTGTTCTCCCTGACCTCTAGTGACATACCATCTATCTGGGTTTTCATTGAATGCCCAGGATAGAATTGGTCTTCAAACAGAGAGAGGCTCTACTATGATGGGAGTTGGTTGAGAGCCCTCTACATGCACTTCCTCAGGATGTTCTGACTCATCCTAAGGTTAGGAGGAGGATGCCTTTCTTGTTTTCTTCTCTGAAGATCTTCTTCTAGCCATCCTCTTTCTTCTCCCAGATGATTTTGACTGAGAGGGTTGGTTTTCTCTTCTAGGTTCTTTAGTGGATTCCCTCTCAATTGGGATCTCCTCTCCCCCAGATTCAAAAGAAGAGGGAAGAGAACCGTGCTGTGGGTCAGAAGATGAAGTTGGCTGTTGTGTAGCTTTAGGTGTAGGTGGTGTTGTCTCTGTAGGTTCCATCTTTACCTTAACTTTAGGTTGAGCTTGACTTGATGATGAATGAAGATCCAAAAGCTCTCCCCTTTTAATCTTCTGCTTGATCATCCTTATGTGTTCATCTATTGTAGATAGAGACATGGAACCAAGCCTCCTTTCTGAGAACCCATAAAGCTTCAAGAAGCTCATCATCTTCTGCCTATCTGCAGACTTTTTCAGACTTTTCTAGATGATGGCTCTTGATTTAGCAGTCTCTTCCCTTTGCCTCTTTCTAGCAGCTGGTTTTTCTCTTTTAGCTCTCTCTTCTAGATGCTTGTTATATTCAAATAAGATGTTGTCATATGGAAAGGGAAGAAGTGATGGTGCCTGATAAAGACCTATGGCACTCAAGTAGTTGATCATCTTTAATCTTTCTTCTTCATCAACTAGTTGAGGTTGTTCAGCAGCCACAGTCTCTTCCTCAGGACTTTTTTGAACTGGGGAGAGAATAGGAATGTCCTTATAAAGCCTTTTCCTCCTCAATTCTTCTTTGTGTTTGAGGTTTAAGGCTGTATCCTCAGCTTCCTTTCTCTCATTTGATAGCTCTGTGTCTGCCAGTTCATTTAACTCATCCAAGGGGAGAGAGATGAGTTCATCAACATTGTAGTTCCTGGTCCCCAGATAATTGAGTCTGGCTGCCCTTAGTTCAACTTCTTGAGTGTTTAGAATAGGGGCAGCCCTGATTGCAGCTTGCATAAATCCTGGGGAACCATTAGAACTCTCTCCCCTTAGCTTCCTTTTCCTCTCTCTTTTTTTTTCTTCAATCTCCTCAGCAGTGATTTTTCTTTTGCCTTTGTCTGCCACAGGCTGACGAGAGCTTTAGCCTTCATTACTTGGTTCAGCAGACAAGATCTGGCCAGAAAGAGGTTGTGATGCACCATCACCAGCTGGTGCCTCATTGAGGGTATGGGGTGCTGGAGGAGATGTTGTCTCAAGGTTCACATCTGGGCCTTCAGTTAAGGCTTTCCTTTTGAAGCTAATCTTAGGGTGTTGGACCAAAAGAACCAATGAGCCTGATCAGAAAAACCTTTAAGTCCCACGGACATTACAACAACTGAAGTAGTCTGCAACAGCTGAAGACATCAGCTGATAACAAGGTCTGAAGACAAAGTCTGAAGTGAAAGAGCTGAAGACAAAGTCTGAAGACAAGAGCTGAAGACAAAGTCTAAAGCTAAAGAGCTGAAGACAAAGTCTGAAGTGAAAGAGCTGAAGACAAAGACTGAAGACCAAGTTTCAGATGATTGTCACAACAGCTGAAGAAGACCTCTTCAGTAGTTGTGATGGTTTCCTTTCAGTAGTTGTATTTTCTTTTCTGTACTTGTACTTTCAGTAGTTTTATGTTTCTTCGTGTACTTAGAATACTCTGAGATGTTCTCAGTTGTTGTGAACATTCTCAGCAGTTTGCTTACTTTCAGTAGTTTGTAATAATTCTGTTAGACGTCACTATCAAGTGACATCAGCAGACGTCACATTCCTTTATATAAGGAATGCTGACCTAATTGTAATCGGTGCAGCTTAGAAAAACCTAGCAGCCGCCATACCGAAGCATGTGTGCATGAATGTTATTATCCCTTTGCAGAAAACCCTATTTCTATATAACCGTGTACTGTTCCATTGAATATTTATTGTGTTCTTGCTATATTTGCTTAATTCTTGCTCTAATTCCGCTGTGATTCAACTCTAATTGATCAAACTTAGATCACTGATCTTGACAAATGGTATCAGAGCTGGTTAATCATTGATCTGTTTAACAATTGATCATTGAAACTGCTATTTTGATATCTATAGTTTGATCGAATTAGCATATGTGCAAGAATTGGTTATAAAGATTGATTTTCTGCTGCTTCTGGTTATTTAATTTGAGTTTCTTCTTGGTTCTTATTGAGTTTGTTGTGTTTTTGTGCTAAATCTTTTGAAACTTGATTGATTTGGTTTGAATCTGAGAATGACTACTCCATCTAATGATCCTCACAATACTAGCTCCTCAACCAAGCCTCCGATGCTGGTTAGGAGTGAGTATAACATATGGCAACGAAGAATGCTCCATCACCTGTCTGTTAACAGTTCAGGTTGTTGGACATCTGTGGTTCACGGTCCACACAAGCCTATGGTGAACAATCCGGAGACCAATCAAATGGTTCCGAAGAAGAAGGAGCAATACTCAGATGAAGATCGTAAACTGTTTGAGATTGATGCTAAAGCCCATGGAATTCTGGCCATGGCACTGCCGAATGAAATCTATTCTGGGCTTATGCATCATGAAACAGCTCATGACCTCTGGAATGCTTTGAAGGAACAATTCGGAGGAACTGATGAGGTCTTAGCAAACAACAGAGAAATCCTCGCCCAACAATATGAGACATTCTCTCATAGGAAGGGTGAGACACTGACTCAACAGTTTGAGCGTTTCTCCTGCTTGATCTCTGAGCTGAAAATGGTCAAGCATGAGTATACTAACAGCCAGATGAACAACAGATTCCTCAGATCACTGCCTGAGGTGTCACAAATGCCATAGGCTTGGGCACTTTGCAAGAGAGTGCAGATCAACTGGATCTAACTCCTCTGCACCCTTTGTGACCTTTCCAAGCAATAGTTCACAAAAAAAAGGGCAACATCCTGCTAGTTCTGGTCATCACTCACAACCTCAATCTCCTGCATACTTTGTCCCTCAGGGTCCAATGCCATATCCTTATCCCTGCTATTACATGCCACAGCCAAATCCAGTTCATGTCCCTATAGCATAACAACCTCAAGCCCTACCTGAGCCTCAACCATCTCTATCACAATCTCAACCTCATCACAGCTTCTTCACACCAGGAGTTGTTGACTGGAGCAGCTTACCAGATGATCTTTCTGGTTTCAATGAGCAATTATCTGCTGGTGCTGGTCAACATGGTGGTGAACATCCTTTTGGGAATCTTGCTCTCATGGCCCTGGAGTCTACTGAGGGTTCCTGCTCAGATGCTTCATCTTCACAGGTAACCCAGATATCTTCTGAGGCTAAAGCCAAGTTATGTTCTGAATCATGCATAGCTGCCTTTGTCTCTATTAGAGAGGCAAATGTAGCTTTAATCAATCAAAATCTTGAGCTTGAGAAAACTATTTCCAAAAGAAAAGATGAGTATGTGTCTGCACTTAATGACAAAGATGATGAGATTTACAAGCTTAAATGCCAACTTAATGATGAAAAGGCTAAGGTAGAGGTCATACTCGAGAACCACAGAAGTCTCAAAGAGACACTTGCAGCTACCCAAGTTGAGTGTGACCGATGGGTAACATCCTGCAAGGGATTTGAAATGCTTCTCAGCAAGCAAACAGCTTCAAATGTGAAGTTTGGAATAGGTTACAATCATACTGCACCACCTACTGATTTTACTTCAAAATCAATAGTAAAATCTGAAGGTGAAAGTAATTTCCAAACCACATCATCATGTGATTCATCCTCAAATGATAATACAAAATTAGAGGATGAAGTCAGTGTTAAGATCTCAGCAAATCAATTGCCTGATGGTTTAAATGCTGATAAACACATGAAGCTGAGAAATTCAGATGTTGTTCCTCAAAGTACTCCAAGTACTGAAGGGCAAGTCACAACATCTGAAAAGCATTTCAAATCTGATGAAATAAAAGGATTAACAACTGCTGAGGAATCTATCATACGGTCTTTCAGGACGGATAGAGAACAGCTGAAGAACAAGTCTTCAGTTGTTACCGATCCTTCAGTACTTAACACAAGTACTGAAAGGAGGAAAGTACTGAAGATCACACCTTCAGTAGTTTCCACTTCAGCAGTTGATCAATCCAAGATGAAGAATAAGCCATGTGAAATATGTGGTAAATTCAATCATCTATCTGATGAATGCTGGTACAAAAAGGGTTCCAAACTCAACAGAGATAAGCTCATTAAAGAAGAGATAAATAAAATGAAAAATGAGTTTGAAACCAAGTTTGTACCACAGTCATCTCAAACTGATAAACCCAAGGCCTCACCAAAATCCAAAAAGAAGGATGGGGTTTATCAGAAAACAGCTGATAGTGTTCCTCATGATAAACATCAGACGAAGTCTGTGAATTTCAAGAAGGAGGAAATGGTGGGTCACAGGAACTCATCAAAAACAAGTACTGATGTGTCAAATGAGCTGAAGGCTTTAGCAACAAATCAGACACAACTTGTTATGATGGTTCAGCATTTGTTGGGGAGAGTTAACCAACTAGATGCACCTGTGATCAAACCACTGAAAAGGAAATCCAAGCCCAAATCTAAGAATTCCATTTCAGCACCATCTCCACCTTCATCAGCTGTTAATCATGAGAAACAAGTTATGGTTAAATCTGTTGATGAAAACAGACCCAAAACCAAAAAGGTTTGGGTCTCTAAAGCTAACTAGTTTCTTATGATAAATGCAGGGTTCTTCAGCATGCCAAAGAAGCATCTGGTATGTAGACAGTGGAGGATCTATGCATATGACTGGGAGCAGTTCTCTTCTTAATGACTACTCTCAAGGAAAGAAGGGATTTGTCTCATTTGGAAATGATGCTAAGGGTTACATCATCGGGAAAGGATTTGTGTCAAATGGAGAAATCAGATTTGATGATGTTAACCATGTGGAGAATCTCAAGTATAATCTACTGAGTGTCAGTCAGATGTGTGATAAAGGGCATGTTGCACTTTTCACAAGCCAGAACTGCCGGATTCTGTCTTCCAAAGTTCTGAGGCTGATTGACAAGGTATTGGATGAACATACTCTCCTGAAGGCCAACAGGATAGGAAGAGTATATGCCTTGGATTTGTCAAAGAAGATTGCGTTAAAAGGTCATCCTTGCCTGTTCTCCAAGGCCTCTCCTCAGGAATCTAAACTGTGGCATAGAAGGCTGGGTCATGTTAATCTCAAAAACATGAATCAGCTGATCCACAATAGTTTAGTAAGAGGTCTACCAATAAAGGAGTTCCTCTGTGATGAAACCTGCACTGCTTGTTTAAAAGGAAAACAACACAAAGTCTCATTCCCTCCTATAGAAGAACCAAAGTCCACTGCCTGCTTGCAATTACTGCACATGGATCTCTTTGGTCCTGTGAGAGTAATGAGCATGGCAAAGAAGAAATACTGTCTGGTAATTGTGGATGATTACTCCAGATTTGTATGGACCTTCTTCTTGCATTCAAAGGATGAGGCTGCTCAGACAATTATTAACTTTGTGTTGTATGTTGAGAAGCAGTATTCCCTATCAGTCAAGTGTATAAGAAGTGATAATGGAACTGAATTTAGAAACCATACACTTGATGATTTCTACCTTTCAAAAGGAATCAAGAGGCAGTATAGCATCCCAAGGACTCCAGAACAAAATGGAGTAGTGGAGAGAAAGAACAGGACCCTAATTGAAGCTGCAAGGTCCATGTTGGCTGACTCTGGTTTGCCACTGACCTTTTGGGCTGAAGCTGTCAACACAGCATGCTATGTGCAAAATAGAGCTTTAGTGAATCAGAGGTTGATGAAGACTCCTTATGAAGTTCTACATCATTTGGCTCCTCTAATTTCATTCTTCAGAGCATTTGGGTGTCCTTGTTACATTCTCAACACAAAGGATCAACTCCAAAAGTTTGATTCTAAGGTGGATGCAGGGTATTTTGTTGGGTACTCATCCACTTGCAAGGCTTACAGAGTGTTCAACTGTAGAACAAAGATGGTTGAAGAAACCTTGCATGTGAAGTTCAATGAATCTCCTAAGGACAAAATCCCACAAAACCCTGTGGAGTTGTTTGATCTGGACATACTGCAATATGTTCCTTATCAGCCTCCAGCTGTTGCAGATCATGTGAATTCATCACCTTCTGCAGCTAGTCATCCATCTGGTGGTACTGATGTTCATGATGATCCCAGTACTCACCTATTCAAGTTTAGTGATCAACTGCCTGAGTCTACTCAACTTGATGTTCCTGTAGCTTCAGTAGCACCATCCACAACAAATGCTGATGAGATTTCTGAATCCTCTACTTCATTTGACCTGCCATCTAACACTTGGTTTCAAGAATCTGGATCAACATCTGTTGCTGCTGAGCGTGCTACAAACACTTGCACAGATCTCATAGTGTATCAAGAGCTGAAGAATCACCCAACGTCTCAAATCATTGGTGATATCAATGCTGGTGTCTCAACTAGAAGTCAATTGTCCAACTTCTGCTTCTATGCTCTTTTCATCAGTCAGCAAGAGCCAAAGAACTATCATATTGCATTAAGAGACAATGGATGGGTTGATGCCATGCAGCTTGAGCTTCTTCAGTTCAAAAAGCAGCAAGTGTGGGAACTGGTTCCTCTACCCCCAGGTAAGTGTGCAATAGGCACTAAATGGGTGTTTAGGAATAAAACAGATGAAAATGGGCAAATTGTCAAGAACAAGGCCAGACTGGTTGTCCAGGGGTTTTCACAAGAAGAAGGTATTGATTATGATGAAACCTTTGCCCCTGTAGCCAGACTGGAGGCAATTAGATTGTTCTTAGCCTATGCTGCATTCCACAATCTTAAAGTTTTTCAAATGGATGTCAAAAGTGCATTTTTATATGGTAAAATAAAAGAAGAGGTTTATGTGTGTCAACCACCAGGTTTTGAGGATAATAAACATCCTGATTGGGTGTATAAACTTGATAAGGCTCTTTATGGGTTGAAACAAGCTCCTAGAGCCTGGTATGAAACACTGTCAAATTTTCTTCTTCAGAATAATTTCACTAGAGGCTCCATAGATAAAACTTTGTTCATTAAGAAAGTGGGTCAGCATAAGCTCCTTGTTCAAATTTATGTTGATGATATTATTTTTGCTTCCTCTGATCCACAGTTGTGTGATGCATTTACAAAGTTGATGCAACAAAAATTCGAAATGAGTGCCATGGGAGAATTACAGTTCTTTCTAGGTTTGCAAATCAAACAAAAGGCTGATGGAACTTTCATTCATCAGTCAAAATACACAAAAAGTCTTTTGGCAAAGTTTGATTTACAACACTGTAAGCCCTGTTCTACTCCCATGTGCAGCACCACACAACTGGATGCAGATCAGAAAGGTAAAGCTGTTGATGAAACACTTTACAGATGTATGATTGGGTCCTTGATGTACTTAACAGCTTCTAGACCAGATATTATGTTTGCAACTTGTGTTTGTGCTAGATTTCAGGCTGCTCCTAAAGAGTCTCATTTGATTGCAGTCAAGAGGATCTTTAGATATCTGCAAGGTACTCAATCTCTAGGTCTTTGGTATTCCACTGGGCACTCTTGCAAATTAGTTGCTTTTTCTGATAGTGACTATGCAGGGTGTAAATTAACTAGAAAATCAACTTCTGGTGGATGTCAATTCCTAGGCAACTGTTTGGTTTCTTGGCAGAGTAAGAAACAAACATCTGTTGCTACATCCACTGCTGAAGCCGAGTACATTGCTGCTGCAAGTTGTACATCTCAGGTACTCTGGCTTCAGAATCAATTACTGGATTATGGCATTACAGAGACTAAGACTCCATTACTAATGGATAGTGCTTCAGCTCTTTGTATTGTCAAGAATCCAGTCCAGCACTCTAGGACCAAACATATTGAGATCAGACACCATTTTATTAGGGATTGTTTTGAAAAAGGTCTGATTGATCCAAAGTTTGTTCCTAGTGCTGATGAGCTTGCAGACATATTTACTAAGCCTTTGGACAGTTCAACTTTCCAAAACCTAGTGTTAAGGCTTGGTATGCTGCAGCTAGAATAAGTGACAACTACTGATGATCTCAGTCAACAAGTACTGATGAGCATTCGTATACTACTGTCACAAATAAGTACTGAAGTTCTTTTATCCTCAGTAGTTTTCATAACTACTGAAGACTAAATTACTTAAAAGTACTGAAGTACTCATCTGTTGAAAAGAACTGATGTGGTTACAACTACTGCTGTAGTTACAACTGCTGATGTCAGAATAACAGATAAGTACTGATGACCTATGAAACATCTGAAACTCAGACAAAGTCTGATGAAGTGTTGAGGTCAGAATGAAACAGCTGATGAGCTAAGAATTGACGACAACAGCTGATGAGAAATTTTTCTCTTCAGTTGTTTCTACAACTGCTGCTTCACTTCAAACAACTGAAGCCAAAACCATGTCTTCAGTAGTTTCACAACTACTGATGACTAACACCAAGTCTTCAGTTGTTACAACACCTGAAGCCAAAACCATGTCTTCAGTAGTTTCACAACTACTGATGACTAATACCAAGTCTTCAGTTGTTACAACTTCTGAAAGTTAAAACCAGGTCTTCAGTTGTTTTCAAACAACTGATGACAGCACCAACACTTTCAGTCGTTTTATATCAGCCTTTTCTTACCCTATAAATACCTAAACCTACTTTCAAACGTTTCATTAGCCGTTTTCCGTCCTTCACTCTCTCAACAATGGCGACCATGAAACTCAAACCCAGACACAACTGTGTTGCCTACCTCTCGAAATCGGCCTTCTGGAACAAATTTGATAACGCCATCGATCTTATGGTAGATTCCCAGTACCGAACCGCGTTTCTTCTGAATCCTACCATATACCCCGATTCCCTAAGCCAGTTCTGGACCAACGTCTCTGTGCAAACTAGTGAGAATGATAGCCAAATCACTCTCCAGTCGTTGGTCAACCAGAAATAGGTGGTCATCACTCCGGACATCATTCGACAAACCCTAGATCTACATGATGCCACCTGTGTCACAGAATACCCGAAAGGCACAACCGATATGTCTTTCATCAACAACGGGTATGAAGGAGACTTAAGTGCTACCACCATTCTGAAAAAGCACTTCCATGATGCTGAACGTCTTATATTCCACATGGTGAATGTCTGCCTTGCACCAAAAACCTCCTCATGGGATCAGATGTCCTCCCGATGGCAACAGGTATTATACTCTATCTTTGAACGACAAACTTTAAATTTTTCTGAGATAGTTTTTATGGAACTCAAGGATCTGGCCTTGAAACCTGTGGCAAACAGATGGATCTTATATCCCAGGTTTCTCATGGCCATAATTTTAACACAGCTAAAATCAGACGGCCTTGTTGGCCTTGGAGTCCCTGCTCCGGCTGTATTGCCTGAAGTATACTCCAGGCACAACTCTGACCCTACAATGAAAGGGGCTGCCCGGCTGCTAAAACCCAAGCAGCGGGAACCCACAGCCTCCACTTCCAGATCCAAAGTCCCCACCAAACCCAAAACCAAAAAGCCCAAAAAGGCTACTCAGGGAGATGAGTCCCCTGAGGATGCCCCTGTAACACCAATACAGGAAACACTTACTGGTTCTAACCCCCCAGTAGTGTCCAAGACTCCACCAACCCTAGCCGCTCAGGCATCCTCTCAACAGGATCCTGATGCAACCATAATTGGGGATACCACAATGCTGGAACCTATCTCAATTGAGAAGGTTACCATTGAAGAGCACCAGTCACCCCGGGTGCAATCTGCTTCAAACCTATCTCCAAATGCAACCGCCCCTCAAAGCCCAACATTTATTGTTGCACAAGTGTTGAGTCAGCTGCATTCCTCTCCTCCTCCCCAGACACCAATTACAATGGGGAGAACCTCAACAGCTGAGGAAGAGGACCAAAATGCTGCTGATAACCCACAGCACAGGGGTTATAATGTTCAATCTCCCCGTGTAGAGGAGGAGGTTAGAACATCTGGTGAGGCTGCCACTTCTACTGATTCAGCAAATGAACAGGATGAAGTTGGTAACATCTCTAAGACCTCACCAGAGGCAACTGCCGATGAAGGACTCAGTCCTGAGGCAGGAAGTCCCCAGAACCAAGAACAAGGGGCACATGCTACAACTGATCTACACTCAGGGCATGTACATCCTGATTCAATCAGGAGGTCAGGTGATTCAGCAAAAACTGATGATGACCTGGGCTTTTTCTACGATGTCTTAGCCCATAACACAATCCTTGAGGCTGAGGTGAGCAGACTCAAAGAACTGCTTGCCAAAATGTCTCAGGATCAAAGTCCATCTGCCCCAATAAACCCACAGATGGCACCTTCATCTGAAGGTTCCCCAAACACTCCGCCACTTCACTCAACTGAGCCACCAGCCACTGTTGTTGGCACCACCTCTCAGGGACAGAACCCCTCTGAGCAGATGGTTGCTACATTTCAAAATTCCTTACCTCTCATCACTCCCATCATCAATGAGATTGTGCATAAAGCCATTGATGAGAGGATCTCCTCAAATCTAAAAACACTTGTTGATGATGCTGTGCAAAAGAAGCTTTCTGCCATTCAAACCCCTGAACCCAATGCACCCAAAAAGGGGAGTCTAAGGCAGTGAAAGAAAGAAAGAGAAAGAGAGTGGAAGAGGAGAAACAACAAGAAAAAGAACAGGAAAAACAGCTGATCACATACAAGAGAAAGAAAAGTGCTGAAACTCAAAAGCCTGATGAAGAGAAATCATTGGAAGATCTGATTAAAGAAGCTGATGAAGCTCACAGCAGATCAATGGACAGAATAATAGATCAACTCTTCAGACAGGGCTTTGATACAGCCACATTAGACACTGAGATCAGAAGGCTGGAGATTAATGAGATACAAGAAAGATGGGCCAGTTATAGTGTGATGGAAAGGGAGAGGTTGGAGATAATGATCAGGTTTATTGCAAAATACTTGGGAAGATCATTAATTGAGATTAAATCATGGACCAGAGACAGTATTCTGGCAATAACCACCAGAATCTGTGCTTCTGAAGAATTCAATAAGGGGTTGATTATAGAAGCCTTAGACGAAGCAGGTGCTGGGAAGAGAACTGATATGGCCAAGCTTTCCAAAGCCAAACTCACCATAAAAATGCTAGATCAGCCTTCCCAAACTCCCTCTCAAAAAAACCAACCCCACAACTCTCCAAATCAACTCAACCCTCAAAACCAACTCCCTTACCCCAAAAACCACCTCAAACCACATCCAGTGATGCACCCAGAAGGAGGAGAAGGGTGTTGAGGATGGTAGAAGAAGAAGAAGAAGATGATGAAGAAGATAGTCTGCCAATCTCTGCTGTTCTAAAATTACCTGAGCCCAGAAGTCAACAAATGATCACACCAGACTTTCAGAGGCAAATGGTGAAAGTTAAGATTGAAGAAGAAGAACAGCAGAAACAGCACGATGAGCAACTTTTGAAGATGATTGACAAAGAGTTTCCTCAGTCATCATCTATACAAGCCATGAAGAAACACGCTCAAAGGCTGTATGCTCTCAGGTATACCTTTCAATATCAAAAGGAGAGAGTAAGGATTTGGCCAGACCCCAGGGTTAGTTCTAGAATTCATAAGAAATCCATACCAAGTAGATACAATGGCCAAGTGAGAAAGACCATAGATGCTGCTATTATGTTGGCCATTGTAGTCTCACCCTGGGAAATACTTGAAGACTTCAAGAGAGCCTACAAGTCAAAGATGACCCCTCAAACTCTAATGGAGAACAAAATGGTCAAGAAGGGGTTGTTATACAAGAGGCTTGAAGAGATCAAGAAAAATGAACTCCAGTTGTTATTAGAAGGGACTCACCCAGATGAATTTGCTTACAGAGAGATAACAACTGTTGAGTTGAAAAATGGAAAGACGATAAAGTACTTATCAGAGTACTATGGCCCAGAGTTCTTCTTCGAAGGAGAAGCAGAAGAACTCACTAAGGAGGAACAAGTTGTTCTCCTTGAGGCCTACGTCAGAGAGTCTTATAGACTCATCAATGGGAAGTAGGTTTCATGGTTGGGATAACGGCTCTGTGTCCAGTTCCCCAAGACAGAGTTCCCTTCCATCCTTTGACATTCACATCTACTGAAACCTGTTCCCTGGCCTGTGCTTATCTGATATCTCTAAAGCTGATCAAGAGAGTGTCTGCCAAGAATAAGTGGGACCTCAATAAGCTTAAAGGTTTTGGCTGCATTGGTTCAGGGGGAGTTTGTTGGACCAAAAGAACCAATGAGCCTGATCAGAAAAACCTTTAAGTCCCACGGACATTACAACAACTGAAGTAGTCTGCAACAGCTGAAGACATCAGCTGATAACAAGGTCTGAAGACAAAGTCTGAAGTGAAAGAGCTGAAGACAAAGTCTGAAGACAAGAGCTGAAGACAAAGTCTGAAGCTAAAGAGCTGAAGACAAAGTCTGAAGTGAAAGAGCTGAAGACAAAGACTGAAGACCAAGTTTCAGATGATTGTCACAACAGCTGAAGAAGACCTCTTCAGTAGTTGTGATGGTTTCCTTTCAGTAGTTGTATTTTCTTTTCTGTACTTGTAGTTTCAGTAGTTTTATGTTTCTTCGTGTACTTAGAATACTCTGAGATGTTCTCAGTTGTTGTGAACATTCTCAGTAGTTTGCTTACTTTCAGTAGTTTGTAATAATTCTGTTAGACGTCACTATCAAGTGACATCAGCAGACGTCACATTCCTTTATATAAGGAATGTGACCTAATTGTAATCGGTGCAGCTTAGAAAAACCTAGCAGCCGCCATACCGAAGCATGTGTGCATGAATGTTATTATCCCTTTGCAGAAAACCCTATTTCTATATAACCGTGTACTGTTCCATTGAATATTTATTGTGTTCTTGCTATATTTGCTTAATTCTTGCTCTAATTCCGCTGTGATTCAACTCTAATTGATCAAACTTAGATCACTGATCTTGACATAGGGTCCACCTGAACATCCAGTTGACCAAAGGCTTCCACTGCTAGCCTCTGTCTATATAGTGCTGATCTCCTTTTGAATTCTTCTAGCACCCAATCTTGAATTTTACTAGCTAGTCTGGCAGCTTGTCTGTTATTGCTTGGGTTGACAAGTGCCAGATCTACCAGATTTATACCCTCATAGAAACTCAGGTTTGAAATGTTTAAGATTTCTAGTTGACCCTGAGCTCTAGAGAGTACAAGAGCTTTCCTTTCACTGTCATACCCCTAACCCCAGATTGGGTTCTCAAAAGGGGCAGACAGTGCTCTTGGTATTCCCTCCTCAAACAGTTGTTGTATTAACAAATGTAGATCACTGTCTAGAGGAGGTTGCTGAGTATGGACAACTGCAAGAGAGGATGGTGAGTCCTCTATGTCCATACTCTAAGAGGAACTCCCAGGTTTAGTGATTGTTAGGATTTTCTCCCCCTTTTTGGTAGCATCACCCTCTTGCATAAGTGAGCTGGGAGATTGATCCATGACATCCACAGGTTATTGTGGACCTGGATGAGTTGATCTCATTGGTCTCTCAGCGAGCTTACCCTTGAGATCAGTGATCTCAAGTTGCTGGTCATTGACCCTTTTCTGCAAGATAGTCACCTGAGATTCCAAGTGAGCTATCTTTGACACAAAGTAGGTACACATGTTTAAATGTTTGTGCACCTTTTGTTGCAGACTCCCCTCATCTTTAGATGAAGAATCATAGGGGGATGAGAGGATTGGACATGAGTCTTCTCCCTCATCACCAGCATAGGTTTGTTGGCTGCTGGAATTCCCCTGCCCAATGACATCTTTAAGAGAAGTGTCAAGAGGCTGGGTTGCCATGGTAGAGGTCCTAGTGATGTTATCACTGGCAACAGTGATAGCCTCTGCCACATGGATCTCCTGGACAATCTGATGGATCTCCTGGACAATCTGAAGATCCACCTCAGTTTGGGGCGTCTGATGTGGGCTAGAGATGGGTGAGGCAGGAGCACTCATCACTCCTTGAGTGTGGGAAAAGAGGAGAGACTCATGGTACTCACTGAAACCCAAATCTTTATCAGAGTAGAAGTCAAGGCTAGGAAGTGGTTGATTTAAATCAAGAGGCTGGGGATGGTAACTTTCCCCTGAAGGTTGATCACTAGAGTATTGAGACTCAGAGTGATGGCTTAAGGCTGTTTAAAAGGGTGTGAGCTCATCAGGTTGAGCATGAGGAACCTCAGCATTGATAGTTACAAAGATGGGAGTGGTTTGCTCCTCAGGGGAAGTGAGAGCTCTAGTGTCCACTTCCTCCTGTGTGGGTTATGATATGGGGGCCTGCATATGCTCACTAGTAGGTGCAGGGGTTCGTTTGAATTTTCTTTGGTAAGTGAGGGTAATGGTAGGCCTTGATGGTGGTTGATAGGTAGAGGGTGTTGGTTCATCACTAGCTGGTGCTGCTACGATGTCACCCTGAGCAATGAGCTCAAACATTTTTGGGACAAGAGCTGTTTCTACCCCTGAGAACCCAACAGTTGGCTTTTTCAATATTTTGAAAATGTCACAGTTGAGAATGTGTTGAACATACCGGGGAAACATGTAATATTTTAGGGAGTCCAAATTTGCAAGTAAATTTGTGAAAACAAACTGAGAATACCTGAATTTGACCCCTTGAACCATCCCATGGACAATGAAGGAGAGGTCTTCAGGAATCTGGTCCCATCCTCTATGTTTGTTAGACAAACTATGGATGACAACATGGAGGAGGTACTTCCACTAGTATGAGACCTTCCCCTTCCTGAAGGTCTTGACTGTGAAGTCACCTTCAAATCCCATCTACTCAAAGAAATGGTTGACAACAGCTTTTGGGAAGGACATTTCACCTTCTTCATCATCCAGCTGAAGATGGGTGTTGATGATGGCTGGAGTGATGAACAGTGTCCTCCCCTGCACTATGGCAGACAGTGCCTTCTCCCCGTCCATGGTAACCTCTTGACAGGTCCGCCAGAACTCAAGCGATTAATTGTCATAGATAGAAGGATCAATTGTAAGGGAGGTGTAGTAATGAGACAAAGAAAGAAACCTACAAACGTCTGAGAAGCTTGGATCCTTCTCAGGGTCTAACAGAGCAACTTGGTTGGTTTGCCTATGCAGGTGCATGGAGAAATCCGGGTCATTACGACGACCAGGGTTGGCCATTTGGAAGCTTTGTAGTTAAGGAAGGTAGAAGAAGATGAAATTTGGGGGTAAGTTAGGTTAAAGATCAATGAGAGAGGTGAAATGAAAGAGAACCGTTTGGAAAGATATACACTGGATTTGAGACAAAGTTAATTGAAAAGATAAACTTTGAAATCCGGTTATGGGACCTACTTTCAAAAAAGCACCCAAAAAGTTAGTTTTCTTGGAAGTAGAAAATAACTTCCGAAGACAATTGTGGCTTCAGAAGATTTGAAACAAAGCTTCTGAAGGTAAATTATGCTTCGGAAGATATCCCCAAGAATTTTGAAAATTTTGACTTCAGAAGAAATGAGTAAGTCTTCCGAGACTAAATTGCTTTCGGAAGAAATTTGTTATTAAAATACATTAAATTGTTTATAAGAGACTTAAGCTTCGGAAGATACTTCAAGAATTTCTTCCGAAAGTAAATCTGAGATAAACAAATTGAAGGAATTTTTAGGACATAAATTTCTTCCGAAGACAATTTCACTTCTTCCGAAAGTAAAATTTTATTATCATTCTAAGGAATATCAGTTTAAAATTTTATTTTCTTCCAAAGAGAACAGGGCTTATTAGGTGAGCTAATAGACGACTTGGCTCTGATACCAAATGCAGGACCGTTAGAGGGTTCTTAACACTTAGTTAACACACTTAGGAGGATATATTAATATCACTTAACAGTTCAAATAGGGAACCGAGAACTTTAACAGATGATACAATGCACAACACAAGTAAAGTAAGAGCAAGAACACAAGAAATAATTTTCAAGGAAGTAGTATATTGCTTCCTCAGCTCTATTACAGGTGTTTGCACTGATGTTTGAAATACAAGAACCTTTGACTCTATATACTAAACCTATAACCGTAAATATGCAAAAAGACATTTGGATGTGACTAATCTAGACAACAAGATCAGCTTAAAGTCAAAAGGCAGATTGCCTTTTGACTAGTGACTATGACAGGCCATAGCTCACTGACTTTCCTATTACAAAAAGCCAAACAGGAAACAAATACAGAAACTTATAGACAAAGACCTTATCTACTTTATCATAAAGCATGGAGGTTTCACCAACTTATGATAGTTGGTGAACCACCAGAGCATGCAGCGGACAGGAGGTTGCTTTATGATAAAGTTGACAGAAAAAGTGTCTTTTCTCTTTCTTCTAAAGTAATCAATCTTATCTTTATTCAGCTTAGAAAGACTTTGTCTTGAGAGCTTCGGAAGACTTCATCTTTAACCTTCGGAAGAGTTGAGTCTTTGGTTTCGGAAGACTTGACACTTAATGTAAAGTTTCCTCAGTAGTTTCGTCTGAACATTGGCTTCGAAAGATTTTACACTTAGTATTTTTCTTGAGTGTGTAAAACTTCTGAAGCTAGTTCTTCTTTCTTCCTTAGTGCATGTTGGAAGACTTGGTTGTTTTGGCATCTTTTGATTGATCCTTTGGTTGCATTAGCCTCTTAACCTTAGAGGTTCCTACATTAACATCCGTTTCAATGAACTTGAGAATGCCATTTAAATCCATTGTCCTTGTTTGAATTTATTAATTATCTTAAACCTCGTGTTCTATGTTCATTCTGGTTCGACATATGAAAGTGTTTAAATCCATCGAGAATCACCTTGTTTTGATACAACTTCGGTTAAAGATCAAAATAAGATGGAATGGATTTGTATGAACAGCAGAATCACACGATTTGAGATTGTTTGGATGATAACGAATAACAGTAAGAAAACACTCGTCGCACTATAAGTTCACTCAAATTTGAAAAGTATTAAATGACTCTCATTAAATGTGTTTATATAGTACATTTGATGATTTACTCAAATTTTACAAGTGTGAACAAATGCGCAGGTTTAATTCTGATAATAAAGCAAATGCGCATGAACATTTAACTTTAGGTGCATTTTACTGTAACAAATGTGGATGAACAAGTTAACTTGCACGCATTTACTGTAGCAAATGCGGAAGAACAAGTCAACCTGTAAGCATTAATTGTAGCAAATGCGGAAGAACAAAATAACTTAACCGCATTTACTGTAGCAAATACGGAAGAACAAGTTAAACTTTCGGTATCTACTGTAGCAAATGCGGAAGAACAATAAGTTGTCCGCATTGGTTATATGTCTGGGTTACCTTCACCCGCATTAACCAATACTCTTACCCGCATTAATTTTTGAACTTGTCAAAAATTAGAGTTTTTGCAGAGGATGATTCTGACTATTTTTGCACTGATGTTTTGATTTTTATGAATATGAGTCTGCTGTATTGATTTTATGAAGTTTTAACTGTTGCTTGGATTGTCAATTCTTGCTTGGATTGACTTGCATACCCGGTGTGATACAAGTTTCCCAGTTTTGACTGATCTTGGACTCTGTGCTTCCAAATATCTGTATACACTAAGATACTTATGATATAGCTTCCATACCAACACAGTCAAACCTTTTTGTTTTAATTTTGTATTAAACAAAAAATTGTTGCAAATTTCATGATTGGATAGAAACTTTAACGAATTTTTAAAATTGTAAGGAAAATATTTCTAAATTTTTATGTTTTTCTTATCTATACATGAAAAGGAAGTGTACCTTATTTGGGATCATATCAATCTTACCTTTCACAAGTGCAAATATTCATGATCCTATTGATTGTAGGTATGTTTGTCCTCTTAAACTCATGCTTGGTTAATATTTTAATGCATGTGATCATTATCATTTTTTGATTGGTTTAAACATTCAACATGTACCTCACACTTAGAAGCATAGTAAGATCAACTACCCTCATGAAATGTATGGTAGAACTTTTTCACAACTTGCATGGCCAGGTCATTTAAATTATGAAATCTCATTTTTTTTTGGGTAAGGGGGATCCTCATTGGGATTTTTTTATTTTGATCCTTATATTTATTTGATCCACATTGGGATCCTTTTTGCTCTTTACTTTGGAAGGTGATCCACTTTGGGATTCTTTTTGTTCATTCACAAGGAATGTAATTCATCCAGATTGGATGTGTTCCACATTGGGAATCTTTTTGGATCTTGACATTAGCAATAAGTGCTTGTTTCTCCAGATCTTTGCTCAGCAAAACAGAGGAGAAACTGATGTGGGTGAATGAGATTCATAAGGTATCATGACCTGGTGTGTTTAGATTACTACACATACACACATTCGGATAAGTGAAATACTTACACACCATGAGATGACGGCCTCACAGTTGAATGTGATCTTTAGTTTATCACAACATTTATCTTCTTTTCCAAGATGAGCCTACCCGTATATCAGGTAAGTCATGTCAGTCTTTCAAGATTTAAAATAAGCACAGTGAATGATATAATGACTATAATTATATCATTTCCCAAGGAGTACATTTCATGTACTACAATAAAATTGACTTCTTTTTGTATTTTTATGATTTTTGAATGTTTTTGGTATTTTTTTTAATATTTGAATGTTTTTGCAAAATTTGATTTTGCTCAAGGTTAATCATGCCAATTGATTGGACTAAGAATTCAAACCAACTAGGGTCAAATGCCTTAGTGAACAAATCAACTAACTAATTGTCCATGTGAACCTGAATCAACTTGATTAACCCCTTTTTAGTACAATCTCTCAAAAAATGATATCTAATTTCAATGTGTTTGGTTTTTGAGTGCTGAACTAGATTATTTGTTATGAACACGGCTGCTGTGTTGTCAATGTGAATTGGAGTGTGCAAGAAATTATAACCATAATCTGGTTTTGAATCTAGAGAACTTGAGAGCAACAGGCTGATGCTGCTATATACTCAGCTTCTGCTGTTGAAACAGATACATTTGTCTGTTTCTTGCACTGCCAGGAGACCAGTTTGGGACCAAGAAATTGACAACCTCCAGAAGTGGACTTTTGATTGAAGTTACATCACCCGTAGTCACTTTCTATGTATGCATAGAGATTGAAATCTCCTTCCTTAGGATACCATAACCGAAGTGCAGGTTTGCCCATAAGATATCTGAATATCCTCTTTACAGCATTCACATGAGATTCCTTGGGATCTGCCTGATATCTGGCACAAACACAAACACCAAACATAATGTCAGGTCTACTAGCTGTAAGATACATAAGTGAACCTATTATTGATCGATACAGAGTCTGATCCACTGATTTGTCATCGGAGTCTGGACCAATCTTCACTTTAGTATCCACAGGAGTTCTGATGGACTGACAGTCTGCTAAATGAAATTTCTTCAACATAGATTCCATATATTTTGATTGATTGATGAAAATTCCATTTGTTGTCTGTTGTACTTGTAAACCTAGGAAGAAAGTGAGCTCTCCCATAGTACTCATTTGAAACTTAGAATGCATGAGGCTTTCAAAGTCTTTACAGAGTTGCTTGTTTGTTGAGCCAAAAATGATATCATCCACATAGATCTGGACAAGCAACAGTTCATGTCCCTTCTTCTTTCTGAATAAAGTCTGATCAAGCTTTCCTCTTTCATATCCATGACTAAGGAGAAAAGATGATAGAGTCTCATACCACTTCTGAGGGGCTTGATGTAAACCATATAGAGCTTTGTCAAGCTTGTACACCCTGTGAGGGAAATCAGGATCCTCAAAACCTGGTGGTTGACTCATATAGACTTCTTCTGAGATTTTTCCATACAAAAATGTGCACTTTACATCCATTTGATACACAGTGAATTTCATAGATGCAGAGTAAGCAAGAAAGAATCTTATGGCTTCCAATCTCACAACAGGAGCAAACACTTCCTCATAGTCTATTCCTTCTTCTTGAGTGTATCCCTATGCAACTAATCTTGCTTTGTTTCTGATGACAATGCCCCTATCATCTATCTTGTTTCTGTATAGCCATCTGGTATTGATAGGGTATTGTCCTTCGAGAAGGTCCACCAGTTTCCATACTTCTTGTTTCTTGAACTGTAGCAATTCTTCCTGCATTGTCTCAATCCAGCTATTGTCTTGAAGAGCCTTTTTAATATTCTTGGGTACTGTTTAACACAGAAAGCAAGAAAACAAACAAATGTTTGCAATACTTGACTTGCTTCTGGTGACCCGCTCATCTAGATCACCAATGATGTTAGACACTGGATGATTCTTATGTGTCTTGGTAATTGGAATCAAATCACCAGCAATGGACATATGAAGATTGGAGACATTCAGATCATCTTGGTAAGAGGCATCTTCAGGTTGTGATGTAGGTGAATGGTGAAAGTAATCAGATGCTTCATCAGCTTTAGCAGCACTTTGAAGACTTTCATCATTTGCATTTCCTTCAGTTTCAACTGGCATAGATGCTGATTCTGGATTTCTCACTTTAGTGGATGGTTCTGCTAAAGGAGTGGGCATTGAACTAGGACCAGCTTCAGTTGAAACACTCTGATGTTGTGCAGCTTGTCTGACAGGATCGGCTTGTAGTGGGACTTCTTTATTAAATTGATCAGTAGAAGAAGAAGGAATCATAGGAAAGTCAGTTCTTCTCTACACTATTCCAGGAGATCCTGCATTTGACAAGTGAAACTAATCAAAAGATCTAGTAAATAAGTCAATATCAAACAACCAATCAGGACCATTTATTGACTTGGAAAAAGAATGCTCATTGAATTGAACATTGCTCGATTCATCAATAATGTTTAATCTAGGATTAAACACTCTAAAAGCCTTTGAAACATAGGAATAACCTACAAAGAATCCCTCATCAGACTTAGGAGCAAACTTTCGTAAATGGTCTTGGGTATTTAATATTGAGACAGGACAACCAAATGACTTCAAAAATCCAATAAATGGTTTTCTATGAAAAAGAAGTTCATATGGAGTTTTATTGCTTTTTTTAATTATCAAAGTTCGATTTTGCACAAAGCACGATGTGTTGACAGCTTCTGCCCAAAAGGTAATTGGCAGTTTGGCATCGGCTAGCATTGTTCGTGCTGCTTCAATCAGTGTTCTATTTCTTCTTTCAGCTACTACATTTTGTTGAGGAGTCCTAGCTGCACTGAATTGATGAGCAATGCCTTTTTGTGTGCAAAATGAACTTTGATCTTCGTTTTTGAATTCTGTCCAATTATCACTTCTGATTGATTTTACCTTTAAGTCTAGTTGATTTTCAATTTTTATGATAAAATCTTTTATTAATTGGGACGCCTTATTTTTATAAAGTAGAAAGAAGACCCATGTAAATCGTGTAAAGTCATCTATGATCACCAAACAATAATGCTTCTTCCCAATACTCATGACATGAGTTGGACCAAAGAGATCCATATGAAGCAACTTCAATGGAGAATTGTTTGTGTTTACCAGCTTTGGCTTATGGGAGGACTTATGTTGTTTTCCTTTAAGACATGCAGAACAGTGGTCAACGAAATGAAATTCTTTTTGAGGTAAACCAAGTACATGATTTTCTTTGACCAATCTATTCATGTTTTTAAAATTCGTGTGTCCTAAGTGTCTATGCCAAAGCTGTGACTCATCAAAAGATGCTTTAGACAAAAGACATATCTCTTCTGATGGATAAGCAGAATTAAGGTTCAAGACATAGGTATTATTCTTTCTTCGAGTCTTCAGGACAACCCATTCTTCAGGAATATGAAATCCTGGTTTCAGAATGTAGCAATGAGTGTATGTGAAGTGAGTGGAATATTTCTTGTCACGGATCTAAGACACGCTGAGCAGATTGAAGTTCAGTTGCTCACAGTAGTTCTGATAGGATCAAAATGGATCGATCTGTGATGATATTATGATGCAATTGAATCAAAACAAATAGAAGTAATCAAATCAATGCAAACATATCAGAAAAATTCATAGTTTTTCATTGATAGAAAGCATAGAAATACAAGTGTAGAGAACAGTTACAATTCGCTCAAATGATTCTAAGGTGCACTAGTCTAGTCTTTGTGCTTTTCTTACACAATACATAATCTATGCTATTAATACTATCAAAGAAAACAAAAAGGAACATATATTGACAAATAAGTCCCTAAACTATGACAAAACTATTAATAAAGACAATAAAGACTAAATGTTAATCTTCAAGAGGCTTCTACAATACTCCCCCTAAGATTGACATTGTCTTCAGTCTTCAAAATATTCAATCTTTGGTCTTCGGTCTTCAAAATTCTTCAATCTTAATCTTCATCCTTCATTCTTCATACATCAAAGAAATCTTATGGTTCTTCTTTTACTTTAAACATAGGCTTCTCTTTGTACAACTCTTGTTCTCTCAATGCTTTTTTAATTGCTGACTTAAATTTTTCTGCCAGAATAGCTTGCTCGGGCTTTGATTCATTTGTCTTTATCTCCATCTTTTCCATTCTTTCCAATGTCTCCTTGGACAAACCTGCAATTTCAATGTTAGTATAAAATTCCATAGGTTTAGAGAACTCTTGCGAGTGAATTTCTAACACCCCTTTGCTCGAAATCCTCATAAAGTCAATCGACTTAATATCCTTCTTCACAATATTTGCATACGCTAAGGCTTTGCGTAATGCAATCCTTTCCATTGCAGCATTCATGACTTTAATGATTGTCATGAAGTACTTCTTGTCATTTTCAGCAACTTCGGAAGACACCCGTTCAAACTTTTGAATTGATAAGAAAGAAATGTAACTTGGATGAAGCAATTTTAGCTCAAATACTCCAAATAAAGAAATCATATCTTTATCCCAATCATCCGGATTTCTAACAAGCTTCAACTCAAATGTATCAACATTATAAAACCATCGTAGAATTGGTTTTGTCGTTTAAGAGCCATCAATCACTTTCAGACCAGGATTTGTTACTTTATCAAAGTATTTATCACTAAAAGCATCCAAAAATACATCTTCTTCTACACCTTTTTCTCTAAGTTTTCTTTTTCTTTTCAATGATTGAAAGTATTCTTTATCTTCCTGATCACATCTCGTTTTAAGAAATGAACTCATCCTTGATATTCCCCGGTTTAGCAATTGAACAAAATTTTCACCGCGACCAGCTTTTGTTGGGTTAATCAAAGGTAGTTTGTTCAGCTCTTTCAAGTCTTGCACAGGTAGTTCAATGATGCTTGAGTAAAAGTGATAAACATCACATATAGCATTTACTCTCTTGATCAAAAAGGCATCAAATACTTCATCATATTTCCAAGCTACTATTTTAACTTCTTTTGATTTATCAGGAACAATCATTGCATTAAGTAGTTCTGAAATTGATTGTCCTTTTTGTAAAACATTTCGTACCAAATCTCCTGCTATTCGAGCTTTGTTCCGCTTTTGCTTAATGGACACTTGGTATGCTTGTTTTTCATTTTCTGGAAACAAATTCATTAGCTCCTTTCGTCTTTCATGTCCACTTCTTATCAACTCTATGTTTTTGATCTCTTGAGGCTTTAGAATTCTTGTTCTCTTTGTGATCTCGAGATACTGTGGGTTGTCCACGTCGAGGACTATCATTCTGTTTGTTTGTTTCTCGGTTTCTTGGAAACTTCTCACCAAGTTCCTGAAAGATTCTGCTTGAAGTCTGTTTAATTTCTTCGTAGGATAGTTACGTGATTGTAACCATATCCTTAAAGCAGTTACATTCATATCATCTGGATCAGGATGGTGTAACTCAGAAGTTGAATGTTCTTTAACATTGATACTTTCTTGAAGTGGATTCCATTCTCTATGCTCTACTACTATCTCATCCGGATCAACAGGTGCAACAGACTCAGCGGTTATGCACTTTGCATATTCTTCATTTATTTGTGGGACAGTTAATCCATCCAAAAATACTCTGTTGTATTTCATTCTAATCAAGTAATTGTACTTATCTTCAATATCAACAGGTATGACTTTAGTTGTTTCCTGGATTAGTGAGTAGTTGACTTCAACTATGTCTTCATCTTCAAGAACTTCATTATACCAATCGTTAGCAAATTCAGTTTCCAAATCATCAAGAGCTTCAATTTTTTCATATACATCTGTTTCCTCTCCTTCTTTACTTTAACCTTCAGTCATAATCTTTTGTATTTTTTTTGATGGTTTAGCTAGAACTGAAATGTCTACATCATCAATTTTTCTTTTTCCTTTATCTACCTCAGATATCTTCTCAACATCAATTGGAGTGACTTCAGAAACTATCATAACTTCAGGAGACGGAGATTTTAGACTATCTTTCATTCTTTCGAATTCTTCTTTTAAAACCTCATTGTTTTCTTTCAACTTTTTTGAACTTTTCTTCCATTAGATCATAATCTTTCATCATGGCTTCAAAACTTTTCAGGTTTGTTTCTTTATCTTTCTCCAAATCAGCAATCACTTTATCTTTCTTTTGTAATTCCTCCTTCAATTTCTCATTCTCTTCTCTTAACTTTTCAATGAGATTCACTTGCTTATCATTTTCTTCTTTTAATTCATCAATAATCAACTGAAAGTTTGTTTCTTCCACCACATGTGCATCCTGTTGATTCAAACTTACAGGATTATCATGTATCACATCTTCAAATACTTCAAAGTTTTGAACATCTTCATTAACTTCAAATTGTTCTTCTGTTTCAATAGCTTCTTAAATCATATTAACTATCTACTCAATAGTTTGACTTTTTTCATTTCTATCTTCAACTTTCTCAACTTCCTGAACATCTTCAACTTGTTCAGTTTCATGAACATCTTCTTTTACTTGTTCCATGTCATTGTCATCATCACCATCATCAGATATGGAACAAGAGCTATCATTATCAACATTGTCATCATTATCATCATCAGATGTGGAACTAGAGCTATCATTATCATCATTATCATCATCTTCATCATCATCATCATCATCATCATCTTCATCTTCATCAACTAACTTTAGAGGATCTACTTCAATCAGGTCGTTTAGATCAACCGGTTCATCCTCAAGTAAATTAAAATGATCTTCATTTATGTTCACCTCATCTTGAGCCACATCCCTCATATAGTCAAATATTGGTACATTAGGAGCACCAATAATCATTGATAGTCGTTTGTATGAAGTTTCTATCATATTCTCAAGAATCAATCTTTCACCACCAACTCCATAAGCATGATAATCAGGATTAGCTTCATTTATGATCATCTGCAGGAATCTGGGATACATCGGATACTTATTTCTGATTCCTTTCTCCAAGTTGAAAATAAATCCATTAAGAATTCATTTTTCCATGTTGAATCTTCTATTTGTTTCAAGAGCCACAATGGGTGAGGCTATATCAACTGGAAAGGAGTTCCAACCCGCACTTCTTTTTGACATGCATAGCTGGAATATATAGCATAGTAGTTTCCAGTGATTGTACACTTGGACTCTGAAAAATTGTTTCTTAGGAAAATTATCTGGATGACCCATAGCAATAAAGGTTTCTCTACATTCATTAAATGAGAGTTCTGCTAAGTCTTCAAGGTCATTGTTTCCAAGCCTTAATGCTTCTCTAATGGATTCTTCTGACACTTCAATCATTCTTTTATTGGATATGAATCCTCTCAAAACTTCTCTCCCTTCTTCATTGATCTCAACAGTAGTTCAAAACTTCTTGATCAGTCTGGAATAAATCACAGGCTGATAGCATATAGCATAGACATACTTAGTCCTTAACAGGAATCTAATCATCTCTTCATAGCCTGTAGCATCCCGAACATCTTCGTTTAGAAATACTGCTACATTATGCTTAGGTTCAAACTTATGTTCAGCCATCTGCAATCATAAAACACATTGAGTTAGAAATGTTTGAATTTATCAACATCTATCTATTTTTAAATTTGAATTCATAATTTAAAATTTCCTATGTGTTAAAAATTCATTTTTATGAGAAAGTTTTATATTATTCACAAATTTAATTCCATTCAATTGATTTCAACTTTTCTTAACCTCTTTTTACAAAATTAATATTTTTTAATCAAAATTTTTATTTTTTTTAAATTTATTCATGACTGTTCATCTTCAAAGCTTTGGCCGATGAACAGGATCATCAAGAAAGCTTGATTTCGAACATGGATTCAATCAAGTTAACCTATTCAAAATCAAATTTCTATCATTTATCAGCATTCAATATCATCATCAGTTCAATAATCTTTTCAAAATTTCACTAAGTTCAAATCTAGGGCTTGAAACGCCCGCATAGAGGTTATGCGTCTATTCAATTTTGAACTTGAAAACCTGAAATTTGATGATATTGATCATCAACTTACATTTAATATCCAATATATTGATCAATCGAGCACTTAATATGCACAAAAACAATCTGAGATGATGAACTGACCAACCGAATGTGTTTGGGAGTGTATCGGGTGATGAACAGAGAGTTTGAGTAAATGAAGAAATGAAATTCACAAGTGTTGTATTTATACAAAGTGAAAATTTTTAGGCGCATGAATACTGTTTGTGAGCATGGAGTTGATTTTTACACTAAGTATTTAGGCGCATGAGCACTGTTTGTGTGCATAAGGTTTAGACGCATGGGCACTGTTCAGGCGCATAAGCACTGTTTAGGCGCTTTGGCACTGTTCAGGCGCATGGGACTAACTGAGACGCCCAACACTTGGTAATTTTTCACTTGAAACGTCTGACCCTTGAAAGCCTGGTACTGTGTAGGCGCATGAGTATGGATGAAACGTCCAACACTTAACCAAAAATTTCAGACATATGACAACTGTTTAGGCGCATGAGGTTGTCTGAAACGCCCAACACTTGTACAAATTTTTGAAAAATCATCATGCTCCTATTTTGGACTTTTGAACACTGTTTAGATGCATGAGATTACTTCCATGAGTCTAACACTTGTAATTTTCAAATCTTCCACCTGAACACTGTTTAAACGCATTAGTACTGTTCACACTCAATTTTCAACACTTAGTCAAAATTGTTTGACTAACACTCAAATTTTCATTAATGACCCTCAGTTTTAACATTTTTGACATTAAAAATTTTTATTTTTTGTTTTTGACCATTATTTTTATTTCAAATTTTCAAAAAAATTAATTTCCCGTCATTTTAGCCTTTATTTAATTTTTACAAAAACTAATGATCTCATTTTGTTTACAAAAAGCTTTTCCACTGAATTTAAATTCTTTTTCAGGTTTATTTTTACATCATATCAAACACACATATGCTTGAACTTGCACCTTTCATCCAAAACACTTTATTTTTGATTTTTCACTTTTTGAAAATCAATTATTTTCTCTTTTTCATTTTTACTCCCCCTAAACTTTTAATTTTTACCAACTTAGAAATTTCTTTGATTTTGTAAGAAGAGAAAACTAATCATTATCAACATGCCTGCACACAGAAATTCATGCAAAAAAATCAAAAATAAAGCAGAATAAAAATCTACTATATACAATTGAATCACATGCCTGCAGTGAGATCATATTAGTTTAGATCAACACATTAAAATAAAATAAAATGATGGATAGTCATAGACAGTGATTAAATCCTAATCAAGTGTGTTCCAGGTCAACATTTCTACAGCAAAGGAGACATGAGATCTAAGGACAGAAAATGAGTGCTTTTGGCAAGATACTCAGCACATTTACTTTTTCAATTCTTGGATTGATTAAGGTACGATTAGATATGACATTATGTAAGTCACACTTAGGCTTAGAGAGATCAACCCACACAAAGATCTGCAAGAAATCACCTTTCTCAACTTGTAAACCTGACATATACTTATAACCAGATTTCATGTTGATATTGTGCATATTGGCATAAATTTGCATCAAGTGATCCAGGTATGTAATTACATACAACAATGGAAATCTCGTCACTTCAGGTCTATGATGACTCATAATAGAGAAGTGACTATATGCTTTAAATTAATTAGAGGTCAATGGTTATTCATATCACCACCAGGTGTGAGATTATGACTTAACAAGCAATCAATTTGAGAAGTCAACACTACTCATTGGTACTAAAATGGACAAACATGAATGCATGAATGATTTAGTTTGATCACAAGAATTTACTTTTTCAGTATAATTGCTTGAGTTTACCTGCACATCATATCTGATCACGTCAGACTTTAGTAGCGAGTGAAGTATGCAACTGATCATTACTAATGTATCTATCATTTCTCACAAATTACAAGGACAGATTCAGTCCTAAACACTTAACTAATCAAGAAAAACTCTATTTTTGTATTTTTGTTTTATATTTTTCTATTTGATTTTGAAATTTTCTATTTTCGTATTTGCTTTTTCATTTACTATTGAACATACACACATAATATATACAATCAGGCAGTTAACTTTGACAGTTTCTCTTTGTTCAAGATTATGCTAAGGGAGGGTTCTTATCAATTTTAATAAATCAAACAACTGAGTTAAACTCAAAACCAGTTTTTAAGCATGATTAATCAGTCCAATTGACTCGACCAAATATTCAAATCTACCTAGTAAAAAGGCTTTTGTAAATAGGTCAGCCAACTGTTTTTCAGTTGCGATTTGAATCAAAATGATTAAACCTTTTTCAGAGTTTTCTGTAAGAAAATGATATCGAATTTCGATATGTTTTGTTTTTGAGTGCTAGACAAGATTAGTTTTAATAAACATTGCAGCAGTGTTATCAATGTAAATAGGGGTTTAAGAAAATTGAACCCGTAATCCAGCAGTTGGTTTTGTAACCAAAGGATTTGAGAACATCCTGTTGATGCAGCAATGTACTCAGCTTCTGCGGTTGAAACAGAGACATTTATTTGTTTCTTACATTGCCATGAGACTAATCTGGGACCTAAAAACTGACAACCACCCGTCTTAGATTTACGATCTTGGAAACATCCCCTATAATCACTATCTGTATATCCTTGTAACTCGAAGTTTCCTTCATAAGGATACCATAGCCCTAAAGCTGGTTTTCCTTTGAGATACCTGAATATTCGTTTAACAACAATTAAGTGAGATTCCTTCAGGTCAGATTGATACCTGGCACAAAAACAAACAACGTACATTATATCAGGTCTAGATGCAGTAAGATACATCAAAGATCCAATCATAGATCTGTATAATGTTTGGTCAACTGATTTTCCTTTAGATCAGGTTCAATCTTGAAATTTACGTCAGCTAGAGTTCTTATGGATTGACAATCTAGCAGTTTAAATTTCTTCAAGAGTTTATTAACAAATTTCTCTTGATTGATAAAAATTCCATCTGCAGATTGCTTCACTTGCGGACCAACGAAAAAAATTATTTCCCCCATAGAACTCATTTGGAAACGAGACTTCATGATTTCTTCAAATTCATTGCATAACTTTGGACTTGTAGAACCAAATATGATATCATCAACATACACTTAAACACATAAGAGATCATCAGCATCCTTCTTAATAAACAAAGTAGGATCGATTTTCCCTCGCGTGTATCCATGTTGGATTAAGTGTTGTGATAATATTTCATACCAGATTCTAGGAGCTTGATGTAGACCATACAATGCTTTGCTAAGCTTGTACACATGATAAGGATATTCTGAATCTTCAAAACCTGGAGGTTGCTTGACATACACATCATCGGTGATTGGTCCATATAAGAAAACACCTTTCACGTCCATTTGATACACCTTGAATTTCATGAATGATGCATAAGCCAGGAAGACACGAATTGATTCAAGTCTTGCAACTGGAGCAAATACTTCATCATAATCTATTCCTTCTTCTTGGGTGTAACCTTGTGCAAGAGTCTCGCTTTGTTGCGAACAACAATTCCTCGATCGTCTATTTTGTTTCTAAATAACTATTTTGTGCCTATGACATTTTCTCCTTCAGGTAAATCCATAAGCTTCCACAATTCTTGTTTACGAAATTGTAATAACTCTTCTTGCATTGCTTCAATCCAACTATTGTCCTTTCAAGCTTCAGAAATGTTATTAGGAACAATTTGAGATAGAAAACACAAGTATAAACAGAGAATTGGTTGTTCTGAATGACTTCTCGTTGTTCTCTCATTCAATGGACCGATAATCTGAGATGTAGGATGGTTCTTATGAACACGTGATGTTGGAATCTCATTCACTTGAATATGAACATCTAGATTAGATTGGTTCAAGTCGGAAATCTGACGCAATAAGTTCGAAGAATGTTGATTAAAATTAGGAACTTGAGTCGGTGAGTTGATAAAGTAATCAAGATTATCTGTAACAACTACATCATCAGAGATCGATGACGTTCCGGACTCAGGTTGTATAATTTTAGGACCATCACTAGGAATAGGTTATGAAACATTGGTATTTTCAGAAAAGGAATGTTCTTGAGCTTGTTGAGATTGATCATGATTTTTAGACTAAAATATAGGATCTTTCACAAAAAAGAAAAATGGATAATCTGGGCTTGAGTCATCCATATCATCAGAATCAGAATCATCGCTGAATGATCCGAGATCTCCTTCTTGTTTCTTCTTCTGACCTGTAGATTCAAACAAGTTACAATTGAAAGAGTTTGACAAAGAATCTAAATCAAATAACCAAGCTGGACCATTTGCAACTGATGGAAAAGAGTTTTCAAGAAATTTAACGTTGAAAGTTTCAAGGATAACATTTGCCCTAGAGTTATAAACTCTAAAAGCTTTTGAAACCGATGAATATCCAACGAAAAGTCCTTCATCAGATTTTGCATCAAATTTTCCTAGCTGATCACTTGAATTTAAAATCAAAACTAGACAACCAAAAGATTTAAGAAAATCTATATTAGGTTTCCTGCCAAACATCAACTCATAAGGAGTTTTCTGTTTATCTTTCACAATCAATGAACGATTCCGCACAAAACATGTTGTGGATATGGCTTCATCCCAGAAAGTGATTGAAATTTTGGCATCTGCTAACATAGACCGTGCTGCTTCAATCAAAGTTCTGTTTTTCTTTTTAGCAACTCCATTTTGTTTTGAAGTTCTAGGAGCACTGAACTGACGAGCAATACCTTTTTCTGCATAAAATTTATCAATATTAACATTTTTAAATTCTGTTCCATTATCACTTCTAATTATTTTCACTTTTTGTTCTAATTGATTTTCTACTTTAATGATGAATTATTTTAATAATTCAGCCGTTTCAGATTTAGCATGCAAAAAGAAAACCCAAGAAAATCTTGTAAAGTCATCAATGATAACTAAACAGTAAGATTTCGTTCCAATACACTAAACATTTGTTGGTCCGAATAGGTCCATGTGCAACATCTGGAGAGGTTTGGAATTTGAGTTTATCAGCTTGGGCTTATAAGACGCTCTATGTTGCTTTCCTTTTAAACATACTGAGCAGAGATCAGTTGTGGCAAACTTCTTTGTTGGAGGACAGACAACATGATTTCCTGATACAAGCTTGTTCATGTTCTTGAAGTTGGAATGCCCAAGACGTATATACCATAACTGAATTTCATCATTTGATGCTTGAGCAATTAGGCATGTTGTTTCTGTAAAAGGATCAACTTGAGACATATCTAATTTATATACATCTCGATCTCGAACAGCTTTAACAACTACCCATTCTTTGCTAATCTGAAAACCTGGCTTCAAAATATAACAAAAAGAATCATCAAAAAGAACAGAATACGATTTATCAAAAATTTGGGAAACGCTTAACAAATTAAAGTTCAATTGTGAGCAGTAGTTGACTTTATCAAAGCGTGTTATCCCGTTGGATACTGTTCCCTCGCCTGTGATTTTTCCTCCTGCATCACCACCGAAGACGACGTGTGTACCATCTTTTAACATAAATTCTTAAAGTAAGGCATGATTGCCTGTCATGTGCCGGCTACACCCACTATCCATATACCATGTGTTGATAGGTCTTCTCGGGCATACCTGCAAGACAAAGAAAATTAAGTTGAGTTATCGACCCAAGTCGAGATGGTCTTGGGTTTGCCAAACTTATCAACAATGGTGAATTGTTTAAAATGGAGTTTACTCACATCAGTCTTGTTTTTAATGAATTTACCAATTCTATTATTCACAAATTTTTGATCATTATTAAGAAAATTCATACCATTTGAATGACCAATTTTTGAAAAATTTTATTTCCACAATTTTTATCATTCATTCTCACAGATCTTGGAATGAATTGATCTTGAATGTATTATTTTGGTCTCACAGAGTCATTTCTTTTGAAAGATCTCAAGCCTAAGGAAGGTTGGTAAGTTAATCTTTGAAAACCAACGGTTTGATTTCTTTTAAACTGAGGATTAACATAGCCTTTGCTCAATTATGTATTGGCAAATCCTTTCCTTGGTGAACTCTTTCTAAAGTAACAATTTTCTATATTGTGAGTCCTTTCATCACAGAAGGTACAGTACTTATTAAAGTAACAATCTGCTATTGAGTGATTTCTCATATCACATATGTGACAGTACTTGTTAAAAAAACATTCAGCAGTCTTATGATTATACATATCACATATTTCACAGTACCTTTGTGGTGTTTCAAACAAATGTTTATTAACTTTTGATGTTGACGCAACGTTTGATCCTTTTTTAGATTTAGGCGTCGAAAAGTTAATCTTTTGTTTTTGATTTGACAATTTGTTCTTTTGTTTATTTGGTTTTGACTTTTGTACATGAACTGCATTCTTAAAATCCTTAGAAACAAATCATTTAATGACAGCGGAAGACTTTGAATCTGAACCTGTTTTCAGATCAGAGTTTGATTTGTTCTTAGGAGTTTGTTTAACTTCTTGAATTAAGTTCATGTTCAAAGTACCAGCAGACACAAATTTTATTGGTTTAAATTGAGTTGCTTGATTTGTTGTCTTTGTTTGATTTTCTTGACTCTTATTTTGTTCAGTTTTTGCTTTACTCAATTTTCTTCTTCTTCTTTGGTTCCTTGATTTTGTAGAACTTGATTTTATTTGAGATTGAACATCTTCAGGTGAAGATTCTTTTTTAGTTTCTTTCTCTTTCTGATCTTTTTGCCATTTAATAAACTCTGGATTATTTAGACCATAAGAGTTTGAATCTTTTGATATTCCTTCTTCTTGTTTTGCTTTATCTTTGTTTTTAGAGTTTTGTTTATTATTTTTAATGATCACTTCTTCCAAAACAGATTCTTTGGGAACAAATATTTTCTTAGTTTTCGGTAGTGGTTCATATGATTTTACTTTTACCGGATGACCGTTTTTGATATTTTCAGTATCTTTTTCTTCAAAGATTTCAATATTGGTTTTCTCTTCTTCACTATCAGACATCTTGTTGTTTTTGTTTTGAAAAGCTTTAAGTTTAGCTTTATTTTTAGGAGAATGATCATGCGTGTTGAAGTTCTCTGGTAAAGTGTTTGTTATAGATTCAGGCATTGGTTCGTGTTTAAAACCTAAGCCTGCTTTTTGTTTATCCTTTCATTCACGTACCAGTTGTTCCACAATTGGTTTGGAACTTTTGACTTTTGCAAGATCAACTTGTGTAGCAGCATGTGCTATTTTCTCCTCTTCCAAGTTCTTAGTCATTTCTTCAAGTTGTTTGGAAACAACTTCTAGTTCTTTCAAAGTTTTGTTCCATGAAGTTTGTAAAGAAATGATCTTTTCATCTGATATTTTGTGGTCATTTTTAAGTTTATTATGCATTAATTCCTCTTGCTTGAGCTTTTCACAAATTTTGTATGAGTAAGTTCGGTAATATTCTACATGATCAAAGCAAGATTTGGTGCATAGTTTTTTTCTTACTTCAGCTGGTATTTTAGGATATTTAGGTGAAGTAGTCTCAGAGTTAGAAGATAAATTTTCAACCTTTGGTTGATCTGACTGTGCCATTAATGCAACTTCTTCTGAATCCTCTTTAGGATCAGATTTATCACTCAATCATACTTTTCTTCTTTATTTTCAGAGTCATCTTCAGCCTTTGGATCACTGTCTTCTGACCAGTCTTCACCTTGAATCTCTGCAATAAGAGATAAACTAGAGGTTAAGTCAGCTGTAAACTGCTCTGCATATGCACTCCAGTCATATCCATCCTTGATGCTCACGACAAGAGCTTTCTTAGGCTCTTCAGAAGACTTAGATTCATCTTTAAGTTCAGGCATTGGTAGACTTTGATATGGCTTTTGGAATGTCTTCTGAGACTATTATGGATATCTTTGATTGCTTGAACTCGCTTGACCATTCCCTCCTTTGTTTCTGGGAGCTTTGCATTCCTGTGAGAAATAGCCATAGCTATTGCAGTTGAAACACCTTGACTTAGATTTGTCAAATCCAATAGTATTGTTAGCACATGGCTTGTAGTTCCTGTTGACATAAGAATGTTTCTGGGTTCTATATGTAATCATCACTATTTGCCAGTTTAAGTCCATCTCTTCTACATCGTCTGGATCCATCTCGAATAAGTTCTGCAAAACAAGATCTAATTGTGTTAAATGACTACCTTGATAAGCTTGAAAACTAGCCATAAAAGCAGTATAAGCAGTTTTGGACTCCTCATCCTGTAATAGGATGTTAATAACATCTTTAACTTTGCTAGTTTTAGCAGAGTTAGAAGATGGAGTCTCACTTTGAGGTTTAGAGTTTTGAGGTTTAGGAGGAGACTGATGTTGTGGTTGAGTTGCATAAGCAGGAGCACTTGTATTTAAAGAATCTGTAAAGAACCCTGTTCTAACAAACAAATCACCCTCTTCTTCTTGTGAATTCTCATTCTTTGCCATAAAGGCATTCTCCACTGTGCTAGCTGGAGATGCAACATATTTGTACTGAGACATTGATGCTGCTCTATCATTGTTTCTTGGGCTTTCATCAATCTCAACTGACTCAATTTTGGCAATCAATAGATCAAGATCCATAGGGAATTTTTTAGTGTGCTTCAACAATGTCACTGTTTGTTTCCATGAGGATGGAAGAGCATTGAGAAGTCTGAAATTTAGATCTTTGAGATCATTTTTGATGCCAGCAGCTGACATCTCAGTTGTAAGTTGCATGAATCTTTACTTTTCTTAGATCATCACCTTGTAACCCATCTTCAGGATAAGGTTCTGGAGAGTCTTTTGTGTTGACAAAACCTCTATCAGGACCATCTGATGTAATTGGGATATGAGGTCCTTTTTCTATTGACTTCCACAAGTTAGTGTTAATAGAATTAAGATGATGTTTCAATCTAAGAGACCAGTTCTTAAAATCAGCTCTATTCTTTAACTTAGGAACTCTATTATCAGAATTTTCAGATTTGACCATTTTGAAATTTTGTTTATAAGAAAAAGATTTGTTTTGTTTTTTTTTTTAGTTTTTGAATTAAAACAATGAATTGAAAATATTTTTAGATTTTTAAATTTTGAAAAAATTTCTAAGTGTTGAGTTGATGCGCCTAAACTGTGATGAAGCGCCCACACAGTTTTCAAACACCCAACTTTGATGTAGAAACACCTAAGGGACTGCCTTAGTAGAATTCTGAAACGCCCAACTGATAATGCGCCTGAATAGTTGTAATGCGCCTGAACAGTTGTCAAGCGCCTGGGTTGTAGAACGTCAAAACAGTTCTAATGTGCCTAAACAGTGGTTATGCGCCTAGAATTAGTTTCTGAAAAGTTTGTCCAAACAGTTGTAATGCGCCTCAACAGTGGTCAAACGCCTAGACCAAAAACGCCTGAATAGTGTTCAAACGCCTAAACACTTGTCAAGCGCCTATACACTTAGGCAATTTTCAGCGATGTTTTAACCTAATGCGCCTAATTCAATAGATTCAAACAAACTCAAATCTTCTAAAAATCTTCAAAACTTGTTGAATTGATCTAAAAAATTCCAATTAGGTAGTTTATAGGTCAATAATCAATCCTTCATCTTCAATTTCAACAAACAACAACAATAATTCAATCTTCTGATTGAAATACAGTCCTAATATTAAGAACAGGTTCGAACAGAATTTAGGTCAAATTCTCAGATTTGAACAAATTGAACATAAAATTGTGATTCAAATCATGTTTCTATTGATGTAACACAACTAACTTCAACAATTATTTGATCAAATTGCTTATCAATCACAGATTCAAGTGATTCAGAGAGCTAAAAATGTCGATAAGCTCAAATTACTGAACCAACAGCTCTGATACCATTTGATAGGATCAAAATGGATTGATTTGTGATGATATTATGATGCAATTGAATCAAAACAAACACAACTAATCAAATCAATGCAAACATATCAGAAAAATTCATAGTTTTTCATTGATTGAAAGCATAGAAATACAAGTGTAGAGAACAGTTACAATTGGTTCAACTGATTCTAAGGTTTTATTAGTCTAGTCTTTGTGCATTTCTTACACAATACATAATCTATGCTATTTATACTATCAAATAAAACAAAAAGGAACATATATTTACAAATAAGTCCCTAAACTATGACAAAACTATTAATAAAGACAATAAAGACTAAATGTTAATCTTTGAGAGGCTTCTACAAGTTCACTTTATCAAAACTCAGCAATCCACTCGTCACAGATCCTTCCCCTGTAATTCTACCACCTTGTGAATCTCCATCAAATGCCACAGTACTTCCTTGAATATGCTTGAAGTCATGAAGGAGGGAACTGTCTCCGGTCATGTGTCGGGAGCATCCACTATCCACATACCATAAGTTGTTGGACCTGTAAGGACGACCCTACATGCATAAACGAACTAGTTAGATTGTGGAACCCAAGCCATGATGGTCTTGGGTTGTCCGTTTCTATCCATCACTGTGACCTCTTCATATTTTCCTCTAAGTTGTGTTTTAGACAAAGATGCTTTGACCAATTTTTGTGGATTTCTTTTTGGTTTGATTTCATCAATTTCAACTGAACTGTCAGAAAAGTATGCAAATCTTTGATCCCGGTTTCTATGTAGAAATTGGGCATGTTTTTGTTTTTCAGAAATCACTTTCGTTTTATATCTTGGATGAGAACTCAGTGATTGTTTCATATGATTATTAAGGTTCTTTTAGGTACTCTTTGACTTCCATTGATCATAGTAGTCCTTGTCAGTATTTGAGACCCATGAATGGTTAAGGTCTGTTGGACTTTAAATTTTGACTTTGTCAGATGAAATTGGTGAAATAGGCTTGTTTTGAGGAATTCTTAAGCCTTTTTGGTTAAAGTAGCAATCAGATGTGTTGTGATTAGTCATATCACATACAGAACAATACTTGTTAGAATAACAGTTTTTGGTTGAATGATTGTTCATGTCACAGATAGAGCAATACTGATTAAAGTAACACTCATCTGTATTGTGATTAGACATGTCACAAATGTCATAATACATTTGTTTGTCCTTTGACTTTAATGAAGAAGCCAAATTAGTTTTCTGGGTGGTAGCAGATTGTTTCACAATTCTGCTTTGCTTAAGTTTTGCTAACTGATTTTGCTTCTTTTTGCTCTTTTTCAACTCTCTTTCAAATTGTTCCACATGTTGTTTATTGCAATTGTCAAAACCTATTCCTTGTTTATTTTTAGATGATGATGATGAAACAGGTTTTACATTTGGTTTTTTAATCAAAGTGGATTTCCCTTTGGACACTGAGGGAACTGTAGCTTTCTCTTTGAAGTTTAATGAAACCTTTTCTGATTTGCTGGAAGTTTTAGGAGATTTGATCTCACTATCAGATCTGCTTTTAGTAGAGGATTTCATAGAACTTTCAACAGTTTTATTCATCTTGATATTTTCAGGAACAAACTTTACAAATGGCACAATGGCTTTGACTGGGCTGTTAGTTTTCTGGACAACTACAGGTTTGTAGGAGCACTCTTTGATCTTAATTGGATGACCCAATTTGATTTTATCCTCATTAGTTTCAATGTAAACACTCGGTTTGTTTTAAGGATTAGTTGTTTGTGAAACCATTGTTTTAGTTTCACTAACTTTAGATTCAGTTGAATCAAATTGGGTGAGTGACTCGGGCATAACCGTGTAGTTGTCATTATATGGAGGAGGACAAGTTTTGTAACCTATCCCAGTCATATCCTTGGCCCCCTTTTAGGAATCGCAACTCTTGCAGCTTGACAGATGAGAATTGAAACTTTTCAACTTTCACTTCAGTAGCTGATTGCTCAGCCTTTGTTTTGGTCAACAATTCAGTTAACCTCTCATTCTCAGCTATATGGGTAAACTTTTCACCATGGAGTGTTTCCAAGTCAGAAAGAAGGGATTTGATTTTGACTTCAAAAATTCTCATTTCTTGTTTCAACGTGTCAGTTTTCACTTTCTCTTCTTTTATTTTATTAGCCAATTTATGATTGTGTTCTCTGTATCCCTGTACTTCGAGAACACATTTATCAGAACATAAATTAGATTTTAGCTCAAATGGCATTGGAATTGGGCTATCATTAATGTGAGCCATAAGTTCATGGTTCTAAAATTGAGGTTGAACTTCCTCTGCATATAGGCTCCAATCACACACTCCATCTTGTCTGATGACAAGTGCATTGGATGTTAGTTGGCTACTTCCTTGAGCTTGATGAGCCAATTGAGGTTGTCTTTGATAAATTGGCTTTTGCTGATTATGATGCGGATTTTGATGATGAGTAATTGACTGAAAGCTTGAATTGAGTTGAGATGAATGCTGACCATATGAGGTTCTTTGATAGTTGTTGTTGCTTTTTCTGGAGTATTACATTCGCTAGAGAAATGGCCAGTCATTCCACAGTTAAAACACTTAACTTTGGATTTCACATATCCAAGCTTTGTGTTCTCATTCAGACTCAATTTCTTCCCTTTTTGGAAGAATTTCTTGGCTCTCATTGCAATCATGGCCATCTGCCATTGCAAGTCCATTTCTTCAACATCATCAGGATCCATTTCTTCTAGATCTTCCTGAATTAAATGAGCTGAGGTGAGTCTGTGCCCAAGATAAGCCTCAAAGCTAGCAACAAAGGCATTGTAAGTTTCCTTTTGCTCTTCAGATCTTTGCTCACTGGGCATACTAGTGGGTGTTACTGTGGGTTGAGCAGAAGATGATGGTTTATGTTGTTGTGGAGCAGCACAGAATCCAGTTGTCTTTGCTTGATCTCTTGATGAGAGAAAATCATCTTCTTCAGTCACAAAATCATTCTCAATAGAATGAGTTTCCGATGGAAACTAGTATGCCTCAATGACTTGAGGTCCACTAAGATTTTTGCTTCGTTCAACCAAATCTAGAGCTTCAATTTTGGCAATCATAATATCTAGGCTGGTACTCTCCAAATCAAGAGTGTTCTCTAACATAGTAACATTCTGTTTCCAACTTTCTAGCAAACTGTGCAGCATTTTCTTGTTCATTTCTTTTTCTTTGTAAGTAACCCCCATAATCTCAAGATCATTCACCAATTGTACAAATCTATGCAGCTGCCTGGAGATTAACTCTCCTTTGGTATGGTGAAAGGTTTCATATTGGTTTATCAGTTTATCCTTATTAATATCACTAACCTCACTGCTTCCTTCACACATTATCTGCAGTGCATCCCAAACCCCTTTGGCTATTCCATATTTTGCCAGCCTCTTGAGAACATCGATTTTTAAAGCCTGAGTTAGAATGGAGTAGGTTTTAAGGTTATCTTGATTTTCTTATATTCTTCATCATCAAGATTTAAGTTTGGATCCTCAATGGGGATTCTAGCAGTCTTGTACTGAGCAGCTTGATCAGCAGTGAGTGACAGAGGAATGTATGGCCCTTTGCAAATAGAGATCCAGTAATCTGGATCCACACCTATAATGTAGTTTCTAAACCTTATTTTCCACTGCTTAAACTCAGATTTGTGTTTAAGCATCGGAGGTTTAGAAGCATGACCAAGTTCAGAAAAATTAGTAGAATCCATTTTGATTTAATGATTTTAGATGTTTCGAGTATTGATTAAGTTGATTTTATGTCTGGAATGTTCAAACAATCTAACGTCCTGGTGTTTTTGATTATCAGTTCTCAGAGAGATTGCGGTTAGTCTGATTTGAAGATGTTTCTTTGCAGTTTCAGTATGTATATTTATTAGAAGTATAGAACTTGCTAATAAACAACTCAATCACCAGATCAATCGATTTTTATTAAGATCTGCACTGAGTTTGAGATGAATTCAAGATCCAAGGCTCTGATACCAATTGACTGGGTCTGACAATAAGAATCTCAGTTGATATGACTCAACTTAGGATTGAATATGATGATTGAGTCAGTGATTAAGTAGCGGAAATACCAAATCACAAAACATTTAATACTGAAAATGATAATAAATGCTTTGTATAATGATGTGAGTAAACAAGATACAAAGATAGTTGGGGTTACTATTGAAATGAGTAATATTATCAATGTTGAAAGAAAAAACTTACAAACTTAGGTCATACTGTTCTATTTATAGGCATACACATTGCCTGTACAAAATGACTAATCTACCCTGACAACTATACATTAGAATACTAGTCTAAGTGTACAATATCATCAGCATTTCTTAGTGTTCATCCTCATTAGTTCATGCGGATGAGAACTCTTCATCAGCATTTGTTCTTGTTTGTCTTCAGCATTAGCTTAACTCATCCGCATTAGTTAATGCGGATGAACAAGTTCTTGTAAGCATTTCTTTTCTTCGTCCGCATTAGTTAATGCGAATGAACAAATACTAGTAAGCATTTGTTCAATGGTCATCCGCATTAACTAATACGGATACTTCAACACTTGTTCTTTTCTTTTGTTTCTTTTGCTGCATTTCTTCATGAATCGTCTTCTGAATTTCTTCTTAGTCTTTGGTGTTTTCCAACCAGAACAACCTTGAACCACTTCTTGAATTGGCATGTATGATCCTTTCAGGGTCCAACACATTTTGAGTAGTTAAAGCATAGGCCCTTTACCAACCCATGGACGAGGCAGCCCAAATCATATGGGATTTGATCCTATCCCCCGGATTTATTGGATAGGCAGTGCAGGACAATGTGCAACAAGAACTTCAAATTGTAAGAGAATTTGAACTTGTAGACTGTAGACTTGTGCACATCGCCGCCATATCCCATCTGAGTGTAAGTGTCTTCCAACTCAAATTTGGGGAACTCAGTAGGGGTGCCCTCATCATGAAGCTCCAGATGCTCCCTGATGGTTGATTCAGCAATGATGATCTCTTATCCGCAGATCCTCGAACGAATGACCCGTTCACCATTTAGCGTTTCATCTTGACCATTGGCCTAGAATTCGGCCATGTGCTTAGAGTAGATAGTGGGGTTAACGATGAGGGCTGTGAAGTATGCCGATTGGGACAAAAATTCGATGATAGGGGCAAATTCGGCATCCTTTGAAGAGTCAAGGATAACGACCTGATTATGTTTGGGATTTAGGGCCATTGTTAAGAGGTAAGGTAGGATTGAAGAAATTTGGAAGTGAGTAAAGAAGATCGTGGTAATTTTGGGGCTTTTGTTGTAGTAAAGAAAGTAAAGAGAGAGATTTGGAAATTTTAAATGGGGGTTAAAAAGCAAAGCGATAAGGTGAAAGGACAGTTTAGGTTTTGATTTCACAGAGGCGGTAAACATTTAAAATATTCTGACAATTATAGCTAAATTTTACTTTTTACAAAGTGGGGCCCAAAGATTTTGTTACACAGTTAAAATGTTCTGATACCAATTACAGGATCGGTATTGGTCTCTCAACACAAGTTTTGTATCTCACAAACTCACTAACTCTCAATCGGTTGATGAAGAGGAATCTCTAACTAAGTTAATAATATAATAAGTTGATGAACACAAGAATGGTTTTCAAGATACTTGTATATATTATTTCTCAACTCAGTATTACAAGACTCTTACAAACATGTTTATATAAGTTACAATGAGAAAACCATATATACTACAATCTACAGCCGGTTATACTTAGAAAACCAGCTGGAATTTTCCGATAAGAAAATACTACATTACTAGAAGTAAAATATCTAGGATAAAATAATATCCTAGATTAGGTAGTCATGACAGGTCCATGACTTACCTTTTGTCACCAACTAAGTATGGTAACTGTAGTAACTGAAAAAGATAAACAATGGATAAAAGTGTGGTCAACTACATGGGAGTAGGAAAAGGCAATGCAGTGTAGAGTTGTCAGCGGATGTCAGACAGCCCGTACTTATGTTCACTGGTTCGTAGTTGATTCTTCTGAAGGTAAAATTGCTTCGGAAGAATAAGTTCTTCTAAAGTCATTTATATTTCAGAAAAATCAACTTCTTCCAAGTCTTCTACAAGTATTTGTGACTTCATTCTTCGGAAGACTTTGTCTTTGATCTTCTAAGTGTGAATGCTTTGGAAGGAGAATTAATTGGTCTTCATATACTTCGGAAGACTTGATTCTACCTTCGAAAGTTCTTCATATACTTCGGAAGTAAAACTACTTAGTCTCGGAAGACTTAGTTTTACTTTCGGAAGTTCTTCATACTTAAGCTTTGGAAGATCTTCAACTTGTCTTTGGAAGAACAACTTTAGCTTTGAAAGACTTCTTCAATTGTACTTCAAAAATATTCTAAGTGTTGTTTTAGTTGCACCAGCCTCATATGATCCAACACCAGCCTTATTAGATCCAATAGTACTCCCCCTAGGCTGATGCTACCAAAACTTCACTTGTTTCTTCTCCTTAAAGTCTTCAGTGCTAGGGAAAGAAGGTATTTGTCTATCTCTGAGTTTCTTCCTGATGCAGTAGAGAGGATGTTATACAAGTCATCCGTGGATAGTATATTCAGTTGGTAACTATGGATAACATGTCTCCTCTGTTGTGCCCCTCGGAAAATAGTTAGTTGATGAGAACCATAGTCATATTCCCATCTGACTATAGGTTTTGAAGTTTGTCCCTCAACTGTTTGCAGGAATGTTCTTCCCTTGATGGTTGCTCTTTCCACTTTAGCTTGTGCTTTCAGTTTCATTTCATTGATAAGAATGCTACTCAAATGATTTCTTATATGAGTAGCAATCAGAGAGCTGGAGGGTTGGAGAATGGTCTCTCTACAAACTCAGCAATTTCAAATCTGCTTGAGTGTAGTAGAGCGGATGTATCAAGTTTGGTTATTTGACCATTCTCCCTTTGAATTATGAAGCTTGAGTCGATTCATCAAACCTTCACCGGACAATTAAGCTTATGGGAGTGAGGGGGCTGGTTGGTAGCATATTCCCTTTTTTTGTGTCTAGCAGAGTCACCAACCTTCTTCTTAACTTCTTCTCCTTTTCTTAAAGAGTATCATTGTTGACGGCTAGAAGCTGGAGATCCTAGTCCAATGTTCCTCTAGGTAGATAAATGAATGCATCTCTTGTGAGGGAACAGAAAGAGCCATCAATGTATTTTAGTTTAATTGACTCTTCCTCACAAGAGATGTTGCTTAAGGTTGTGAAGTTGATGAGCTTCCTTTTGATCTCCTTAAATTCTTCTAAGGATAGGGACTTGGAAAGTTCAAAAGATGGTTTTGGTTGAGATTGGGTTCTGGGTTATGTTTTGGGTTTAAGGACTGGTGGAGGTGGAAGTTGTTTAGAAATAGGGGATGAAGGTGTGGTAATGGCTGATGGTGTGGGTTTGGGAGTTGAGGGTTCAGAGGTTGGTTCTGTTTTGATGTGGGAAGGATGAAGGTGTGGGAAGTGGCTTTGTTGGTTATGGTTTGGGTTTGGGTTCTATCTTCCGATTGCTTTGTTTCCAAGGCACCTCCTGCCTTCTTCCTAAGCAAATGTTAGGCTTTATGTCACTGACATGTTGCTGTAGGGTCTTCTCAGACATGGGCCCCACTTGCCTGCTAGTGAAGCTATGGGCTTTAAGGTAGGTTTTCATTTATCTCCATCCTTCTTTGCAGAAGCAAGTATAACTTCTTCTTCTTTCTTCTTTTTCTCCCTTAGCCTTTCCCTCGCAGCCTTCTTTCTTTCTTTGTTGATATCCTCAGTTTCTTTGTAGAAATGATACATGATCATATCATGATCATGAGGGGCCAACTCCTCCATTGTATAGCCTATTTTGTAGAGAAAGGCTATCTTTTCCTTCCTATCCTCAGCCTCTACTTCCTCCCTTTTTCTTTTCTCCTCCTCTTTGGCTAACCTTGCTGCCTCTTCTCTTTCTTTCTACAGCAAGGTTTCTTTCTCAAGCTTCACAAGTTCATCAACTGGGAGAAGAAGCATTTGATCATCTTCTACTCCCAGGCTGATGAGCCTGTCAATCATCTCCACCCTCTTCTGATTATTGATGCTTTCACGAGATACTGCTGCTGCTTTCATGCTTGCTACAAGCAACTTCTTAGTATCAACTTTTCCTTTCTTTCTCAGCTTTTCCAACCTTTCCTCCATTAGAAGCTCTTTAGCAGTGAGCTTTCTCTTCCCTTTAGGATCATAGGAAGATTCAGCCTTGGAGATTCTGGTTTTGAAGATTCTGGTTGAGGTGGTAGAGATTGAGCTTATGGTGCTGGCTTGAGAGGGGTTGAAAGAAAGTCCTCATTGTTGATTTGAGAATCTAGATCAAGAATAGCTTCTATAATCAGCAGTTCATCAAACACAGAGGACAACTCTATAATTCCTTCCGCAGCTTGGACTTCAGCTTTAGAAGTAATTTCAAGAGCTTTGAAAGTAAATAGAAATGCTTCCAAAGCTTTAGCTTCCACTTTGGAAGTTGTTCTCATAGCCTGGAAGTAACAAAAATTGCACTATCTGTCCCTCTTGAGCCAGTTGTTGGGCCATCAGTCTGTGTATCCCCTTCGAAGTCAATCTTAGGTTTAACAGAGACCTTAGGTTGACCAACTTATTCATCAAAGGTAGATGATGCAGTTAACCTTGAAGCTCTTCAGCCCCAAAGTAAGCAATGGCAAGATCAGGTGAGGGTTGTTCAAGTGAGGAGTTTACAGAAACTGGGTTAAAAATCTATTAAGGTTGATAAGCATCCTTGGGTCCCGTTGAACTGAAATGGGAGTGGATGGAGGAAAGATGGCTGCAAGTTATTGTTGTTTGGGGTTGAAGGAAGAGATAGTAGTATGGGGTTCCACTTGAGTTGATATCTCCTCTTGAGAGTAGGCAGATATATCCTCATCATGTCTTTGTTTTTGGAAATTCTACCCCTTTTTGGTAGCATCACCTTGAGAAGTAGATTAGCTAGAGGAAGAACTCAAAGAAACTTGAGTATGTACATGCCTAACAAACTTCTCAATCTGTTTCTCAGCTAGTTGAGCCTTGAGATTTTCAATCTGAAGTTGCTGAGTGGCAGACCTAGTTTCTAAATTCTTAACATTTGATTTAAGATTGTGACTTTAGAAAGAATGTCTTTGATGGTGAGCTGCATACTACCCTTATCTTCTTTGGAACAATCATCGGGAGATGGGATAACATACCTAGTATGTTCATCCTCATCACCAGTTGTGGTTTCTTGGTGCCCTGGATACCCTTGCATACTGATGTCTCTTTCCGAGGCATCAATGGGCAAGGTAGCCATAGATACAGTCTGACTGATGTTACCACCATCCTAAGTGGTTACTAAAACACTCTCAGTAGTGGAATCTGAATCTATATCAGTCACCTCTACTCCGATTGGACTCACCTCAGTTTGGTCTTGCTGATGTGGGTTAGATATCAGAGGTTCCCATGGGCTCAGTTGATCTAAAGAGGGTTGAGGTAGATCAACATCGTGGTCGTGATGTAACATGAAATCCTCATCAGGTCGAGTTAAAAGGTCAAGAATGAATACTGAGGTTATAACTATTGAGCCGAAATCTTGGTCAGCACCTAATGGCTTGGCTGCAATAACAGTTGAGCCAATGATGTGGCTATCCCTTTTTAGCCTCTCAAAAGAGTGTTGAGACTAACCCTAAGGGCTTATGGCTTGAGTAATGGGCTTATCAGGTTGAGACTGAAGAGACTCAACACTAATATTGAGGTCAATTGTGGAGGATGGTCGGACCTCTGGCTGAGTAAGAGCCCTGAATTCCACTCTAGCCTTTTTGGTTTGAATAGAGGGGACTTGACCAATCAGAGTAGATTGACCAAGGGTTCGTTTGGGGCATCTTTGGTATGTGATTTTTATTGGGTGAGAAGATGTGGATGGCAGTGTGGTGGTGGTGTATGGTGGGGGTTCATCACCTACTGGGCTTGCAGGGATGTCACCATGAGCCATTGGCTCAAGCATACCTGGAAGGAGATAAGTGAATCTTCCAGTAAAGTTGGTGGACACCTTCTTCAAAGTCTTGAAGAGGCTTCATGTGAGGGACCAGTAATACATGAGCAAATTGTAGTTTATCCTTGTACAACTGACAGTTGATGATGTGCTGAATGAACTGAGGATACATATAGAATGAATCCCTGGTGAGATTGCTACTCAAATTATGTAGCACAAACCTTGAGTAGTCGAAGCGGATGCCTTTTACCAATCCATGGACTAGGCAGCCCAGATCATAGGGAATTTGATCCCATCCCCCGGATTTGTTGGATAAGCTATGCAGGACAATATGAAGCAGGAACTTCCAGTTGTAGGAGAAGTTGAACTTATAGACTGTAGATCTGCTCACATCTTCTCCATATCCCATTTAAGTGTAGGTTTCTTCCAAATCAGACTTTAGGAATTCTGTAGAGGCGCCTTCATCATGGAGTTCCAGATGCTCCCTGATGGTTGTTTCACTGATGATGATCTCCTGTTCGTAGATCGTTGATCTGATAACCCTTTCATCATTGATTGTTTTGCTTCGACCATCTACCCAGAATTCGGGCATGTGGTTAGAATAGATGGTGGGGTTAGCAGTTAGGGCAGTAAAGTATGTTGATTGAGAATGAAATTGGATGATAGGGATAAAATTAACATCCTTTGAAGAATCAAGAATGGCGACTTGGTTGTGTTGGGGATTCAATGCCATTGTTTAGATGGTAACTGTTTGATTTAAGTAGGAAAATACCAAAGCAAGATGAGAAAGATGAACAGTGAAATCTTGGGATTTTGATGAACGGTAAAGAAAAGTAAGAAAGAGAAACAGCTGGTAATTTTATATGGTAAAAATCCATTAGATAAGGTGAAATGATAGCTGAAAAGATGGTTTGAGGTCCAAGTGGATGTAGGCAGAAAATGATATGATGAAAGAGGTTTAAAATTCAAGCTAATTACTGTTCTCTGACAATATCTCTACAGTAAAATCTCGTGGGGCCCAAAGATTTCAGTTGCATAGTAACATTTCATCCGAGAGTTAAAACTCTTTCGAAGACAAATTAGTTTGTTTCTGAAGATTTTCTTCCGAAGGCATTTTCTTTCCGAAGGCAAACTTTGGTTTACAGCCACGTTTGCTTCTGAGAACAATAAATGATTCTGAGAATTAAAGTAAATAGGCTTCAGAAAACTTTTTGACAGATAGTCAAAATTTCTTTCGAGGCCAAAAACTCTTCGGAAGAAAATGTTCTTGAAGGAATTTTACTCTTCGGAAGAATTATGTAAAACACTTCCGAGGGTAAAATTCTTTTTGGAAGATTTATCATTTAGAAAATTTTTACAATTTTGAAAAAACATTCTAGCAACAGGGCTTAGATTGTATTTAGACAAGATAGACAAGACATATTTTAAAAGGATTTCAAAAGAGAAAGACTAGTCAATGTTAATCATCCCAATAGCTGTGATTAAATATTTATATCTTTGTTCATCAAAGACTTTTGTGAACAAGTAAGCGTATTGTTCATTTGAACTGACTTTGACTAGCTTCATTAGATTTTTTTCATAAATATCTCGAATGAAATCATACTTGATGTCAATGTGTTTTGTCTTGGAGTGCTTGACTGGATTTTCTGTGATAGAAATGGCACTATTGTTATCAATGTGGATAGGAGTCTCCATGAAGTTGAAACCATAATCCAACATCTGATTCTGAATTCAAAGCAGTTGAGCACAGCAGCTTACAGTAGCAATATACTCAACTTCAGCAGTTGATGTGGATATACATGATTGCTTCTTACATTGCCAAGAGATAATCCTTCCACCAAGGAATTGAAATCCTCCTGATGTTGATTTCTTGTTGATATTGCAGCCACCATAATCACTATCAGTGTAACCATAGAGGTTAAAATCCCGATTCATAGGATACCAAAGACCTAATTTAGTATCTCCTTTAAGGTATCTAAGAATTCTTTTGCAAACAATTAGGTGAGACACTTTTAGAGAAGCCTGATATCTTACACAGATGCATGTTGCAAACATGATATCAGGTCTACTTGTCGTTAGATACATTAGAGATCCAATAATTGCCCTGTACTGACAGTATCCTCCCCCTCGAATTAGGACAAAGATTGTTATTTCTGGGTATAGGTGTCTTGGCATGCTTACAATTTGTCATCTCAAATCTTTCTAAGATATCTTTGACATACTTAGATTGATTGATGAGGAACCCTTCTTCCATCTGCTTCACCTGAATTCCTAGGAAGAAATCCATCTTTCCCATGGAACTTATTTTAAACTTCTTCCTCATGATGCTTTCAAAGTCTTTGCATATTTGTTCATTTGAGAAACCAAATATGATGTCATCAACATAGACTTGTACAAGCGTCATATCCTTCCTAGATTTCCTTTTGAACAAGCTTTTGTCTATTGTGCCTCTTGTATAGCCATTCTTGAGAAGGAACTGAGACATTGTCTCATATCACAGCCTAGGTTCCTGATGCAACCCATAGAGAGCTTCATCAAGTTGGCACACATAGTTGGGATGCTATGGGTCTTCAAATCCAGGTGGCTGGCACACATAGACATCAAGTTGGGACACATAGTCGGTACACCCACTTAGTTCTAATATGAACCTAACCAGGTGGCAATGGACATAAGTTCCATACTTTTTGTCTCTTGAATTGAAGTAACTCCTTTTGCATTACTTCTATCCAATTCTTGTCTTTGAGTGCTTCTTCCACCTTCTATGGTTCCATTTGAGAGAGAAAGCCTGAGTACATGCAGACATTCCTATATGGGTCTGACTTCTTTTTTTCACACCTTCTGAGACATCCCCAATAATGTTCTCAACTGGATGAGTGTTGTGTATCCTGAGCCTAGGAATCACATCTAGTTACATAGATAGATCCAAGTTAGAAAAGTTTTGCTCTGGATTTTGAACACCATCACCAGCTGATGTCTCACATTCAATGAGGATTCATTCAATATAGTTGCCTGTTCCTCCTGATCACTATCTTCATCAGCTTGGTGTTAAATATTTGAGTTGTCAACTGTTGAGTTTTGAGGCTCAGTTGACTGATTACATTATGAAGCTCCATTATTTCCTGAGATATTCAAGCTTTCAGGATTTTCATTTGAAGGAGCTTGATCTTTATTTCTTCTTGGAGAAACGGAAAAAGGTCTTGGTAACTCAAACATTTGATCTTCGTAGGGGTAACCTTGAATTTTTTTTCCAGCTGAAACATTCTCACAAGATGATTTAGAATAGTTTGGAAACAATTCTAAATTGAATATATATTCAGGACCATTTCCCTTAACACAAGGTGTGTGCGCATTGATAACAATGTTGGATGATTCCTAAAATTATTAATTTTTGATATTATACACTCTATATGCAATAGAGGTTAAGGAATATCCTACAAAGATAGCATCATCAAACTTTTCAACAAATTTTGCTAAATTGTCTTTTGTGTTAAGGATGGTACATCTTCTGCCAGAGGAACTAAGAAAGCCAATTAACGATGGCCTCTTGTTCCACAGCTCATAAGGGGTTTTACCATGTGGCTTTACTATAAGAACCTTGTTCTGCACATAACATGCAGTGCTGACTGCTTCTGCCCAAAAGGTTAAAGGTAGTTTTGATTTGGCTCACATAGTTCTAGTAGCCTCAATTAGTGTCCTGTTCCTCCTCTCAGCAACACCATTCTGTTGAGGAGTTTTAGGAGCACTATATTGTCTGGAAATCCCTTTTGACTTACAGAATGAGTCAAGAACTTGATTCTTAAACTCAGTCCCTTGATAACGTCTAATTAATTTTACTTTATGATCTATTTGATTTTCAATTTTAAGAATAAAAGATTTTAAAGTTTCAGCAGTTCATCTTTAGTTCTTGTGAATCCAAGGATTGAAACACGAATTATTAGTTTGATTGAACGAATAATGATCGCGGAATTATCATAACTCATTGTTTAATTAATTGTTTGAGAAATGTAATTGTTACACAAATTGATGAACAACAGATAATAGAAATGGAAAACAAGATAAAGTAATGCAATAAACAAGTTTGCTTCAATAGATTTCTATTAATTCTGAATCAGTTACAATTGATTTTGATTTTTGGATGATATCGTAATTGCTAGGTGTTCCTGGTGTTCTTGCTATTGCTATTGCTATTTTGTTGATTTGATTGATACTGATCTATATTATGTATCTCAAATGAGTGCACCCATGCCTTTTATTTATAGGCAGAGGGATTCACTTTTTACATGGCTAAATGTAATTTTCTTATCCTAGTAAGAAAGTTACAAAAGAAAAATTCTTGACGTGACATCATAATTCATTTCTGAAAGAAAAGCAGTCTTCCGTAGATGTTGACTTGATGACATCACTCCAGTCAGTTTGACTTGTTGACTTCATGTGTTGTACTTGATGATTGTTCATGCAAGTATTTTCTTCTTCCATAGGAATTATCCTTCCGTAGGAGTTGGTTCTTTATCTTCATCTTGAACTTCATCCTCATGAGCAAGCTCTTTCGCAGCAACAGTAGCAGCAACTTGATCTTTGGACTTGTTCTTTAGTAGATGTTACTGTGCTTCTTCAGGAGATCCACAGATGCATATCCCTTGACTTGGTTCTTTTATGTTCCATAGAACATCTACGGAAGTATAAACTTGTTCATCCATAAATAGTTCTTGTACTTGGTCAATTTGGACCAAGTATGATGTTTTCCTGCAATTACACATACAATCAACATAAATAATAATTTGGGTTAACATATATATCCTACATTACATAAGAAAGAGATTAACAAAGGTTCATTACAAGAGATGACTAATCATCTAAACCTATGCAATGGATCTAGACCTAACAATATTCCCCCTTAGGTTTAGACTCTTGTAATCATTTGTTCAAATCTCTCAACTCTTGAACTCTTGCCAAAATTCTTGTGTTGAAGTATGCAACAGCATCCTTTTTATCTTGATATGGATACTTGATCTTCATTTTACTCATTTTCTTCAAAGTCTTATAATTAAGCCCATGAATGTCTTCTTCAGTAGTTAATGTACCAACTACACTATTGTTAGACATTACTTCCAACTCATCTTGCTCAGAGATCCACAGATCAGTGATAGAAGGAGTTTCAGATCTCATGAGTTGACCAGCTTCAAATTTTCTTATTTTGTATGCTTTGGCATAAAGCTTGTCTATCACTTGAATAATGTGCACATATAAACATATGTCACCTTGAGTAACTTTATCATTCAATTTAGGGAAATGCTTATCATGTAAGTAAGATGTGTAGCTTGGATGAAGAAGCTTTATTTCCATTGGATCAAATAGTCTTATACTGGATGCTTTCTTGTTTGGATGATTTCTTTGAATCACCAGTTCTTTTGTTCTTTCAACATATCCCCATTCAGTAATGGGATATGAATATTGATTTCCTTCAATGATTTTTATTGATGCTGAACTCTTGTCTGCATATCCAATTCTCCTTAAAAATTCATCATCAACAAGTTGAGATTAGCTGGATTGAGACTTATTTTGTTTTTTTTCTCCTAATATGATCTGCATCATCCCTTTTAGCTTCCTTCATCACATCTCCCTTGAATTTGTTTCTTAATCTTGTAATGATACCTGAGAAGTCTTTCCATCTTTGATTGATTGGGTAATTGGTGATTGGGATGTTTTGTAGAATAGAGAGGTTTGCATCTGAGAGTGTAAGGAGAGTCTCCATCCTTAGAAGTATTGAACCATCCCAGATTCTCTTTTTATAGCTGCATAATCCCATTCTTAGTCATACTTCCAGGCTATGATCTTGTTATCTTCTACTGATCTTAGGGTTGTCATATGATTAAACAGTTGAATCAGACTTGATTTTTGTTTAGTTATTTCCCTTACTGATGTTCCCAGAGGCCAAATTTTAGTGGGAATTACATCCTTTGGCTCTTTGATAAGTTTTTCCTTCCCTTTGTGCATGTCTTTACTTTCAACCACTATTGGCATAGCAGGGGATGGTTTTGTTTGTTGATTATAAGAAGGATTAGATGCCCCAGTTCTAAATCTAACACTAGTTTCCATTTCAACCTTCATCATATACTGCATCATGCTTCTAAGCTCAGCCACAGTTCTTCCTTTCAATTCATGAGACTTTTAAGTGTGGCTTTACAACCAACAAATCATGTTATACTTGGTGAGCTTTTTGGTGGCGCTATGACCCAATTCATGATTTATCTTCTTAGTTGATTGGTATTTTTTGAAGGTTTCATAGTTACACACTGGTAACATAAACCTAGCTACATCAAACTCCTTCAGTACTTGCATCATCTCATTCATGTTCATCCTTTCCATCATGATATAGGGAAAGCCATTATTGATTGGATCCATGAACATGAAGAATTGGGTTCCTCAAAAATGTCTTCAGTAGACAGCAAGTCATCAGACCTTGCTTCTTCGTCAGCCCTAGGAGACTCATTTTTTGTTAACTCCTCCTACTCAGCATCACTTTCTACTTCAATGTTTTCAGTTGGTTTAAGAGCAGATAGATCTACTGATGGAGTGTGTTCAGGAGACATTAACTTTGTTTTCTTTGGGGAATCTTCAATGATAATTGCTTCATTACTTGTTCTTCCCAGATACTTCCTTTTTTGTTATATTTAATGGTTGGTTCTTTTGGTTTCACTAATGATAGATTAGAAACCAGATGATGTTGGTGGAGCAGCTTATTTGATTTGTTCTTGATGGGAAACCACTTCTTGTACAGACACCTTCTTCTTTAAAGCTTCTATTTCTTCATCTTTACCTTTCAGCAGGTTTGATTGTTCAGAGATAGTTTTCAAGGCTTTGTTGAGCTCAGTCATGACTTTCTCCTTCTTTTTTCTTTCTTTATCAACAGTCTCAAGAAACTCAGTTACAAACTGATCCATAGTGTCAATCACTTCATTACTTGTTTGAATTTCTTCTCTTAACTACTGCATTGTTGCTTTTTGAGTTGAAATTGTTTCATCTTTCTCAATCATCCTCTTTTTCAATTCTCTCAACTTCTCCAATTTTTGATTACTTTTGATGATGAGATTGTTGTATTTAGCAACAAGGAAACTTTTGCTCACATTAATTTCCTCTTCTCTCAGATCATGTTCATCATAAGCAATAATATCAACAAAGTGACTCTCATCTTGTTGTTCCATCAAAGTAGCTTCATGATGTTGTTCAACTTCCATGTCATTCTCCCCCTCAACTTTTAAACAGATTTCTTCTGTAGCACCATCTTTCATTATATCATGTTTATCATCATCATGGTTGATTATTTAAGTAAGAGCAGGGCTTTTAGGTGTTGAGATGGGTTTAGGAAATAGGGGTGAGGAAGTTGGTTGTGTTGTTGTATGAGAAGGTGTTTGATTAAGAATGGGTGAGATAGGTTCTGTGGCAGTAGTGTTTAGTGATGATTGAGATTGGGAAGTGGAGAAAGGTTGGGTGTGCTTACTGGATGGTGAATTCAGTTGAGCTAGTGGTGTTTCTGGTAGGTTTATGAAAGGAGTTGGTGTTGGAGAGTGTGGTTCTTGTTATGGTGAAAGATGTGGTGGTGATTGTTGTATGTCATCAGGTGAGAGTACCTCTGTTGTAGCAGTATTTAGAGATGATTGGGAATGGGAAGGAGAGAAAGGTTAGGTGTGTTCACTTGGTGGTGAATTGAGATGAACAGGTGGTGTTTCTGGCTGATTGGTTAAGGATGTTGGTGATAGAGGATGGGATTCTTGTTGTGGTGGTTTAGGTGACTCAGCTGGTGGTGCTTATTGTTGTTATTGATCAAGGTATAGAGGATCTTAGGGAATGTCTTCATTCTCATTAATTACATGAGCAAACATCTCCATATCTCCTCCTTGGTATTACCCACTTATCTTGTTCAGCACTGACCTCCCAAGGTGAGCTTGAACAAAGACTCCACCTTCTCTTTGAATGTTGGGTAGTTCATCATTGATGATCAGCTGAAGAAATCTGCGGAACATGTACATCTTGTCTTCTTTTTGCAACCTTATATGGTCATATAAGCATCCAAGGATGTATTTAGCATAGTTGTATTTTCTCCCTTCAAACACACTGATGATCCCTGATGAAATATGCCTTGAAAACGTATGCAACCCAGATTTTTTGTTTGACATACACTTCAAGTATGTGTGACACAGAAATCTGTAAGGTTTGCACAATCTTCCTTTCTTGATTTCACCATTTCTGTAATCTCCATCATATCCCATCAAATGAAAGATTCTTTGAATGTGGTCATGATCGAACACATATGGGTGACCCTCTTCTTGTTCTCCAAACTATAGCACCCTCCTGATAGTTTGTTCATCGACCCTTAACTCTTCATTTCTTATTGTTGAGTAAATCATATTTTCATCATTCTCTTCCTCAATCCTTGCTGTGTTCCATAAATCTATCATATGTGATTGATAGATGATTGCTTTCACAGATAATGCATAGAATATTCTTGATCTTCTCAAATAGTTGATTACATCTCTGCATCTTTCGGTTAATGGGTCTTCTGGATTAAGAAAGGCATAAACATTATGATCTTTTGCAAATCTGTTAGCCATTTTGATAATGTTGTTTGAAAAGCGGGGTGATTTAAGTGTGGATTGTTGTATGGAATGGAAAATTTGAATGTTGGTAGAAAAAGGGGTTTAGGGGTTGAGAGCGTTTTTCTAGGTCTGAAAAAGTGAAAAAGTGTCTGAAAAAGTGAATGAAAATGACAACTGTCAAGGTTACCATTTATACTCCCTCGGACAATTTAAAACCTTTATTTAATATTGTGGGACCCTTAACCCTTGTTATCCTTCCGTGGTTATCCACAAGTTAATTCTTCCGCAGAACATTTACGGAAGGTAAACTTTCTATGTTATCCGTATTAAGCAATTAATTCTTCCGCTAAACTTCTACGGAAGGCAATCTTATTATGTTATTTGATGTTTTATCTGTAGGGTACCAATCTACGGAAAGTCAATTTTGTTGTGTTCTTTGTGCTATATGATCCTATCATCATGTTAGATCATTTGTTGATTGCTGTTGGACCTTGTTGACTCTTCTTCATGGCAAATGTACAAGATTGATTTATTTAAAAATTAAAACTTCAGTATCCTACAGCCAAGTTAGTGCTCAAGTTCTAATTTTCTTCATTTGAATGTGATAAACTCAGTTTTTCATACTGATGACTACTCCCCCTAAATTTGTGATTAATCATGAACTTATGCATTTATCAGAAGTTTATGAAGAGAATAGCATGAAAAGCAATTATCTGACCATCTTATTAGCACAGAAAAGAACAAAAACAAAATCTTTTTGTATTTTTATTTATAAGCAGAAACTAAACATATTCACAAGCATTTAAATCATAAATGGGATCATACTATGACATTAATCAACTTTCCTAGGGCATTTTGTATGATGATAGTATATATAGATCTAGTGCAGATTGCAAGTATTATGATCCACATAAATTCAAGCAAGAGTATATTTTCAACTTGACATGTTGTTTATCATGTTTTAGTAGTGATTAAAGATAGACAAATATTGACTCCACATTCAATTCACATTATAGTTTGTCCTCCGTTTATGAGTCAATTCGTCACTTTTCACACTTAAAACTATATTATGTAAATTATAAGCTCTATCTTAAGATTTCATTGAAATCTTTATTAATGCTGATATTATATTTTAAGCTCTTTGAGATAGTATACAATTGATCATATTGGATTCTTTTAGAGCTGCTCCTTTTTGGAACTTTTTGATGATCAGCATCAGGTCACCAGGTCTTTACTTATGTAAAAAAAAGGTGCCTATGAACCCAAGCCTTTGCCCACGCAAAATAGAGGGTTCATGATGCGTAAAGATAGAGGTTATAAAGTGTTACAACTTAGTATGATTGGGTGAGTAAGTTGATCACAACAGGATAAGACTTACTTGCTTGTTCATCAAAATGGAATTGTCCACAATTAGTCACCTTGACATTATGTTGAGCATGTACTTGTTTATTTTCCACTAAAGCTGAACCTACTCACATATCAAATACATCTTATCAGTCTTTAATGTGTGTTAAAAATAGAAAAGTAAACAAAGGTATAGTGTGCTATCATTTCCCATGATATGAATTGCTTTTTCAAGAAAACATATAAATAAAACAATATTTTTGGAGTTTTATATGTTTTGTGGATGTTTTTGGCTATTTCATATAATATATTATTTAGGACAGATCATGCTTTTCTTTGTGATAATGACTAATCTAAGCTGATCATGCCTAAAGATTCAATTAAGAAATTAAATCTTACTGAATCAAAGGCTTTAGTGAATAAATCAGCAAGCTGATTTGTTGCATCCACTTTGATCAACTTGATTAAACAAAATGGTATCTAATTTCTATATGTGTTGTTTTACTATGTTGCACTGGATTAGCAGTGATGAACATATCAGCTGAGTTATCTATGTGTATTGGTGTTTGAAGAAAATTGTAACCATAATCCAGTAGTTTGTTTTGCAACGACAAAACTTGAGAGCAACCAGTTGGAGCTATAATGTATTCAGCCTTTGCTATGGACACTGAAACATTTGTTTGCTTTTTGCTCTGATACCACCTGTGAATCCAAGGATCGAAACAAGAATTATCAGTTTGATTGAACGAATAATGATCGCGGAATTATCATAACTCGGTGTTTAATTACATGTTTGAGAAATGTAATTGTTACACAAATTGATGAACAACAGATAATAGAAATGGAAAACAAGATAAAGTAATGCGATAAACAAGTTTGCTTCAATAGATTTCCATTAATTCTGAATCGGTTACAATTGATTTTGATTTTTGGATGATATGGTAATTGCTAGGTGTTTTTGGTGTTCTTGGTGTTCTTGTTATTGCTTTTGCTATTTTATTGATTTGATTGATATTGATCTATATTCTTTATTTCAAATGAGTGCACCCATACCTTCTATTTATAGGCAGAGGGATTCACTTTTTACATGGGTAAATGTAACTTTCTTATCGTGGTAGGAAAGTTACAAAAGAAAAATTCTTGACGTGACATCATAATTCATTTCTGAAAGAAGGATAGTCTTTCGTAGATGTTGACTTGATGACATCACTTCAGTCAGTTTGACTTGTTGACTTCATGTGTTGTATTTGATGATTGTTCATGATGGTATTTTGTTCTTCAGTAGGAATTAGCTTTCCGTAGTAGTTGGTTCTTTGATCTTCATCTTGAACTTCATCCTTAGGAGCAAGCTCTTACGCAGCAGCAGTAGCAATTTGATCTCTGGACTTGTTCTTTAGTAGATGTTACTGTGCTTCTGCAGGACATCCATGGATGCATATTCCTTGACTTGGTTCTTTTATGTTCCGCAGAACATCTACGGAAGAATTAACTTGTTCATCCGCAGATAGTTGTTGTACTTGGTCATTTTTCCAAATTGACCAAGTATGATGTTTTCCTGCAATTACACATACAATCAACACAAATAATAATTTAGGTTAACATATACATCTTGGATTTCATAAGAAAGAGATTAACAAAGGTTCATTACAAGAGATGACTAATCATCTAAACCTATACAGTGGATCTAGACCTAACAGTTCTTAAAAAGAAAACCCATGTGAATCTTGTGAAATCATCAACAATCACAAGGCAATATGATTTCTTTCCAATGCTTATTATACTTGTAAAACCAAATAAATATATGTGTAATAAGTGTAATGGAGTGGTGATAGAGTTAACCTCTTTGGATTTATGTGAAGCTTTATGTTGCTTCCCTTTTAGGCATGCATCACAGTTGTCCTTACAAACAAATTCCTTTTTAGGCACACCATGTACAAATTATTTTTAACCAATTTATTCATGGTTTAAAAATTAACATGGCACATTCTATTATGCCAAAGAGTTGACTCATCACCATTTGCTTTGGAAAGAAAGCTTGATACTTCACCTAGTGGGGATGCTTTGTTCATATCCAGCTTGTACATATCTCCTCTCCTGGGAGATCTAAGAAGCATCGATTCGTAAGGAATTGTCATCCCGAGTTTGAGGATGATGCACTCATGTTCTGAGAAAAGCATTTGGTACTTTTGATCATAGAATTGAGAAACACTAAGGAGATTGTGTTCAAGCTGTTTGACAAAGTGTAGGAACCTCTGAAGTTAAGAGGCTGATGCAACCAAAGGATACCAAAACAACCAAGTCTTCCAACACGCACTTCGGAACAAAGGTGAACTAGCTTCGAAAGTTTTACACACTCAAGAAAATTGCTAAGTGTAAAATCTTCCGAAGCCAAAGTTCAGAACAAAAAGGTCAGAAGAAACTGCTACGGAAGCTTTACACTTAACTTAGAAAAATACTCTAAGTGTAAAGTCTTCTGAAGCCAAAGACTCAACTCTTCCGAAGGTAAAAGATGAAGTCTTCCGAAGCTCTCAAGACAAAGTCTTCCAAAGCTGTTTAAAGACAATATTGATTTTCTTCTGAAGGGAGAGAAAAGATACCTTTTCCATTAACTTTATCATAAAGCAACCTACTTTCCGCTGCATGCTCTGGTAGTTCACCTGCTATCACTAGTTGGTGAAACTTCCATACTTTATGATAAAGTAGATAAGGTCTTTGCCTGTAAGTTTCTGTTTTTCTTCCATCTTGGCTTTTTGTAATAGGAAAGTCAGTGAGCTATGGCTTGTCATAGTCACTAGTCAAAAGGCAATCTGCCTTTTGACTTTAGGCTGATCTTGTTGTCTAGATTAGTCACTTCCAACTGTCTTTTTGCATATTGATGGTTGTAGGATGTAGTATAAGTAGTCTTGGGTTCTTGTATTCAATATATACTTGTACAACACTTGTAATAGAACTAGAGAAGCAATATCCAACTTCCTTGAAAACTTTATCTTGTGTTCTTGTTCTTGTTTTACTTGTGTTTGTCTTGTATCTTCAGTAAAGGTTCACAGTTCCCTATTTGAATTGTTAAGTGATCTTAAGATCCTCCTAAGTGTATTAACTAAGTGCAAGCTTAAGTACCCTTTAACGGTCCTGCATTTGGTATCAGAGCATTCCAGGCTCTTAATTGTAAGATCTTACCATCTTCAAATCCTCTTAGTTACACACATCACTTAACTCTTTAAATGGCAGCTATCTCCAAAGCTGATATGGAAACTGGAACTATGAAAAAGTCCCCACTGATCACTCTTGAGGATTTTGACACTTGGTGTCAAAGAATGGAAGGCTTTATCAAGTCTTAAGATTCCAGGATGTGGGAGTCTGTTGTCAATGGACCTCATGTACCATGCACCTCTTCAGCTGCAGCTGGTGGTGGCATGATACCAAAGGAGAGGGCTGACTTTTCTGATAAAGACTGGAAAAGATTGACATTGATCAGAAAGCCATGACAGCCCTCCAAACTGCTCTTCCAAACTCCATCTACAGAGGTTTCAAGAAGTGCAAGACCGCTAAACAGCTATGGGATGCACTGAAACTGATGTATTAGGGTTCAAATGAAGCCAAGAAGAACAAGAAGGATTTTTTAAAGCAGCAGTTTGAAAATTTCACCTTCAAGACAGGTGAAACCATGACTCAACAATACTTCAGGTATGTTGAGATTGTGGATACTCTGGTTGATGTTGGGGTAACTATTGAGAATAGGGATATTGTTAGGAAGTTCATGTCCTCTCTTCCCAGACAATGGACACACTACTGTGTGGTCATTAAAAGGACTGAAAACCTCAAGACCCTTACTCTCACTAAGTTGTATGGGATACTCAGTGGATACCAGATGGAGATGAACATGCAAAATACATCTGGTAACTCCAACACTCACCAGAGTTTAGCCCTTCATGTGGTTGAAAGGTATAGTAGAGAACCACAGCATCATCTCATCTGCTACCCTAAAACCTCACAAAAGGGTCCTTTCATCACCTTCCCAGAGACACCAATAGAGAGCTACATCCAAGGAAGTCCCTTCCAAGAGACAAGTTCTTCTCAAGCTTTTGTCTCTACTGATGAAAGTTCAGGAAACTCTCTTTTCACTCTTGAAGACATAGACTGTATCCATCCAGATGATCTGGAGTACATGGAGATAGTTCAGCAAATGGCTCTTCTCACTCACAGAGTCCAGAAGTTCTACAAGATGACTGGGAGAAGGTTTCCTAGCAATGCTGCCATTGGAAAGTTTGGGCTAGACAAGAGCAAAGTCAAGTGTTATAACTGTAACCGGATAGGACACTTTGCTAGAGAATGCAAGGCACCTAAGTCAAATGGTGACAAAGCTTCATCCAGGCTGAACTACACTAAAGGAGGGCACCAGAATAAGAAGCCAAGACAGCAAGCTGTAGTTGCTATTGAAGAAGAAGGCTTTGACTGGAGCTTTCAAGCTGAAGATGTATCTCCAAACCAAGCACTCATGGTTGATCATGATGAAGCCAAGGTACTTGAACATCTTTGCTCTCCTAAATGTATTGCTAAAGTAAATAGATACAGGTCCTACAACTTGGAAATGAGATCTGACATTGAGTCTTTAAATATTTGAAAGCTGATTTTAAAAAAGCTGAAAATGACTATAAACTTAAGATAGAAGATCTAGAGAAAACAGTTTCAACTCTTAAACATGAGCAAACAAACTACAGGACTCAAATTAAGGATCTCATTACCAGGTTGACTGAATGCCAGGCTGAGCTTGTGATCAGCAAAGCCAGGGCAGAAAAATGTGTTCTTGAAGAAGAAACCTTCAAGAACATGATATCCTTATCTCTGCATGCAAAAGTATGTTATCAGAATAAGCAGGGACTAGGATCTAGTGAGATAGCTACTCCACACACTCTATCAGTCAGATCTCCTAGTTGTGGAACTAGTCAAAATGAGCTGCCATCCATAGACCCCAGTGATGAAGAGGATGAAGAGGAGAAGGTGAGGGATGACTTTGAGATGAGTGAAGAGAGTTAATCCAAAAAGGGTCACCATGCTCCTATGGAGGAAAAAAAAGCTGGTTTGAGCAAAACCAAGAGAAAGAACTTGATCAGAAGAGCAAAGAGAAGATCCAGAAAAGCTCAAGAGATCAAGACCACCTTTGATCCCAAACAGAAACAAGTATTTATCTCTGCGGGGTTCAAGGTGATGAAAGCTGAAGATCCTGTCAAGAATTCTAGTACCAAGAGTTCTAGCTTCAACTCACTCCAGCAACAACAAGAAGACTGATCAGCTATGTGTCACTGCTGCACAGCCTGAACCATCCATTTCAAAGGGCAAGCTTCACCCTAAGAAGCCTGCTGCATCATCTAAAAAGGTGGAGAAAGAAAAGGAAAGTGTTCAGGCTTAGTCTTCTTTGGGAAAGAAGACTTTCAGAAGGAAAGATTTGGATTGTGTTATGTGTGGTAGTACTTCACATATGGCTAAGGATTGTCAATACAATCCCAAGAGTACTATCCACATGATTAAGAAGAAAACTTTAGAGAAGAAGAAGAAACAAACAGCTTCGGAAGGAAAATCTGTTTCCTTCGGAAGCTCCAAAATGAAGAAGAAGGCAAGTAGGAAATTACTTTCAGAAGAAAAGTTGGTCTCGGAAGAAAGGAACGCTTCCGAAGCACTGAAGCTTGCTGTAGTGAAAGCAAGATCTTCCAAAGGATCTGTTTCCAAAGCTTCTGAAGCTACAAAAGCTTTTGAAGTATTGAAGGTCAAGCCCAATCTTCCAAAGGTGGTGTGGAAGATGAAGGAAGACCTTAAGACTGAAAGCTCCTCTTCAGCAACAGCAAATGATCCTCAAAGACTGAACATAGGATCACTTACTATTTTATTGCCTTCATCTGAATTTTATAATCCCAAGACCAATGAGGCTTGGGTTTCCAAATGTAGCTAAATCATCTTTTTTGTGCAGGGACAGCCAAAGGCAAACAGAAATGTGTGGATCATTGATAATGGCTGCTCCAGGCACATGACAGGCAATGAGTCCCTACTTCAAAACTTTGAAAGAATTGATGAAGGACCAGTTGCTTTTTGAGGAGATGCAGGAGGTTACATCACTGGTAGGGGCATGGCCTCAAATAGTAAGCTCAGCATTGAGAAGGTAAAATTTTTCAAGGAGCTTGGATACAATCTTTTGAGTGTGTCCTAATTTTGTGACCAAATACATCACATGCTCTTTACTGAGCATGAGTGCATTGTCCTTAATCTAGGGGTTGACATTCCTCAAGAGCATATTCTACTCAGAGCCCCCAGGAAAGGGAACATGTACAAGATGGACTTGTAGGAAACATCTCCCTCTAGAGAGATTTCTTGCTTTCTATCTAAATCAAATAGTGTTGAGTCTTTCCTTTGACATAAAAGAATGTGCCATGTAAACTTTAAGAACATGAATAAACTGATTAAGAATGATTTGATAACTGGAATGCCAAAGAAAGAGTTTACAAGTGATGACCACTGTGTGGCATGCCTGAAAGGGAAGCAACACAAAGTGTCTCACAAGCCAAAGGAAATGAACCCTATCACTACTCCTCTACACATATGGATCTGTTTGGCCCCACTAGTGTAATGAGTTTAGGAAGGACCTCATACTGTTTGGTGATCACAGATGATTTCACAAGATTCACTTGGTTGTTTTTCCTTAGAACTAAGGATGAAACTCCTGAAATCTTAAAGAATTTCATTCTGAAAATTGAGAATCAATCTGATCACAAGGTCAAAACCATAAGATGTGATCAAGGAACTGAATTCAAAAACCAAATCCTTGATACATTTTATGATGAAAAGGGTATTTCAAGACAATACAGTGCTCCCAGGACTCCTCAGCAAAATGGTGTTGCTGAAAGGAGAAATACGACACTTATTGAAGCTGCAAGAACCATGTTGTCTGACTCTAAACTGCCCATCAACTTCTGAGCAGAGGCTGTCAACACAGCCTGCTATGTGCAGAATAGAGTTTTGGTAGTTAAGACACATGGTAAGACTCCTTATGAACTGTGGCACAAAAGGAGACCATTCATTGGTTTTCTCAGAACATTTGGATGTCCTTGCACCATCTTGAATACCAAAGATCAAATAGCCAAGTTTGCTGAGAAATCAGATGATGGACACTTTGTTGGGTACTCTTCTCAAGCTAAGGCTTATAGAGTATAGAATCTCAGAACTAGAATCATTAGGAAGTCAGCCAATATGACTTTCAATGAACACACACCCTGTGTAAAAGGTTCTGGTCTGGATTGGCTGTTTGATCTTGACTTAGTTACCAACTGTTTTAACAAATCTTATGAGAATGTTTTAGGATCTACAGATAACAGGTCAATAGAAGATCCTGATCCATGATTTGGGCTGAGAAGACCAAACAAGAAGACTACTTCAGATCCAGTGGTGACTAACCCTACAATTGAAGCTTCCATCAACACTAGCATGACAAATACTGCTGATTCAAATGAATTGCCTTAAAATTCCAGCTCAGAGGCTCAGAATTCAGGAGAAGGAACTTCAAATACAGGAGGAGGAACTAGAGGTGGTGACAGTGACCAAGAATTTCTTGATGCTGATGACCACTCCATTGAAGACAACATGAATGATGTCATACACTCATTGGATCAAGTCTCTCTTGATAAGTGTGCTGATGTGGTGGGAGACACCTTATTGCCAGATCAAAATTTCTCAAATTTAGATCTGTCTAACCAACTTGCTGTGATCCCTTAACGTCGGATCCATAAGTCACATCCCACCACAAACATCATTGGAAATGTTGACTCAGGGGTAAGAACAAGAGGACAAGCTCATGACAGCCATGTTTGTCTACACTCTTGTTTCTTATCCTAGATAGAGCCGAAGAAGGTTGATGAGGCTTTGAAGGATGGAAGCTAGATTGAAGCTATGCAAGATGAGCTGCTTCAAATCAGAAGACAGCAGGTGTGGAACTTATGCCCTCTTCCTTAAGGGAAGTCTGTCATAGGTACCAAATGGGTATTCAGGAACAAGAAAGATGATAGAGGGATCATCATCAAGAATAAGGCTAGACTGGTTGTCCAAGGATACACTTAAGAAAAAAGGATTGATTACACTGATGTCTTTGCTCCAGTTGCAAGACTTGAAGCTGTAAGAATATTTCTGGCTTATGCTGCATCCAAGGATTTCAAGGTCTACCAGCTTGATGTGAAGTGTGCCTTTCTCTATGGGGTGATTGATGAAGAAGTTTATATTAAACAACCACCTAGCTTTGCAGACCCAGATCATCCTGATTATGTCTGCAAGCTTGATAAAGCCCTTTATGGACTGTATCAAGCTCCAAGAAAGTGGTATGAGACACTATCAACATACCTCTATCAACATGGATACAAAAGAGGTACTATTGATGGGACTCTCTTCATTAAAGAAACAAGAAATGAAACATTGCTAGTTCAGATATATGTAGATGACATCATCTTCGGTTCAACTAATCCAAAGCTCTGCAAGGACTTTGAGATGCTGATGAAGCATAGATTTGAAATGAGTGCCATAGGGGAACTCAATTTCTTTCTAGGAATTCAAGTGAAGCAGGTTGAAGATGGCATCTTCATCAGTCAGTCAAAGTATGTACAGGACATACTTACAAGATTTAATATGACTAACTATAGGGTTGCAAAGACACCTATAGCTAGAAACCACTCCCTTGGTCCTGATCTTGGGGGGGAGTGTGTTGATGAACATCTTTACAGGGCTATGATTGGGTCACTTATGTATCTTACTGCTAGCATGCCTGATATCATATTTGCCACATGCATATGTGCAAGATATCAAGCCAGCCCCAAGATGTCACACCTAATCATTGTCCAAAGGATTCTTAGATATTTTAAAGATGCTCCAAATCTAGGCCTTTGGTATCCGAAGAATTCAGACTTTAATTTGTATGCTTATACAGATAGTGATTATGGTGGCTGCAACATGACTGCAAAGTCCACATCTGGGGGGTGTCAGTTCCTGGGTGGAAGGATAGTCTCTTGGCAATGCAAGAAGCAATCCTGTATGTCTACATCAACTGCTGAAGCTGAATACATTGCTGATGCCAGCTACTGTGCTCAAGTGCTTTGGATTCAGAATCAAATGCTAGACTATTGATTCATTTTCAAAGAGACTCCCATCCACATAGACAACAACAGTGCCATCTCTATTATAGAGAATCCTGTGCAGCACTCAAGGACCAAACACATCAATATCAGGTATCATCTGATTAGAGATGATTTTGAAAAGGGATTGATAAAACTAATCAAAGTTAACACAAATGAATAATATGCTGATCTGTTCACAAAAGCTTTTGATGAACAAAGATTTAAATATCTTGTATCAGCTATTGGGATGATTAAATTTGAATAGATTTTTTCTTAATAACTTAATCAACATTATTTCTTAAAACTGTGTGTCCTAGGTTGTCTAATAGATCACTTCATAAGCCCAGTTTTCTTTGGAAGAAAATGAACTTTTAAAATAATATCTCTTAGAATGATGAAAATTTAACTTCTGAAGAAGCAAAATTTGCCTTCGGAAGAAATTTATGTCTTTAAATCATTTAAACAGCTTATCTGAGATTTACCTTCGAAAGAAATTCTTGAAGTATCTTCCGAAGCTTAAATTTTGGTATAAGTACTTAAATGCATTTTAGGAATAAATTTCTTCCGAAAGCAATTTAGTCTTGGAAGACTCTTTTATTTCTTCCGAAGCCAAAATTTTCAAAACTCTTTTAAATACCTTCCGAAGCAAAATTGCCTTCAGAAGCTTTGATTGCAAAGCTTCCGAAACCAAAATTTCCTTCAGAAGCTTTTACTTTTTCCAAGAAAACTAATTTTTTGGGCGCCTTTTTCCGAAGTAGGACCCACTTGCGGATTTCAAAGTTTATCTTTTGCATTAACTTTATCTCAAATCCAGACTATATCTTTCCAAACTGTTCTATTTCATCTCACTTCTCTCATTGTTCCTTAACCTAAAATTACCCCCAAATTTCATCTTTTTCTTCCTTTCTTCACTGCAAAGCTTCCTCAAATGGCCAATCTTGATCGTCGTAACGACCCTGATTTCACCATGCACCTACACAGGTAACACAATCAAGTTGCCCTGTTAAACTCTGAAAAGGATCCAAGCTTCTCAGACGTGTGTAGGTATCTTTCTTTGTCTCATTACTTCACCTCCTTTACAATGGATCCTCCTCTCTATGAGCAGGTGAGCTGTCCTTTCCAAACACCCATTTGCAGCTGGATGATGAAGCAGGTGAGTTGTCCTTTCCAAAAGCTGCTGTCAACCAATCCTTTGCGTAGATGGGCTACGAATGTGACTTTTTGGTCAAGACCTTCAGGAAGAGGAAGGTCTCATTCCAATGGAGATACCTCCTCCATGCCATCATCCACAGCTTATCCAAAAAACATGGAGGATGGGACCAGATTCCAGAAGACCTCTCCTTCATTGTCCATGGGATGGTTTAAGGGGTCAAACACAGGTACTCTTAGTTTGTATTTACAAATTTACTAGCGAATTTGGATTCCTTAGAATATTACATGTTCCCCCAGTATGTTCAACACATTCTCAACTGTGAATTGGGACCACAGTTGAGGGGAACAGGTAATGTTCTTAAACTTGCACACATGAGGCCCGGCATTTTCAAGATATTGAAAAAGCTAACTGTTGGGTTCTCAGGGGTAGAAACAGCCCTTGTCCCAAAAATGTTTGAGCTCATTGCTCAGGGTGACATCCTAGCAGCCCCAGCTAGTGATGAACCAACACCCTCTACTTCTCACCCACCTCAAATACAACCTACTATCAAAATCACCTACCAAAGAAAATCCAAGCGAACCCTTGCACTTGCTACTGAGCATGTGCAGGCCCCCATATCATAACCCATACAGGAGGAAGTGGAATCTCGAGCTCCCACTTCCCCTAAGGAGCAGACCACTCCTATCTTTCAAACAATCAGTGCTGAGGTTCCTCATGCTCAGCTTGATGAGCTCACAACTCCACAAACAGCCTTAAGCCATCACTCTGAGTCTTAACACTCTAGTGATCAACTTTCAGGGGAAAGCTACCATCCCCAACCTCTTGATCTCAACCGCCCCATACCCAGCCTTGACTTCTACTCTGATGAAGATTTGGGATTCAGTGAGTACCATGAATCTCTCCTCTCTACCCATACTTAAGGAGAGATGAGTGCTCATGTTTCACCCATTTCTAGCCCACATCAGACACCCCAAACTGAGGTGGATCTTCCTGTGATTGTCCAGGAGACCCATATGGAAGAGGCTCTCACTGTTGCCAGTGATTACATCTTTAAGACCTCAACCACGGCAACCCAGCCTCTTGACATTGTCAAGGGGCAGGGGAAATTCAGCAGCCAAGAACCCCATGCTGGTGGTGAAGGAGCAGACCTTGGTTCACCTCCTTCATCCCCCAATGATTCTTCAACTGAAGATGAGGGGAGTCTGAAACTCAGGGTGCATCAACTCAAAGACATCTGCACCCAACTGGTTTCACAGATAGCTCACCTTGAATCACAGGTGACTATCTTGCAAAGGAGGGTCCATGACCAGCAACTTGAGATCACCAATCTCAAGGGCCAGTTTGCTGAGAGACCCATAGGACAAACTCGTCCAGGTCCATAAGAACCTGTGGATGTTATGGATCACTTCCCTAGCTCACCTATGCATGAGGGTGATGCTACCAAAAAGGGGGAGGAAGTTCTTACAACCACAGAACCTGGGAGTTCTTCTTTAAGTATGGACATACAGGACTCACCATCCTATCTTGCAGTTGTCCATGCTCAGCAACCTCCTCTAGATAGTGATCTGGATCTACTTATTCAACAACTATTTGAGGAGGGAGTACCAAGACCAATGTCTACCCCATCTGAGAACCCAATCAGGGGTTGGGGGTATGATAGTGATAGGAAAGCTCTTGTACTCTCTAGAGCTCAGGTTCAACTAGGAATCTTAAAAATTTCAAACCTAAGTTTCTATGAGGGTATAAATCTGGTAGATCTGGCACTTCTCAACCCAAGCAATAATAGACAAGCTGTCAGACTAGCCAATCAAATTCAAGAATAGGTGCTGGCAGAATTCAAAAAGAGAACAGCATCATACAGACAGAGGCTAGCAGTTGAAGCCTTTGGTCAACTGGATGTTGAGGTAGACCCCAAGATTAGCTTTAAAGGGAAAGCCTTGACTGAAGGCCCAGAGGTTGAGACTGTGAACCTTGAGACAAGATCTCCTCTAGCACCCCATACCCTCAGTGAGGCACCAGTTGGTGATGGTGATTCATAACCTCTCTCTGGCCAGAGCTTGACTGCTGAATCATGAAATGAAGGCCAAAGCTCTCCTCAGGCTGAGTCATCAAGATCTATAATTGACAAAGGCAAAAGGAAGATGACTCTTAAAGAGATTGAAGAAGAAAAGAGAGAGAGGAAGAGGAAGCTGAGGGGAGAGAGTTCAAGTGGTTCCCCAGGATTCATGCAAGCTGTAATTCTGGCTGCCCCTGTACCAAACACTAAAGAAGATGAATTAAGGGCAGCCAGGCTCAACTATCTGGGGACCAGGAACCTCAACATAGATGAACTCATCTCTCTCCCCTTAGAGGAGTTAAATGAACTGGCTGACATTGAATTATCAAAGGAGAGGAAGGAAGCAGAGGATGCAGCCTTGACCCTTAAACACAAGGAAGAAATGAGGAGAAAATGCTTTACAAGAACATTCCTATCCTCTCCCTAATTCAAGAAAGTCCTGAGTCAGAGACTGTGGCTGCTGAACAACCTTAAGTAGTTGATAAAGAAGAAAGATTAAAAATGATCAACTACCTGAGTGCCACAGGTCTCTATCAGGCACCTGCACTCCTTCCCTTGCCTTATGATTATATATTATTTGAATACAGTAAGCAGCTGGAAGAGCAAGCCAAAAAGGAAAGGCAAGCTACAAAGAAGAGGCAAAGGGAAGAACCTGCAAAATCAAGAGCCATGATCTAGAAAAGTCAGAAAAAGTCTGCAGAGGATGATGAGCTTCTTGAAGCTGTATGGGTTCTCCGGAAGGAGGCTTGGTCCCATGTCTCTATCCATAATGGATGAGCACATAAGGGTGATCAAGCAGAAGATAAAAAGGGAAAGCTTGTGGACCTTCATTCATCATCAAGTCAAGCTCAACCTGAAGTTGAGGTAAAGGTGGAACCAACAAAGACAACACCACCTGCACCTGAAGCTGCACAATAGCCAACTTCATCTTCTAACCCATAGCAGGGTTCTCCTCCCTCTCCTTTTGAAACTGGGAGAGAGGAGATCCCAACTGAGAGGGAATCCATTAAAGAACCTGATACTGAGGACCAACCCTCTTAGTTAAAATCATCAGGGAGGAAAAAGAGGATGGCCAAAAGAAGATCATCTTCAAAGAAGAAAAGAAGAAAGGCATCATCCTCCTAACATCAGGGTGAGTCAGAACATCCTGAGGAAGTGCATGAAGAGAACTCTCAACCAACCCCTATCATAGTAGAGCCTCTCTTTATTGGAAGACAAATTTTGTCCTGGACATTTGCTGAAGATCCAGACAGATGGTATGTCACTAGATATCAGGGAGAACAACATGTCTACTTCACAAGTGACATGCTTGAACTCCCTCTACATAATCTCTATGACATGAGAAGGTACTTCATGAGTCTGAAGAATCCAGATTCGCTGATGAAGAAAGGAATTCTGAAGATCCTCATGTGGACTATCCCAGTATGAAGAACCTCTCTGTTATGGTAGCATTAGCCTAGGGGGAGTTTGTAGGAACCTCTGAAGTTAAGAGGCTGATGCAACCAAAGGATACCAAAACAACCAAGTCTTCCAACATGCACTTCGGAACAAAGGTGAACTAGATTTTTCTTCTAGATTTTTCTAAGTTGAGTCTGAAGATTTTACTTCTTGAGTGTGTAAAACTTAGTGAAGCGAGTGAGTATGAAGTAAAATCTTCACACTTAAGAAGTAAAATCTTCCGAAGCCAAAGTTTAGAAGAAACTGCTGCGGAAGCTTTACACTTAACTTAGAAAAATACTCTAAGTGTAAAGTCTTCCGAAGCCAAAGACTCAACTCTTTTGAAGGTAAAAGATGAAGTCTTCCGAAACTCTCACGACAAAGTCTTCCGAAGCTGTTTAAAGACAAGAGTGATTTTCTTCTGAAGAGAGAGAAAAAATACCTTTTGTATCAACTTTATCATAAAACAACGTACTTTCTGCTGCATGCTTTGGTAGTTCACCTGCTATCACTAGTTGGTGAAACTTCCATACTTTATGATAAAGTAGATAAGGTCTTCACCTGCAAGTTTGTTTGTTTGTTCCTTCTTGGCTTTTTGTAATAAGAAAGTCAGTGAGCTATGGCTTGTCATAGTCACTAGTCAAAAGGCAATCTGCCTTTTGACTTTAGGCTGGTCTTGTTGTCTAGATTAGTCACTTCCAAGTGTCTTTTTGTATATTAACGGTTGTAGGATGTAGTATAAGTAGTCTCTGGTTCTTGTATTCAATATATACTTGTACAACACTTGTAATAGAACTAGAGAAGCAATATACAACTTCCTTGAAAACTTTATCTTGTGTTCTTGTTCTTGTTTTACTTGTGTTTGTCTTGTATCTTCAGTAAAGGTTCATTGTTCCCTATTTGAATTGTTAAGTGATCTTAAGATCCTCCTAAGTGTGTTAACTAAGTGCAAGCTTAAGTACCCTTTAACGGTCCTGCACAAAGTTTACTTTGTCAAACTTTTACTTAACATTGGACACACTACCTCTACCAGATATGTATCCTCCGACTTCATCTCCAAACTGAACAAGACCTCTATCAAACTGTTCAAACTATTATAGGAGAGATTTGTTCCATGTCATGTGCCTGGAGCATCCACTGTCTACAATCTAGATATTTCCATTTTTATCATGTAGATGTCCCTGGACATAAGGTGAAATGGTTAGTTACTATTGGAAACCCAATCCTTTTTAGTCTTGGGCTCTTCCAATTTAGATGATATAATTGAACTAAAATGTATGCATGGGGGTTCAATTATGGTTTGTGAAGAAGTGGATTAGGCTGCAGCATCTCTTCTGATCTTCCACTCCATCCTATGGTTGATCAAGCTTGATGAGCCAGAAGAGGCTTGTGCAGCATAACTTGCTTTCGAGGCTTATTTCTTCTTAGAAGAAGTTGTCACCACCTTTTCTTCCGAAGCAGTCTTCTTTTCGAAAGGTTTTAAAGGATTCCTTTTGTTCCTTTTGTTTTCGAAGCTACTTTTCTATTGGAAGTGTTTGCTTCCAAAGGCACTCTAGCTTCAAGGGAAAACTTAGGAAGCTTTTGTTTGATCTTTTTTGTCTTTCGAAGTCAGTTCTCCTTTGGAAAAGTAAGCTTCTTCTGAAAGCAACTTGCCTTTGGAAACAAACTTTCCTTTTCTTAACACTTGGGCCATATGGTATGGTCCAAATGTGAAACCCTCATTGATTCCTTCTTTCATAACATTAGATGGATAATGTGTGCTTGCTGGATTGTAGTAATAATCTTTAGCCATGTGGTTATGCATGCCACAGATTATGCGTTCAATGTTAATTTTGATGGAGCAGGTTAATGGTTGCTTCTGGAGCTTCTTTTCTTCATTATCAACCTTCTCCTTCAATACTTGATCCTTCTTTAGAACAGAAATCCTGGCATAAATTCTTTTCCTAAATCAAGATTTCTAACCACTTGAAATCCAACTGATATGAATACACCTTTTTGCTTTTGGGTCTCTCTTTTTTAAATTTGACTCTACCACCTTCTTGGCAGTTTTTCTTGCTGCCTTGATTTTATTTCTTCTAGCTTTGGTGGTTAAGGGTTGATCATCAGCTGTGGGAATAAGGTTATCTACCTTGTCCTTACCTATGGTGGTCTCCATTATTGCATCATTCTTCTGCTCTTTGCGTAACGGGTCAGTAGTTGGAACCTCTTGCTCCTTTACACCACATCTAGGCTATTTAATAGACACAAAGGAGTTTGGTGGAGCAATTTCATTAGTTCCTAATTCACTTTTGTTTTGATAACACACCTTGGAGTGAGAGGATGATACAATGATGGTGTTGAAGTCATGCTCTCCAATGGCATACTTCTTAGCTTTAGCCTCAGCTATCACTAGCTGGGCTCGAGCCTCTGTCAGCTTGGAGATTAAATCTTTTATTTGAGCCCTGTAATTTGAATGTTCATGTTTTAAAGAGGACACAGTTTTCTCTAACTCTTCTATTTTGAGTTTGTAGTAAGATTCTGCTCTCTTAAAATCAGATTTTAGTATATTTAAAGACTCAATATCAGATTTAATTTCCATGTTGTAGTCCGGATACAATTTGACCTTAGCAATACAGGCTGGAGTACAAAGATGTTCATATACCTTAGTGTCTTCAGTTCTAGCCATGAGAGCTTGAGAAGAAGTGACATCTTGCACCATGAAGCTCTAATCTACTTCTTGAGCAACAGCTGCAGTTTGTTGCTCAGTAGATTTGGTTGCAACTTTAGGGGTAGCAGGATGTTGAGAGGCTTGAGTTGCTCTAGGATTAGATCTAGGAGCTTTGCATTCCCTTGCAAAGTGACTAAGCTAGTTGCAGTTGTAGAACTTAGCCTTTGTCTTATCAAACCCAAATTTGCTATTGGTTGGGTTCTGAGGGAATTGCCTTCATGTTCTTTTGAAGAACTTCTTTGCTCTGTAGGTTAGGAGAACCATTTGTTGGACAATGTCCATGTATTCTACATCATCTGGGCTGAAACACTCCAGATCATCAAAACAGAATTGAAAATCTCTAGAGTGCTCACTCCCTGAAACAAAGGCACAACTATCCTAGAAAAGATTTTGATGAGCCTGTTGAGACTTGGGTGTCTCAGGGAATATGATATAAGGCCCAAAAGAAAGGATGACTATTGGGGGTAGTTCAGGTATAGCTGAACCTTCAGTAACATGTAAAGTATTACTGATAGAAGAATTGGTGATACTGTTCATCTGATGGCTTTTCTGAGATTCCATCTCCATACGGTATCCATCAAGGATTCTATATAGTTCAGTCATGAATTTCTTACTATGTCTCTCTTCTCAAGAATCACTCCCATAGACTGAAGAGAGGTGATCAAGTCTATGTATCTAAAGTATTGTTGATTCAAGGTTTCACCAATAATATATATGAAGTTCTCAAACTTCTGCTTCAGTACATCTTTCTTTGATTCCTTGGATTCAGCAGAGCCAGAGTACATCAGCTTCAAAGCCTCAAGGAGTTCTTTGGCAGACTCGCATTGCTTAAAGCCTATCGTTATAGAGTTTGGTATAGTAGTAAACTAAATAGTCATGGCTTTGGAGTCAATGTCCATTCTCTTATAGTCTTCATCTGAGTAGTCTTCAATGGCCTTCTCAATCATGGCACCATTTTCTGTTGGAGATGCCACTTTTGGCTTGTACGGACCATGGGTAACAGACGTCCACATTCGGCTATCCTGGTACTTGATGAAGCCTTTAATGAGGATGCATCAGGTATCAAAATCATCAGGAGTGATGGTAGGAGCCTTGGTCATAGTTCCCATCTCAGACTCAGAGGACTTCTAGTTGAGAGCCATTAGAGTGAAGCGAGTAAGTATGAAGAAACAAGGGTGATTTGGGATGTTAAGATCTCATAATCAAGAGCCTAAAAAGCTATGATACCTATTGTAGGATCGGTGTTTTTGTCAAAACACATGATAATAACACAAACTCAGTTAATGTTACTCGGGTTGATGAAGCATAATCCTAACCAAGTTCACAAGTAATATAATAAGTTCAAACAGAAAAACACAAAAGCATAAGAGTGGTTTTCAAGATACTTGTATATATTACTTCTCAACTCAGTATTACAAGAATCTTACAAGCATAATTACTAAGTTACAAGGATAAACTATATATACTACTATCTACTGCCGGTTGTACTTGGAAAACCAGCTGGAACTTACAACTAGACAAATTCTACATCGCTTAGAAGTAAGGTATCTAAGATAAATTAATAATATCTTCGATTAGGTAGTCATGACATGTCCATGACTTACCTTTTGTCAACCACAAAAAGTGAACTAAACTAAGTTGAGAATGGTTGAATAGTAGATTAAAGTAAGGTCAATTACATGGGCGTGGGAAAGCACCATGCAGTCTATCAGAGTGACAGCTGGCTGCCAGATAGACCATACTTATGTCCATTGGTTCATAGTTAGTTCTTCCGAAGCTAAATGGCTTCGGAAGAATAAATTCTCCGGAGGCTATTTATACTTCGGAAGAATCAACTTCTTCTGAGTATCTGCAAGTTTTCAGTACTTTATTCTTTGAAAGACTTTGTCTTTGAATCTTCTAAGATGGATACTTCGGAAGGATAAGAACTCAGTCTCGGAATACTCAGTTCTTTCTTTGGAAGTTCTTCACACTTGAGCTTCGGAAGATCTTTGACTTAGCTTCAGAAGAGCAGCTTGTTCCTTTGGAAGACCATTTATTTAGCATATCAAAATATATCAAAGTGTGGTTTTGGTTACACCAGCCTATTAGATCTAACAGTATTAGTCTTATTCGGATGACTTAGAAAAATGCATACCAAATACTTATGTACTTATAGAAGAAATGCTGCTAAGTTATTACAAACCTGCATTGATAAATGTGTATGTTGTCCAAAAAATACGGTTGAAGAACAACTAATGCTTATACAGTTATTTTGTACTTTGTACATACTAAATGATAGATTTTATGTAAGGGTAGTTAAGTAGTTGTACAGGTCATTGTATAAAACCTATAAATAGATAAAATTTTCACACTTTTTGTAACTCTGAGAACCGTGAACATAGAAAATCCTGATTGTAATTTTAAATATGATGGAATCACCTTCTTCCCTGATTGAGGCTTATATATTCAAGCACACATTCAACAACCCATGAGGAACATTATGATGTTCTTATGAATGTTTTGATTGGAATAGGTTTAGGATAATGATGATTGAATATATTTGATGACAATCTTCCTAGGATCTTTTCAATATCTCAACAGAATCAATATTCAATCATCATGGTACGGAAACCAATGATGAATGATATGATCTCTAGTGTGTGATTGTGTGTTTGGATGATATGTGTGAATGAATGCTTTTGTGTGATACCAAAAATTACTTGTTTGATGGATTATTGTTCAAAAAGCTTACAAAGGATTAGGGTACAAGGCTATTTATAACCTAGGTACATATTATGTACAATTACAAAAGTACCCTTATGTATATGAAAATCAAATAATAATCCTATGTCTAAATTGTGTTGTCTGCTTTGGATGATAGAGTGTCCATTATGAATGTTTGATCATCTGTTGTGGATATTTGTATGTCCGTTGTGGAAGTCTAAATTAGTTGTTTGCTATTGTAGATCTGCTATGGACACTTGGATGTCTTAGCTTGTTTGCTCTGCAAGTTGTGCATCCACTGTGTATGCTTGCATATCTGCTGCCAACACTTGGACATTCTTGATGTTCTTCCACAATGAATTCAAACAACCATTGTGATCACTTCCATATCAGCTGCCACCACTTGAAAAATTTATTCTATTTACAATTCCTTTAAAAGAAACATAAATGATAATTAGTGTTAAGATTGGATAAGACTTATGTTTAACTGTAACTATATGATTGTTTGAATGTTAGAACTTGGTTGTTTGATTAAGACGGGCATTATTGTTCATTATACTTGTTTTAGTCTAATAATACTCCCCCTAAGGATGATGCTGCCTATCTAAGTTTGTTTGATTTTGTTATGTTATTGAATTGTTTGATTATATTTGTTAGACATGATTGATACTAATTGATTGTTTTGTTTAATGATGCTTGATTGGATGATGAGTTAAGTGATTGGTTGATTAACTGATTATATTTATGTAATTTTTTTGTTTTGAATGATATATAATTTTTTATTTGATTGATTGAATGACTTGTTGTATATGATCTATGCTTTGTGTTTGTTTGGATAGAAATGGATCTTTGTTACTTGATTTGATTGTTTTTTTTTTGTTTTTTAGTGAACCTTTATAAGGAATGAGAAGGTCTTTTTTCATCTTGACTTTTCTTCACTTCTGCTTGATTGAGATCAGACTTTGATTGGCATGACGAAGTTTGTTGTATTCAATGAACAAGAATACTTTGGAGTATTCAATGTATTCTTTATTTAGCATATAATTTGATTGAACTACTTCTTTTTCAACTTGATCAAATTGAGTGATGGATTGTTCTTGCATGGTTTGCTCTTCTGTTTGATGTTCTTTTGATGAAGTACCCTTTCTTCTATAATGAGAGCTGATTCAGGTATTGAAGCATTAAGGTTTCTTATCATGAATGAAAAGGTTTATTGTTCAAAATTTACTAGGCTTTATGGTGGTGAAGGGATAACTTGTTCAAAGTGGACAGGTTCATGTTCAAGATATATGATGGGAGCCGGTTATGTGATAGGAGCTTCATGAACCACATTTTAAATGATCATGATTGGTTTCCCTTATCCTAGTATTCACAAATAAACCTTAAGAACTTGAATATTATGGTTGATCATATGTGGTAGAACTGGACATCATTTCCATGGTATAAGCTTGACTTGATTCTGTTGAATACATGTTCAGTAAAATGAATAGGCTCAAATATAGCTCATTCTCTTGGAATGTTTGGAATAAGATCATTTTTGATCAGTTGCAAGAAATTTTGGTTCATCTAAAACTTTTTTGTCACTTCAGTTAGGTTGTACACCATTCCATTTAAGATTTGAGCAGCAAAGTTGAATGGTCTTCTTGCAATAATATTGGCAATGGATGACGAACTTTTTAGAGAAATGGCATCCTACCTAGTTGTTCTGTTTGTCATGGTTTTTTGATAAGTGTGCATAAGAAATTTTTATTATAGCACACATATAAAACTTCTTTATCTGCTTCATGTCAACCATACCTGTGTATCTAGTTTGCCTAAAAACATATAGGACATAGTTTACATCAAAATCCATTGGCCCATTTGCATCTTAATCTCCTAATTGAAGAACTCTTTTGATCTATGATTTATTATCATAGAGTATAGAAACTATATCTTCTTGATCTTGATCATTTTCTAAATATGCATTAGCCTAAAATTGCATAATGTGATATTGATATATCTATGGTCTCATAGTCATAGCTTGAAACAACCTTGTTGGTCTGATGACATTTATCATGTCTCTGTAGTTCTTAGACTTTGGTGAATCAGGATTTAGAAATGCATAAATGTTGTGATCTTTAAAAAACACTATATTTTCCATATCTGTAAAACAAATGAGATATGAGTTAGTATTTATGCTATATAATGAATGTATAGTGTTGGTATGATATTAATTTGATTTTGTGTTCATGGGCTTTGTTTTGATGATGACTTTGAAACTTTTTCTTATATAAGGGAAATTATCAAACTTGGGTTAAACATGTTTGTTTAGCATGTTAGAATGCTAAGATTGTGTTTGTTTGATTAATAACATGTGGTTTGAACATTTGGATGTTGACTTTGATGATATTGTGTAAAAGGTCCATTTTAGTTAAAATTCGACTTTATTTTATTTTGATCAAAAGTTACTGTGATCATGTTTTTTGATAAAAAGATGTCAATGTGTTTCAAAATGATATATGTTTGAATGTTAGAACAAATTTTTAACATTCACAGTTGACGTTTTGCTCAAACAGTCAATTTGATTCCAATTGTCATGATAATGTTAAATGGTTTTGTGTTTTAACATACTTTAACTATCAAATAGTGTTTGATTTACTATGTTAAACATGTTTGCTCAGTTATATCATGTTTGACAAATTTTCAAATCAATTCAAGAATCAAAATCTCAATTTTTTGAATTTTGGTGATGAATGCTCTGAATGTTCATATACCCGATGAACACTTAATCAAATTCTATCAAATGGAATTCTCTCATAAATGTGCCTATGAATGTTAAGCATTTATTCATTGTTTGATTACAGAAAGAACAAACTTCGATTTGGTTATTGATCCGCTTCATCACTTAACCTAGGGTTTCATAATGATCATATTAAAATTGATTTAAAGGTTGATGTTTTGGTTGTTAGATGATTTTGATTGATTGACACTTGTGAAACTAAATAGAAATGTGGGTTATGATTGAAATCAGGGAACACTATTGAAACGTTTAAATTTTTGAATTTTTGGCTTGCACACTCGTGATGAATGAAAAATTGTGAAATGTTCTACTATATATACAACGGATGAATAGCGTGTCCGGTGTTTATACAGTTTGTTGATGCGCTGTGTGTATACCATGTGTTGTGAGTACAGTGTGTGCGGTTTACAATTTTGTGTATACGTTGTGCACATGTGTATGTTTTACAGATTGTCATAGTGGATGAGTATTTGTTATGCGCTGTGGACACATGATTGTTTTTCAAAACTCATTGCGGATGACTGATTGTTCATGTGTTGATGATTGTTCACAATGGATGAGAATATTTCATGCGCTGTGGATACTTGTATGATTTTTTTGAATGTATACAGCGACAGAATGTTTATTCATGCACTGTGGACACTTGATTGTTTGTGTATAACATATGCTGACCGTTGTTCATACACTTTATACACTTCAATTGTTTTCACAATGGATGATTACCCTTGTTCATACACTATGGACTAACACTTTACTCACAGCGGATGTGTTTCCCTTTGAAAATGCATCACATGTGTTCATTTATATACAGCATATGTGCATTTTTGCATCCATTGTATACACTTGGTGTATTTTATAGATTTGTTTGTTTATTGTGCCTGTTTGTGTGTCCGCTGTGACAATAGTGGTCAAAACTTTTGAAATTTTTCTATATGTTTAAAATTTTGCTCATCAGCTGTGTATGTTAATACATACGCTTTGTACACTTGGTACATTTTCTGTTTTGATGTACTTGCAACGCATATGTATTTGTTCATGCGCTACCAATACTTGACAAAAAAAATGTTGAATGAATTTCAAAAATTGTGTTTTCTAAAATTTTAACAAATTTTAACATAATTGTTATATGGATGTTGTTTTTCTCTCACACGCAATAATGTGCATGTTTAAACCTGCTATTTTTGCATGCTTGCTTCACTTGGTTGATATGTGTTTTACAATTAAAATTTTAGAATCTAAAAATTTCAATTCCAAATTTTAATATGTATGTTTATTCTTCTGCTTTTGATATATTTCCATATTCATTTTCTCCTTCTAAATTTTTCCATATTTATAAAACCTTTTATAAAATGTCAAAAATTTGATTTTATTTGATGGAAATTATCAAAGTCCAAATCATTTTCTTGCAAGATGTATTGTTACCATTAGTAAGATGAAACTTCATCTAGCTAAGTAATGAATAATTTGTAATACCTATGCATGAATCATGTTTTCGTGCAATGATATCATACTAGTCTTAAGTCTTTACTAAGTTGAGTGGGTGTTTTTGAGAATAGACATAGACTAATACAATATTGATTGCAGATATTGTTGTCCACTTAAAATCATTCGTGGTATTAATGTTTGATTTAAACAGTGAATATTTATCATGTTTTGTGTATGCTTATATGATATGTATGTACCCCACACCTGGATATATGTTAAGATCAGCCTTCCTCAAGGTTTGCAAAAAAGCACTACTATTAACTTTTAACCTAGTTACTTAGGAGTATAAATGCTTAACTTGATCCATATTAGGATTCTTTTGATTGATCCTTTTATGGTGATCCATATTGGGATTCTTTTGATTCATTCATAATGGAATGTAGTTTATAATATAATTTATTTGTGTTTCATCTAAGATGGATGTGTTCCTTATTAGGAATCTTTTTGGATCATAATATATGCACTAATAGTGCAGGTCATCCAGGTCTGTGCTTAGCATAACAAAGGATGCCTTAGTGTACTCCAGGTCTATGATTTTCATAACAAAGGAGACACTTATGGTTGATTGAGCATTTAGAAATAGTTTCACTTGGTGTATATGAGTGACTTTACAAGCAACCTATATTGGTCAGATCAAAACTTACCATACACCAAGATGGATGTTATGCTTACCACAAAATCATGAAAATTTATGTTCTTCATCGTTAAATGTGATGTATATGTCTTATGCTGAGCCTATATGCACATCAAACAAAGTATGTCAGTCCTTATTTGTGGAAAGTGACTCAAGTAAAGAAATCAAACTAGTTTATAGTCATTTCTTATGTTTGTGCAAGGTGTGATTCAAAAGTATTTGATTTGATTGAAATCATGAATGTATGACTCATGACAAGATTTTGAAAAATATTGAATATCATTCATGAAGTTTGGAATTTGACAAAATCTTGTTTGGATGATGTTCGTAATTGATCATACCAAGTAACTGAACCAAAAATTCAAATGTTGTTGAATCAAATGTTTTTTAAAGAGGTTAGCCAATTGATTGTCTGTATGGACATTGATCAATTTGATCATTACCCTTTTTTGAGCAATCTCTCAGAAAATGGTATATGATGTCTACATGTTTGGTTTTTGAATTTTGGACAAGATTATAAGTAATGAACATGGCAGTAGAATTGTCTATTTGTATGGTGTTTTTAACAAGTTATTATCATAGTCAAGCACTTAGTTTTGAATCCAAAGTAATTGAGAACAACACGCAGAAATAGCTATGTATTCTGCTTCAGCAGTTGACACAGAGACATTTGTTTGTTTCTTGCACTACCAAGAGATCTATCTTGATCTAAGAAACTGACATCCTCCTGTGGTTGCTTTACTACTTTTGCTACAACCACCATAATCACTATCAGTGTATGCATACAACGAGAAGTCTCTATATTTTGGATACAAAAGGGCAAGATCTGATTTTACTTTCAAATATATGAAGATTCTCTTGACTGTATTGACATGGGACTCTTTGGTGTCTGCTTGGTATCTTACACACATGCATACTTCATATATTATGTATCGTTTGCTTGCAGTGAGATACATTAGAGATCCAATCATAGATATGTATAACTTTTGATCTACTAATGTCCCTTCTTGATCCGGTCCAAACTTTAAGCATGTCGCAAATAGTGTTTTCCTTGATGTACAATTAGCCATGTTGTATTTCTTCAAAATAAGATTGACATATTTCCTTTGATTAATGAATATTCCTTCCGGTGATTGTTAAACATGAAGTCTAAGGAAGAATATGAGTTCTCCCATTAAACTCATCTGAAACTTTGTCTGCATAAAGGCTTTAAAGTCTCTACATAGTTGAATGTTTGTGGATCTAAAGATGATGCCATCCACATAAACTTGAACAACTAACAAATCTTTCCCTTTCTTTTTCAAGAATAGTGTTTGGTCAATCTTGCCTCTTATATAAACATTTTGTAGTAGAAATATGGATAATGTTTCATACCACTTCTTGGGTGCTTGGTGAAAACCATATAGAGCTTTATTTAACTTGTATACTCTGTGATGGGATTCTGGATCTTCAAACTCTAGTGGTTGAGCCACATATACTTCTTCATCTATCTTTCCATAAAGGAATGCACATTTTACATCCATCTAGAAGATAGTGAACTTCTTTGTAGAAGCATACGCAAGGAACACTCTTATTGCTTTCAATCTTTTCACTAGAGCAAAGACATCATCGTAGTTAATGCCTTCCTCATGAGTGTTCTTTGTTTCTTATGACAATCCCTCTTTCATTTGCTTTGTTTTGGTAAATACATTTGGTTCCAATAGCATATTGACCTTCAGGTTGATCAACTAGCTGTCATAGCTCTTGCTTTCTAAGCTGTTGTAGTTTTTCTTGCATTGCTTCTATCCAGTTGTTATCTTTCAATTCCTTAGTGATGTTCTTTGAGACAGTAAGGGATAGAAAGCAAGAGAACAAGCAAATATTTTTTGCATCAGACTGACTCCTTGTTAATCTAATATTTAGATCATATATATGTTGTTCTATATTGGATGATATTGGTGAATTCTAGTTGTCTCAATCTGAGCAATAGGCATTGTTTAGTCTAGATTACTGATGGTGAGATCTGGAGTAGATGGTTGAGCAAGAGTGTTTGATGTGTCTGGTTCATCTGTCTATTGGTTGTCATGGAATGCTAGAGGAGAATCTAGAAGAAATCTAAGATTCATCTTCATGATGTGTATCAGGTAAAGAATGGTAATCATCATCATCATTTGTAGCTTCATGGTGATTTAACTTTGTTTGATTGCTTGGTTAAGGATCAACTTTATCTTTTGCTTGATTGGTTACTAGAGTAGAAGATGATGATGTGTTATCTTTAATATTTGGTCCTGATGGTCTTATGAGTGATGTTCCTTTTCATGTGTTGATTTGATCGGGAGGAGTTGTAACAGTTGTGCTTGAAAGAGTTATTGTTGTTCTCCTAGATGGGTATGCTATTAATGGAATAATTATGCTTGTTGGTGGAACCATTAGATATTCAAATCTTCTTTTATACCTGAAATATCAAAGTAAGATGTCTCAAATGACTTTGTTAATGCATTTATATCAAATTAGCAGTCTGATCCAATAACTTTCTTAGTGAAAAAATGTTCACTAAAACCAACATAAGTTGTTTCTTCCACTGAGGAGTTCTTGCTACACTGAATTGGAGACTTATTCCTTTTTCTACACAGAAAGTAGAAATAGCATCCTTCTTAAATTCAGTTTCATTCTCACTTCTCAAAGTTTTCCCTTTAAGATCAAGCTGATTTTCTATCTTAGTGATAAAGGATTTGATGATTTATAGTGTTTCTGACTTGTGAAGCAAAAAGAAGACCCATGTAAATCTTAAGTAATCATCTACTATCACTAGACAGTATTGCTTCTTACCAATACTTAACATTCTTGTTGGTCTAAATATGTCCATGTGAAGCAATTTCATTAGATTTTTCCAATTTAGAGGGATGAGTCACTCTATGTTGTTTGCCTTTTAGACATGCAGCGAAGTGCTTTATACAAAAAAATTTTTGGTCACCTTTTACTAATTGATTTTGTCTGCTAATATTAGAGTGTCCTAATCTTCTGTGCCTTAATTAGGAAACATTTTTGTTGCTTTTGTAAATAAAAAAGTTTCAGGTGTTGAAGCTGAAACTGTATTCATATCAACTATGTATCTGTTGTTTTGTCGAGGAGTTTTCAAAGGATATAATCTTCTGGAATTTGAAAACCCTTCTTGAGTATGTAGCAGTTGTTGAAGTCAAAAAGTGTTGCATATCCATTGTCACATATTTGGGATACACTCAACAGATTGAACTAGAGGTTGAAGTAGTAGTTGACATTTTCAGAACTTATCAATCCATTTGATACTGTTTCTTCACTCGTGATCTTTCCTCTTGTTTTATCTCATTCAAATGCTACATTTCCTCCATATTTGCTCTTAAAATCCCGAAGGAGGGAACAATTTCCAGTCATATGAAGGGAGCCTCCACTGTCAACATACCAGATGTTGTTAGGCCTTCTTTGATGTCCTTGTACAGACAATTAACTTAGTTATAGGGTGCAACCCAACCCAAGCCACTGTCAGCAATTAACTTGGTTATTTGATATAGATGCATTAACAAAGTCATTTGACATATATTATGTCACACCCTCAAAATCCACGTGCGGGGTTTTACCGCGAGGCGTGTGACATACCAGGATCTTAGTTATTAGTTACTCAGAACGACTCTATATGAACAAACATTCAAAATCAGAGTTTAACTTTAAAATATGCGGAAGCGTTTAATAAACCAGAAAAACCAAAGTAAAACAATATAATGTAAAATGCGCAAACACACGCGCCCAAAGTAATACCAACAAATACTTAAATGTTTAATAACCAAACCAAAACAAGTTTCAATCATGCTGACAACTACAATGATGCTGACCCATGCACGTGCTCCTAGGCAATGGTAACCTCAACCTGAGAATAGCATACTAAAAGAGTCAACACAATAGTTGGTGATTTCAAGAGTTAGCGTTAATCATAAAACAGTAACAGTTGCAAAATATAAGAGGTGTATTGAAATAGATAGCTAGTCTATATTCATCAGTAATAATCATAGTGATTTCGCGATTGAAGCTGACTGTGTTTCATTTATTGCCTCCCGCCACGACTTACCAGGTCGTGACGATGTTTGTGTTAGGACAAAATTGCACCCGTTTGACCTCGAGTCGCACTGGTGGGGCTCGTCAGACCCAGTAGTACTACCCAAGATTTCCCGCTAATCATCATTATTAACAATCCGAAAGTGTGAGGACTTTCATGGTATTCAACACTATATCATACAATACACAACTCATATAAAGTAAGCGTTTGTAAAACCAGTATGCTATCTCCCCCAAAAGAGAGTATGTAAAAGAGTGGGGCATGAACTCACCTGGTGTGCACAATAAAGACTTAAGAGCTAAACTTGAAAGAGAGACTGGAAAGACAACCTTCAGAGGTCACCTAGAACAGCAAGTACATAAGTACGTGTACACTGAATCATAATAAAACCCTAAGTGCTCTATAAACCAAAGAACTCAAGGATTTGGAAAAACAAGACACATTGACCTAGTTGACCCGTTTGACCTGTTGGTGACATTATTGGTGAAATTCCATTTAAATCAAACATACGGTTCATCACACATGATTGTCATACAAGTTGTTAACATATATCACTTTATTAACCACATGTACTAACTACATCATCATACAAACAGATTATCATACAAGTCATGCCAATCTCAAATAATCATCATGCTCAACATAACTATGCCATAACTACCACATCATATATAGAATCAGATCATGCACAACATGCCATGTGAAGCCACTCACGACTTCACACCCTAAACCCTACCAATCCTACTAAGTAGGGGCCTTAGATTCGCACGCGTGTATAACAATCATCATCACACTAATCAATATAATTCATACCAACCAAGATAATCAACCATGATCAACTACAAACTAAACAATAGTCCTATCATAACCCATATGACTCATTACCATATAATCCAACAAACAGACCAAATCTGTCAACTAACCAATTTAGCATTCATACAACCCAAACTATACATTCTACCACATTAGAAATCATTCATGAACATACTAACATGATCCTAAAGTCACAAACATTCCCAAATCATCATATTCAAGACTTTGTGCAAATAAAGTTTCCCTTTTGGGAAAGTACATCCCAAAATCTGTCTAACACCCAATACATTCATGATTTCATTAATAATATACCAATTCAAACTCATGCTATCATTTAGACATGTTCTACACATCAAATCATCAGGATTCATCAATCTTCAAAACCAAAAGTTTCTGCTTTGGGTAACATATGAACTACAACATCCATTTTTAGGTTTCTAGCATCAACATTATCATTCTAACATCCATATCATCACAAACACATTAACAACATCAATACATCATCCAATCATCATGTTCATGCAAATAAAGTTACTATTATTAGTAACCTATGAACAACGCATCAAAATCAAAGCTTTATTGCATAATCAACGTTAACTAACATATATACAATCTAACTAACATAACAACATCAATAAACATCAAGGAATCGACCTTCAATTGCAGGTTTCGAACCCATGCTTTCGGCCAAACACCAAACACCTCAAAAAAACACAACTCTAACCTTTAAATCGTGTAATGAACAAGATTTGATGCTTCCAACGTGTAATAATCCTTGTAATCGACCAAAACCGTGGATTTCATGCTTGTTCTAGGGCTGAATTCGAATGATGTGGGTGTGGAGAGGTGTGTCGCGGCCGTAGGTTGTTTAGGGTTAGGATTTTTTTTTTTGATTTTTGTTTTATTAATTAATCATAATTACCCTTTTAACCCTTATAATTTGTATTTTTATAAAATTAAGCTTTTAACACTCTTTTAAGATGTTTTTAACTAAAATAATAAACATATGAATTAATAATAACAATTATATGTTTTATCTTTACTAAATTCAAAACATACGGATTAAATACACACGTTTTCACGTTACGCGATAAAATTCACAATTAATATTTAAATCACGTAAACACATAAGCACAACTTAATAACCAACATAGAAATTATTTGTTTAACATTATTAATTATTATTAAGTCACCAACGTTCAACGACAACTAGTGTGTGCTCACGACACGTGTATGCAAGACTTAACGGAACTAACGGAGTTTGGTAACGGAAAATTACCGGATGTCACATATTATTTAGGAACTTTTCTTTGTGGATTCTATCTAGGTGCTCCACCTATGTTCTTGTTAGAAACAATTTGTTGTTTCTCAGTTGATTTCTCAGTTTGAGGTTGTTTGCTTTGCTTCCTACTCTTTTTATTGAAAAAGCTGTTTGTAGTGTTGTGATTGTTTCTATCACAAATTGAACATTAGTTGTTAAAATAGCATGTTTTAGTATTGTGATTGTTGATGTCACAGTACTTACAATACTTTCCAAATTTAAATATTTCTTGAACTGTGAGTGTATTGATTACGCCATTCATAATAAGGTAGATTAGAAGTATTTTGGTTGATGGAAACTTTTGATTTCAAAGATGGTTTTGGTGGTACATCAAAAGTAACTTACAATACTTTCCAAATTAACATTTTCTAGAACTGTGAGTGTTTTGATTACACCATTCACAATAAGGTAGATAGGAAGTATTTTGGTTGATGGCAACTTTTGATTTCAAAGATGGTTTTGGTGGTACATCGAAAGTAACAATTTGTTGTTTTGGTTTATTGGTTGTTTGCCCTTTCCTTTTCTCATTCTTTTAGGAGAGGCAGTGGAAGATTCAACATTTTTTCCACTAGAGTAAATGTTAATTATTTGTTTTTGTTCAGATTGTTTGGGTAATGTGCAACACTTACTGAATAATTTGAAACTTATGCAGTTTCAGAAGATTACCGATCATTTTTAGCATCTAAAAGATCCTCCCCTTCATCATCAGTTGTATGTATATCAAATTTATTATTTTCATCTTTGTAAATGTCTGTTGATTTGATATTAGGTAGCAAACTTGATTAAAGGTGAAATTGATGATGATGATGTAGGTTTTGAGTTATCAGTTGTATCATGATGATCAAGTGAATCCCCATGCTTGTTTATCATTTATTCAGGCAATGGCACATAGTTATCATATGGTGGGTTAACTTTATTGTACCCAATGCCTGAAGGGTATTTGAAACCCTTTTGCCGAGCCAGAGGATCTTCAAACTTTTGATTAGTTACTTGAAAATTTTGAAGATTGATTTCTATTTCAACTTATGCTATTTCTTATTATGTTAAAGACTCAGAGAACTACTCAACTTGTGCTATTATTATGAGCTTTCTAGACAATCACTTATCTAAATCATTTTTAAGTGATAAAATCTTAATTTAATATCGTTTTTTTAGTTTTAAGTCTGTCATTTAAAATGGTGTTTTCAATCACTTTTCTAGAAAGTTGATCAGCATGCTCTTTGTATCTTGTAACTTCATCAATGCATGCTCGAGTACAAAGATTTTCTTTAACCTCTTTCGGGATCTCGGTGAGTTTTTCTTTAAGTTGTGCCATAAGGGCATGATCCGAAAATTTTATCTCTGCTTCTTACATCCTCTAATCACACTTACCATCATGTTTAATGATCATTGTAGATGATTTAGGATGTTGATTAGGATTGTAGTGAGTGATTTGAGGTGGTGCTAGAATAGTTGGTATGCTGATTGTTGGTGGAATTGGTCCGTTTGATTGATATCCACGGGATTATTGTGGTTGTTGATTGTCTCTGTTTGTTCTTGGTTGTTGACATTCCCTTGAGAAGTGTCCATACAATTGGTAATGCTAACACCTCACTTTTAACTTTTCAAAACCAATTTTGGTCTTCTTGTCCATGGTTAGACCCTGTTTCTTTGAAGAAATCTCTTCGATCTATAGGAAATCATAGCCATGGACCATTGAAGATCCATTTCTTCTATGATGTGTGGTGGAAGTTCATCCAGATCTTGTTGAATAATATGTTATGATGTCAAGTTTGCAGCAAGGTATGCTTCAAAACTAGTTGAAAACGCTACAAATGCTACCTTTTGTTCTTCACTTTAAAGAATAGTAGTTAGAGCATCCCTTGGTTTGTCAAACTTATAGATGTTTTGATTTTATGGATGTTGCTGTTAGATGGAAGTTGAGGCTTATTGATTTTAATGTTGATGTTGATGCTGATGTGAGCTTTGAGGTGTTGCTTGAGGGGAAGCATGAACACCAGTCTTCTTTGCTTTTTGTCTTTGTGTTTTGAATGATTTTGGAGCCGAGAAGAATGATATTTCACTAGAGTCTAGAAATTCTTCATCTTCATCATCCCCAGTGCATGTTAGGAATGTATTGTCAGTTGATTGCATCTCCTTGAATTTGTAAGATTCAACATGCCTTATAGTATTATTGTTTCTTGATCTTTCATCAAGCTCTAATGCTTCCACCTTATCAACTAAAGCATCTAGTGATAGTGCTTCAAGAACAAGTGTTGCTTTCATCAGAGAAACTGACTGTGTCCAGCTCTCAGGCAGTGTGTGAAGAATTTTCTTGTTGATCTCCACTGAAGATCAACTGATTCATACTTTAGTACATACACAATAATTTCATTGACTAATTGTACAAATCTATGGAGTTGTTGTGGTATTGATTCACCTTGGATGTGATGAAATATTTCATATTGAGTTATGAGCTTTTCCTTTTTAATTGCTATTATTTCATCACTTCCTTTACACATGGTTTGAAGTACTTTCCCAAGCTCATTGGCGGTTTCAAAATTCTCTACCCTGGTCAATATTTGAAATGGAAGAGTCACTGCCAGGATAATGTATGCTTTCATGTCTGTTCTGACTCTCTTCAACTCATCACCAACTACACTTTCAAGGATCACTAGCTTTTGCATGTTATAATCTGGACCCAAAGCAACGGGAATATATACTTCAGTGATTAAAGTCCACAGATTAGGGTCACGAAAGATAATCCAGTTTTTATACATGATCTTTCATTGTTTGAAGTCAGCTTTGTTCTTCAATCTTGGTGGTTTTAAACCATTGTTTGATCATGAAACTTTGATAGACATGATGATGAGTGATTAACTTAATGGTTTAAGTTAACTTGATTGATTTTAGCTCAGTGCTAAATTAATTATCCTAAGTTGAGATATTTGTCGAAGTCCAAATTTGTCACTAGAATTTGTTTATCTTAGAATAGTTGTGACCAAGCAACTTAGTATGAAAATCGATGATTAAAGTTCTTTTTGTCATTGTTTGTGACCGATTCGAGCTTAAGAATGCTAAAAAATGTAGTTATGGCATAAATTTTGGGTTGAAATCAATTGAAAATTGGTTTAAATGCTAAAACATTTGATCGAATAGTACCCATGTACTGTTCTATCCAAAAACTCCTTAAAACTAGCTTGGTTTTATGAGCTTTTTGATGATTTCGTTTAAAATATGTTTGTAAATGCTTTTGAGATTCTTTTTACCAATAATAACACAATATCTTCTTGAATAAGGACTGAAACAGTCAACTAAGATATGTTTTTGAACTATTTTAACAATAGAAATGTAGAAGAGTGTTCTTGTATGGTTTTATGCTCAATGTTGGATGTGTTTGAAGCTAATAAATATTAGAGATCATGATGTTGGTTGAGAGGAACAAAAATAAGTAAATGATTTGAGCCAAGGCTCTGATACTACCCGATGGAATCATCTTCTTCCCTGTTTGAGGCTTATATATTCAAGAACACATTTAACAACCCTTGAGGAACATGATGATGTTCATATGAATGTTTTTATTAGAATGGGATTGGAATGATGATGATTGATTATCTTTGAAGATGATCCTCCTAGGATCTTTTCAATCACTCAACAGAATCAACTTTCCATCATCATGGTACAGAAATCCAAGTTGAATGATATGATCTCTAGTGTGTGATTGTGTGTTTGGATGATGCGTGTGATTGGATGCTTCTGTGTGATACTCAAAATTACTTGTTTGATTGATAATTATTCAAAAATCTTACAAAGAATTAGGGTACAAGGCTATTTATAACCTAGGTACATATTATGTACAATTAAAAAGTACCCTTATGTAAATGAAAATCACATAATAATCCTATGTCTAAATTGTGTTGTCCGCTTTGGATGATAGAGTGTCTGCTGTGATTGTTTGATTGTCTGTTATGGAAATTTGTATGTTTGTTGTGGATGTATAAATTATTTATCCACTGTGAGTGTTGTACATCCACTGTGGAGACTTGTTTGTTTAATGTAGTCCGCTGTGGGTCTTGTACATCCACTGTGGACAATTGGATGTTTTATATTGTTCGCTCTGCAAGTTATGCATCTGCTGTGTATGCTTGCATGTCCTTTACCAACACTTGGACATTCTTGATGTTCTTCTGTTGTGGATTCAAAAATCTACTGTGATCACTTGCATATCCGCTACCAACACTTGGAAAATTTCTTCTAATTACATTTCCTGTAAAAGAAACATAAATGATAATTAGTGTTATGATCGGATAATACTTATTTTTAAGTGTTATTATATGATTGTTTGAAGTTTAGAACTTGGTTGTTTGATTAAGGTAGGCATTATGCTTCACTATACTTGTTTTAGTCCAACAGAATCATATTATCAATATACAATGCACATTATGAGTATATCTGTTATGTTTGAGCCTTGTTATTGTATTTCTGCAGCAATCAATGACAGAAATATCTCAGTATATTCTATCCTATTGATTCTTACCCTGTCAATTAGTATCAGAGCCTTGGCTCTCGGATTCAATTAGAAACACACTTTTTCTCATTGATAGTCGATCAACTATTGATTAATATACATTTCATTTTGTTCTACATAATCGATTTGTAACCAAATAAAAAACTCATTGTTTTAGTCAAATTACACTTCATATTCATCCTGAATTGAAGATATGGTTCTATTGATTAAACTTTCATCAAATCCAAACATAACCATCAAATTATTGAGTGTTCGTGAGCAAATGTGTCACACCCTCAAATTCCACGTGCGGGGTTTTACCGCGAGGCGTGTGAACAAACCAGGATGTCTGTTATTAGTTACTCAGAATGACTCTGTATGCGACATTTAAACAAATCAGAGTTTAAAACTTTAAAATATTTGCGAAAGCGTTTTGTAAATAACCCAAACACAAGGTACTAAAAGTAAACTGCGCAAAACACTCGCCCAAACCAAAATACGTAAGTAAATGCTAAATTAAAAGTAAACAATGTTTGAACAAAGCATACTTGACACGTGTGTGCTCCTAAGGGTAGCTGCTAGAAATGACCTGAGAAAAGCATACTAAAAGTGTCAACACGAGGGTTGGTGAGTTCAAAAGTTTGTAATCAATCATAAGCAGTAGCATTAGTAAAAATATATAAACAAGTGTATTGAAATAGATAGCTAGTCTAATTTCATTAGTAAAGGACAATAGTGATTTCGCGATCGAAGCTGACTATGTTTGTCTATTTGCCTCCCGCCACGACATACCAGGTCATGACGCTGTTAGTCATTTAGGACAATATTATACACGTTGACTTCCGGTCACCCGGTGGGGCTTGTCAGACCCAGTAGTACTACCCAAAGATTTCCCGCTAGATTCCTTAATTAACGATCCGAAAGTGTGAGGACTTTCTATGGTATAACCCACTATATCTTACCAAACACATCTTATATCAGTAAAGCGTTTTAAAACAAGTATGCTTTCTCCCCCAAAAAGAGAAGTAGTAAAAGTGGGGAATTGAACTCACCTAGTGCGCAAGCGAACGATAATAAAAGCTAACAGTGAGCAGAATGACAACCTTCAGAGGTTACCTAGAACATGCAAGTACATAAGTACGTGTACACAGAATCTTAGCAACCCTAAGTGCTCAACAAACACATTGACTCAAGGTTTTGAAAAACAAAACATATTAGACCCAGTTGACCCGTTTGACCTGTTGGTGACATGTCAAGTTAAATTCTTGTTTAATCATGTTTAGCAATCCATCCTACATGGTTATCACACAAATTATTCATGTATTCCACATGACAAACCCTTAAGTGCTATAAAGCTTATCATACATTATCTATTATCATGTATATTCCATAAGAGCCTAAATTTCCAAAGTCATGCATCAAGCATTCATACAACCCAAATAGACAATCTACCACCTTATACATCATCAACAAACATTATAACATGATCCTAACATCATAAACATGCTTAATTATCAATATCCAATGATCTATATAAATAAAGTTTCCCTTTCGAGAAAGTAATATCCCAGAATCCATCCTTCCACCAATTTCCACACAAATTCATCAATGACATACCCTATCTAGTTCATAGCAATCATAAGAATCCATCAAACACTTACAATTCATCCAAACACAAATCTTCATGAATAAAAGTTTCCGCTTTAGGCAATGTATGAACTAGACTACATCAATCATAGATTTCTTGCATCATCTACATAGATTAACATTCATACAACATCATTAACATCATAACATCATAAATCCATCATCAATTCATCAATTCCATGCACCAAAGTTACTATTATTAGTAAGGTATGAACAACACATCAAAACCATGAATTTCTTGTATAATTCATGTAAACTAACATCAATACAATCTAACTAACATCATACAATCTAACTAACATCATACAATCATCAAACAACACAAAATTTGACATATACTATGAAAATCGAACTAGGGTTTGACCATGATCAAAATCCATGAAAAACTAATCAAAATCTAACCTTTAATCGCGTAATGATCAAGAATTGACGCTTGCTACACGTTAGAAACTCTTGGAACTAGCCAAAATCGATGCTTGCTTGTTGTTTTGATCAAAATCGAAGTGTGGGTGTGTGTGGGAGGGGTCACGGCCGAAGGTGAGCGGGAGGGGGATTAGGTTTTACTTTTTGGTAATATTAAGTTAAATGGTAATTACTAAATAAACCCTCCCTTTAATCACCTTTTGTAAAAGTTAATCTTTTTAGCAATTTTTAACAATCTTTAACTACAAAATACAAGTATTATTAACCAATAATAATAATCATGTATAATTTCCACTAGCTACAAAACACATGAAATAAATATAACACGTTGTCACGTTACAAGGTAGAATTAACAAGTAATATTTAAATTCATAAATCACATAACTAAAAAATTAATAATCGACATTATTAATCAAGCTCTTATCAGATAATCATTGTTAATTATTATTAAGTCACCAACGTTCAACGACAACTAGTGTGTGCTCACGACATGTGTATGCAAGACCTAACGGAGTTTGGTAACTGAAAATTACTGGATGTCACATTATCCCCAGTTGAAAGAATTTTCATCCCGAAAATTATGTTATATGGTTGTGTTACATCACTGGTCTACTACATTGGCACAAAGAAATCGATGAGTTTCGGGTGGGTTGTCACATTATCCCCATGTTGAAAGAAATTACGTCTCGAAATTTAATCATTACCTCTGCCGGTTGACATCGTCGTTTCGAACAGATGATGATACTTAAGCTTCATCTGATCCTCACGTTCCCACGTGAATTCCGGTCCACTTTTCGAGTTCTAACGAACTTTGACTATGGGTATTATTGAAGGTCTTGAAGATTAACATTTTGTCTTTATGTTTTTTTTTGTCATAGTATAGGGACTTATTTGTAAATATATGTTCCTTAGTTTCTTGATAGTATAAATAGGATATTTTATGTATGTGTAGGGTAGACTTTAGATGAGAAGAGACATCTAAGACTAGAGAAAACAGTTAGAGTCAGTTGAACAAACGGTAACCCTTACACATTGTATCATGTGCATTTGTTATCAATGAAATCTATGATATTTTTTTATGTAATTGCATGTGTTTGAATTGATCATTGCGTTATGATATCATCACATATTCGATCCTTTTGAACCGATCAATTGGTATCAGAGCCTTCGGTTCAGTGATCAGAGCTTATCAACATTTTGAGCTCTTTGAATCACTTGAAATCTATTATTGATTGCAATTTGATCAATTAATTGTTGTTTTCAGTTGTGTTTCATCCATAGAAACATGATTTGAATCACAATTTTGTGTTGAATTCGTTCAAATCTGAGAAATTGATCGAATTAGTGTTCGAACTTTGTTCTTCATATTCGGACTGATATTCAATTAGAATACTGTTTTGTTGTTGTTGTTTGATCAAATTGAAGATTAAGGATTGTTAATCGACCTAATTACTACCGAATTGGAAGTTTTTAGATCAATTAATCAAGTTTTGAAGATTTTCTTAAGATCTGAATTCGTTGAAGCTGATGAATTAGGCGCATTATGATTGAAAACTGCTGAAAATTGTACAAGTATCTTGGCGCATCACCACTATTCGGGCGTTTTAGTACTGTTCAGACATTTTCAGTTCAGGCGTTTGACCACTGTTGAGACGTTTTAAGACGGTTTGGACACTTGGTGACTTTGCAGAAACAAAGTAATTCTAGGCGCATTTAAACTGTTTAGCCGTATTTGAACTGTTTGGACCCCAGGCGTTTAACAACTGTTTGGGCGTATTTCAACGGTTCGGGCGTATTTCAGTTGGGCGTTTTTCAGAATTCTACTAAGGCATTCCCTTGGGCGTTTCTACTTTAAAGTCGGGTGTTTGAGAACTGTGTAGGCATTTCACTACTGTGTAGGCGCTTGTCAACTATTCAGGCGTATCAGCTTTCAGACTTATCAGTTTACACATAGAAATTTTTTTAGAAACTAAAATCCAAAAATATCTTCATTTCATAGTTTTTAATTCAAAACATAAAAACAACAAAAACAATTCTTTTTCTTAAATTCAAAATAAAAAATGGTTAAGTCTGAAGATTTTGAGAACAGGGTTCCAAAGCTAAAGAACAGAGCTGATTTCAAGAACTGGTCTTTAAGACTGAAGCATCATCTAAATTCTATTGACACAAACTTGTGAAAGTCAATAGAGAAAGGACCTCATATCCCGATTACATCTGAGGGTCCTGATAGAGAATTTGTGTACACAAAAGACTCTTAAGAACCTTATCCTGAGGATGGTCTGCAAGGTGATGACTTAAGGAAAGTGAAGAATGATATCAAAGCTTATTCACTGATGTGTAAGGGATTACCATTAGAAGTCTTGACTAGACTTGATGGTTATCAAACTGGGTATACTATGTACAAGGATTTGAAAATCATTTGTGAAGGTGGTAGAGAGATAGAAGATCTCAAAAGGCAGAAACTCAAGAGGCAATTGGAGTTATTTGAGCATCTTTCTGGGGAAACAATTAATCAAATGATGAACAGATTTGTGCAACTAATTACTGAGATGTCAACTGCTGGTATCAAAAATGATCTAAAAGATCGCTCTTCCATCTTCATGGAAACAGACAGTTACACTGTTAAAGCATACTGAAAAGTTTCCTATGGATTTAGATCTTTTGATTGCCAAGATTTAATAAGTTGAGATTGATGAGAGATCCAAAAACAATGATAGAGCTACTTCAATGTCTCAGTATAAGTATGTTGCATCTCCAGCTAACACAGTGGAGAATGCTTTTCTGGTCAAAGACGATAACTCTCCAGAAGACGAGGGTGATTCGTTTGTTGGAGCTGGTTTCTTTACAGATTCTTCTTACAAAAGTGCTCCTGTTTACACAACTCAACCTCAATCTTAGTCTCCTCCTAAAACTCAAATTCCTAAACCTCAAACCGAGACTCCATCTTCTAACTCTGCTAAAACTAGCAAAGTTAAATGTTATTAATATCCTTTTACAGGATGATGAGTCTAAATCTACTTTTACTGCTTTTATGGCAAGTTTTCAAGCTTATCAAGGTAGTTATTTAACACAATTAGATCTTGTTTTGCAGGATTTGTTTGAGATGGATCCAGACAATATGGAAGAGATGGACTTGAATTGGAAATGGTGATGATTGCTTACAGAACTCAGAAACACTCTTATGTTAACAGGAATTACAAGCCAAGTGCAAATAAGACTGTTGGCTTTGACAAATCAAAGTCAAGGTGTTTCAACTGCAACAACTATGGTCATTTCTTGAGAGAATGTAAAGCTCTCAGAAACCAAGGAGCAAATGGTCAAGCTGGTTCTAGTAATCAAAGACATCATCAGCAGTCTCAGAAAACCTTCCAAAAGCCTTATTAGAGTCTTCCTATGCCAGAACTTAAAGATGAATCAAATCATCTGAAGAGCTAAAGAAAGCTCTTGTTGTTAGCATTAAAGATGGATATGACTAGAGTGCTTATGCTAAAAATTCACAGCTGATCTAACCTCTAGTTTATCTTTTGTTGCAGATATTCAAGATGAAGACTCTGAAGATAATGATCCTAAGGCTGATAGTGATTCAGAAAATGATGATGAAGACTATGGCTGGAGTGACAAATCTGACCCAAAAGAGGATTCAAAAGAGATTGCACTTATGGCTCAGTTTGACCAACCAAAGGTTGAGAATCCATCATCTGACTCTGAGACTTCATCTTCAAGTTACCCTGAAATTCCTATTGAAGTCAGAGAGAAAATGTGCACAAAAGCATGTTTTGATCAAGTTGAGCATTGCAGAACATATTCATATAAGATCTGTGATAAACTTAAACAAGAAGAATTAATGCACAACAAACTAAAAAATGATCACAAAATCTCTGATGAAAAGATCCTATCTCTACAAACTTCATGGAACAAAACTCTAAAAGAACTTGAACTTATGAAGAAACAACTTAAGGAGATGACTAAAAATTTAGAAGAAGAAAAAATAGCTCATGCTGCTACTCAGGTGGATCTGGCTAAAGTTAAAAGTTCTAAAACAATTGTAGAACAATTGGTAAGTGAAAGGAAAGACAAACAAAAAGCAGGTCTAGGTTTCATGTAACACCCCGAATTTTTATTTAAAAGACGAGAAAAGAAAAGTATCCAGAAAGAAAGGTAAATGGACACAAGTGGAGGGGCTAAACTTGTAAAAGTGCCAAAACTCATTATTTTAATATAAATGAGGGTATGGCCGCCCCATAAAGCAGCAGATCTGCTTTTTGGCCTCGGTTGAAGAAGAAGAAGAGCAAGAAATCGGGTTTTTTAGAAGAAGAAGGGAAAAAGAAGCTGCAAAAGGTTAGTTCTTGGGTTTATGTTTGGTTTTAGCTTAGTATACAGCTTGTGACCGAATTCTTGATGTTTTAGAAGGTTGTTCTCGGGATTTTGAAGCTGAAATCACAGGTGAAAGTGTTTGGGTTGAAGAGCTACTTCAAGGTGAGTTTCTAGACCCCTCTTTTATAGATTTTAAAATGTTTGGGGCTATTATGCATACCGGGAAAAGGGTTTTCAAAGACAACAGTATGTTTCAGCTTTTTGTTCGATGTATGTGCTGTGATTGTATGTTCTAGGCTTATTATGGGGTAGTATTGTGCTTGGTAGGTTTTAGATGCCCTTAGTATGTTAGAACTGTATTTGGATGGTGTTAGAATGGTCTTCGAGTGTATTTGGCAGAGTTAGACATATTTCAGAGTGTTCTCATGCGCCCAAGTGTTATGTGCCTAAGTGTTCTCATGCGCCCAAGGGTGGTGCGCCCAAACAGGGCAGATGCGCCCAGGTCATGCGCTTGAATAGTGGTCGTGCGCCCAGAAAGGGTGAAAGTTGGCTAAGTGCTGGCCATGCGCCTGCATAGTGCCATGCGCCCAGAGTGCCCATGCGCCGGTGTAAGTGGTGCGCCTGAACAATGGTTCATGCTCCCAGAAAGTGTAGGAATGGCTATGTGTGGGTCATGCACCCGCATAGTGCCCATGGACCCAGAATTGTTCTTGCGGCTAAGTGTTGAGGCGCCTGAATAGGGCTCATGCGCCCAAATAGTTCCCATGCACCCAGGATCTTTTATACTTAGAATTTTCTGCTCATGCGCCTAGAATGTTTTATGTGCCTCTTTTTAGACTCAGGATTTTCTAAGGGGTTTTAAGAGGTGATATTTAAGGATAGGTTCTGTTATTGATGTGTTGGCTTATGTTTGATGTGTGCATGATGGTGTGATGATGTTTATGATGTATGAATGTGCATACGTAAAGTATTATGTGACAAAGTGAAAGACAATAATAATGAAAAGTGGAACGTAATAATAGTCTTGCAAGCAAGACTGAGGTGAGTGACTGTGTGTCACAAAACACTCGTAGGCCATGGTTGGGGTGAGTGACTGTGTTGTCACAAAAGACTTGTATGCCAGGCTGAGGTGAGTGACACTGTGTCACAACAGACTCGTAAGGGGTTTAATCCAAGAGATTAACCAGAGTCATGTCCTTGTCGCGTACCCTGGTACTGTGTCAGTCTTCGGTCACGAGTCAGGGGTTTGTTTACAGGCCCCGGCACAGTATCAACTTTCGAGGACGAGTCGGGGGTATTGCATGAGACAGGAAGGCATGTGATTGAGATGAGATCTTGTTGCTCACCCCGGTATTATGTCAGTCTTCGGACACGAGTCGGGGGTTTCTTTACAGGCCCCGGCACAGTATCAGCTTGCGAGCACGAGTCGGGGGTATTGCATGAGGCAGGATTCGTATGATAATAAGTATTGTATTGACTGATGAAGGATGATGAAGATAATAATAAATATTATCAATCTGTACGTATGATGTGTGATCGCGTATGATTACGAAGGTTGTGTTTTAACGAAAGTAAAGTATTTTATTTATTAAACTAGAACTCACTCAGCGTCGCTGACTTTTTGTATGCATGATAGTTGGTAGGTATTTTGTTGATGCCGAGGAGTTGCAGGCATGGATGCATACGCTACTAGGAGTGTTTCGAAGACTGGCATCCACATTTTGACATGTTATTGTATTTTGATATGTAAATGATTTATGTAATGAGATAACATGTTTTAATTATTATGAAAGCTTTTGAATTCCGCTGCAAAAGTAATGTTTGTTTTAAATAAATTATGCGATGATGGTCCAGCTGTAAGCGTCCCGGGAACGGGGCCCTACAAGTTGGTATCAGAGCTAAAGTTCAAGAGAATTGGGTAAATATTTTCAAAAACCTAATCTTAAACTGAGAATAGGACGAAAGGAAAGGGATGCCAGTCCTAGTAGCTACGTGCCTGCAGGTAAAAGTTTTATGTAAAGGTTTTATGTAACTTAATGTTAACCGGTATTATGTATGCATGTTATGTGGCTTGTGTGCTTTTGTGTAGATTTAGATACTCATGTAGTCAGGATAGGAAATGCTTTTGTGTAGATTTGGCAGGGAGGTTGTATGACGAACGAGAGTTGGTGGCGATGACGGATGAAGAGGAGAAGCAGAGCTATGATAGGGATGAGAGTGGAAGGCGGGATGATGACGATGATGGATTTATGGCTAGAGGAAAGACGGGGAGGTTCGGTGATCGAAAGAGGATAACTGAGAGGGAAGAGGTGTGCAGGAAGTATGGCAGAGGTCACGAGGGGGAGTGCAAATGGGGATGGAACATCTGCTTCCTGTGTGGAAAAGAGGGTCACAGGGCGAGGGATTGTCGCATGGCTAAATGTTACAGATGTGGCAATAGTGGACATATGAGCAGAGACTGCATGAAGTCGAGAGCACAGGGCTCCAGTGCAAGGAAGGATGGCAGAGGATGAAGGTCAGAGAATTCGCTATGACCAGGAGGAGGCTAGAGCTTACTTCGACGCGACGTTAGGTACGTTTTTGGTAAGTTAATTTGTGCCTTGTGCTTTGATTGTGGTGCTAGTAGTAGTTTCATTTCTGCTGCCTTTGTGTTAAGTTGCACGTTAGGAGTAGGAAGATCGATGCATCCTTCGATGTAGAAATTGTTATTCGTAAGTTCACTAGGTTACCGGATGTCCTAGAGAATTGCGTGATAGTATTGAGAGAGCGCGTGTTTCCTGCTAGACTGTTCAGGACAGACATGGATGGATAGATGTGCGCCTTCGAAAGGATTGGCTAGAGTCTATGATGCCAAACACCAAGTGTCTCATAAAGGTGGTTTGATCAGCCGTGCCCGATAAGAGTTCGCTGCCGACCTTCGGCGATGAAGCAATGATGGAGGTTTCGCCTTGGAGAAGGGGAGAACATTCAATTTAGAAAGCAAGGAAAGTGGATACCGAGGTATATGGGATCATTCCGCAATGTTGCTCAGGAAGGAGAAGTGGCATATCAACTGGAGCTACCCGACGTGTTAAGTGGAGTCCTCCGATGTTCCATGTATCTCGTCTGAGAAAGTGCTCGATCGATGAGGGGATGATCGTACCACTAAAGGACACTGAGATGGATGAAAAATTCAACTACGTGAAGCAACTGGTGACCGTTTTGGATAAAAGGAGGAGAAGGGCTAAAGAGAATGGTGGTTTCACTTGTGTGAGTGCAGTGGAGCCCATAAGGGATCTAAGCCTACGTGTAAGTTCAAGGAAGTGGTGAGACAGCGTTACCCGTAACTATTCGAGAAGCGACAGGTTTCGGGGACGAAACCTATATAAGGCGGGTGGACTTGTAACACCCCGAATTTTTATTTAAAAGACGAGAAAAGAAAAGAATCCAGAAAGAAAGGTAAATGGACACAAGTGGAGGGGTTAAAGTTGTAAAAGTGCCAAAACTCATTATTTTAATATAAATGAGGGTATGGTCACCCCATAAAGTAGCAGATCTGCTTTTTGGTCTCGGTTGAAGAAGAAGAAGAGAAAGAAATCGGGTTTTTGAGAAGAAGAAGGGAAAAAGAAGCTGCAAAAGGTTAGTTCTCGGGTTTATGATCGGTTTTAGCTTAGTATACAGCTTGTGACCGAATTCTTGATGTTTTAGAAGGTTGTTCTCGGGATTTTGAAGCTGAAATCACAGGTGAAAGTGTTTGGGTTGAAGAGCTGCTTCAAGGTGAGTTTCTAGACCCCTCTTTTACAGATTTTAAAGTGTTTGGGGCTATTATGCATACCGGGAAAAGGTTTTTCAAAGATAACCATATGTTTCAGCTTTTTGTTCGATGTATGTGCTGTGATTGTATGTTCTAGGATTTTTATGGGGTAGTATTGTGCTTGGCAGGTTTTAGATGCCCTTAGTATGTTAGAACTGTATTTGGATGGTGTTAGAATGGTCTTCGGGTGAATTTGGCAGTGTTAGACATATTTCAGAGTGTTCTCATGCTTCCAAGTGTTATGTGCCTAAGTGTTCTCATGCGCCCAAGGGTGGTGCGCCCAAACAGGGCAGATGCGCCCAGGTCATGCGCCTGAATTGTGGCCGTGCGCCCAGAAAGGGTGAAAATTGGCTAAGTGTTGGCCATGCGCCTGCATAGTGCCATACGCCCAGAGTGCCCATGCGCCCGTGTAGGTGGTGCGCCAGAACAGTGGTTCATGCGCCTAGAAAGTGTGGGAATGTCTAAGTGTGGGTCATGCACCCGCATAGTGCCCATGCGCCCAGAATTGTTCTTGCGGCTAAGTGTTGAGGCGCCTGAATAGAGCTCATGCGCCCAAATAGTTCCCATGCGCCCAGGAGCTTTTATACTTAGAATTTTCTGCTCATGCGCCTAGAATGTTTTATGTGCCTCTTTTTAGACTCAGGATTTTCTAAGGGTTTAAAGAGGTGATGTTTGAGGATAGGTTCTTGCAAGCAAGACTGAGGTGAGTGACTGTGTGTCACAAAAGAATCGTAGGCCATGGTTGGGGTGAGCGACTGTGTTGTCACAAAAGACTTGTATGCTAGGCTGAGGTGAGTGACAGTGTGTCACAACAGACTCGTAAGGGGTTTAATCCAAGAGATTGACCCGAGTGATGTCTTTGTCGCGTACCCCGGTACTGTGTCAGTCTTCGGACACGAGTCGGGGGTTTGTTTACAGGCCCTGGCACAGTATCAGCTTTCGAGCACGAGTCGGGGGTATTGCATGAGACAGGAAGGCATGTGATTGAGATGAGATCTTGTTGCTCACCCCGGTATTATGTCAGTCTTCGGACACGAGTTGGGGGTTTGTTTACAGGCCCCGGCACAGTATCAGCTTGCGAGCACGAGTCGGGGGTATTGCATGAGGCAGGATTCGTATGATAATAAGTATTGTATTGACTGATGAACGATGATTAAGATAATAATAAATATTATCAATGTGTACATATGATGTGTGATCGTGTATGATTACGAAGGTTATGTTTTAACGAAAGTAAAGTATTTTCTTTATAAAACTAGAACTCACTCAGCGTCGCTGACTTTTTGTATGCATGATAGTTGGCAGGTATTTTGTTGATGCCGAGGAGTTGCAGGCATGGATGCATACGCTACTGGGAGTGTTTCGAAGACTGGCATCCACATTTTGACATGTTATTGTATTTTTGATATGTAAATGATTTATGTAATGAGATAACATGTTTTAATTATTTTGAAAGCTTTTGAGTACCGCTGCAAAAGTAATGATTGTTTTAAATAAATTATGCGATGACGGTCCAACTGTAAGCGTCCCGGGAATGGGGCCTTACATTTCATACATGAACCAATGCTTGAATCTATTACAAACACTTTACCAGAAAACTTTAATACGCATGATCACTCACCTGAAAACAAAGCTAAGCTAAAAGCATTTCAAATAAAAACAACAAGAACTCTAAAAGTGATGAAGAGAAAACAAATGTTGAGATATTTGAGGAACAAGATTCGGAAAAGATTAAAAATGGTCATCTAGTAAAAGTTAAATCTTACGAACCACGACCAAAGAATAAGAAAATGTATGTTCCCAAAGAGCATGTTGTTGAAGAAGTGATGGTAAAGAATGACAAACAGAACTCAAATAATAAAGAAAAAGCAAAACTTGATGAAGTAACATCTGAAGATTCATTTTCTTATGGATTAAACAATCCAGATTTCATTAAATGGAAGAAAGAACAAAAAGATAAAGAAAATGCAAAAGAGTCTTCTACTGAAGATTTTCAATCCCAAAGCAAACAAAGATCATCAAGATCAAGAAACCAAAGAAGGAGAAGGAAAAATGCTAAATCTAAATCATCTCAAGATAAAATTCAAAACAATCAAACTCAAAGAACATATCAAACTAATCAGTTTAAACTAGTTAAGTTTGTATCTGTGGGTACTTTTGACATGAACAAAATTCCCGAAATCAAATCTAACTCAAAGAACAATCTAACTCTGATCTGAAAACAGGTTTAGTTCCTAAGTCTTCTGCTATCAACAAAAGATTTGTATCTAAAGATTATGAGCAAAAGTCAAAACCCAAATTTCAAAAGAACAAACTTTCACATCAAAAACAACAAATTAACTTTTCAACTCCTAAATCAAAACAAGGATCAAATGTGGCCTCCACATCAAAAGTTAATCAACAGTTGTTTAAATTACAACAAAGATACTATGAAATATATGATATGTAAAATCATAAGACAGAAGAATGTTTCTTTAACACGTACTGTCATATATGTGATATGAGAAACCATTCAACAGCTGATTGTTATTTCAACAAATATTGTACCTATTGTGATGAAATAACTCACAAAACTGAGGATTGCTACTTCAAAAAGAACTCGTCAAGGAATGGATATGTAAATTCTCAATTAAGAAATGGATATGTCAATCCACAATTTCAAAGAAATCAAAGTGTTGGTTTTCAAAGATTGACAAAACAACCTTCCTTAGGCTTGAGATCTTTTTGAAGAAATGATTCTGCTTATGATAATTCTTATGCTGCAAAACCAAGGCAGTATAATCATGGAAAATTCATTCCATGATCTGTGAGAATAAATGGTAGGAAGTTTAGTAAACAAAATTCTTTGTCTGATGATTTGAAATATCTTGATGATGATCTTGAAAAATGTTACAATGTTTTAAGGACAAAACAAATCAAAGATAATCAAAATTTGTATGAAACATAATTGGTAAATTTGTTAACAATAAGCCAGATTTGAAAAAGCTTCACTTTAAACAGTTTACCATTGTTGATAAATTTAGCAAGCCCAAGACCATCTCGGCTTGGGTTGATAACTCAACTTAATTCTTTTTGAAATGTAGGTACGCCCGAGAAGACCTATTAACACGTGGTATGTTGATAGTGGGTGTAGCTGGCATATGACAGGCAATCATGCCTTGCTTCAAGAATTTAAGTTAAAAGATGGTACTCATGTTGCATTTGGAGGTGATGCAGGTAGTAAGATTACAGGCGAAGGAAAGGTGTCTAATAGGATTATTAGCTTTGATAAAGTCAACTACTGTTCATAGTTGAACTTTAATCTTATAAGTGTTTTCCAAATTTGTGACAAATCTTATTCGGTTCTATTTGATGATTCTTTTTGTTATATTTTCTAGCCAGGTTTTTAGATTAACAAAGAATGCGTAGTTGTTAAAACTATTCGAGATCGAGATGTATACAAGTTAGATATGTCTCAAGTTGATCCTTCTACAGAAACAACATGCCTAATTGCTCAAGCATCAAATGCCGAAAGTCAGCTTTGGCATAGATGTCTCGGGAATTCCAACTTCAAAAATATGAACAAGCTTGTAGCAGGAAATCATATAGTAGGTCTTCCAACAAAGAAGTTTGCTACAACAGATCTCTGCTCAGCATGTTTAAAAGGAAAACAACATAGAGCATCTTATAAGACCAAGCAGATAAACTCAAATTCCAAACCTCTCCAGATGTTGCATATGGACCTATTCGGACCAACAAATATTCGAAGTATTGGAAAGAAATCATATTGTTTAGTTATCATTGATGACTTTACAAGATTTTCATGGGTTTTCTTTTTGCATGCTAAATCTGAAACGGCTAAATTATTAAAAGAATTCATCATTAAAGTAGAAAATCAATTAGAACAAAAGGTGAAAATAATTAGAAGTGATAATGGAACAGAATTTAAAAATGCTAACATTGACAAGTTTTGTGCAAAAAAAGGAATTGCTCATCTGTTCAGTGCTCCTAGAACTCCACAACAAAATAGAGTTGCTGAAAGGAAAAATAGAACTTTGATTGAAGCAGCATGGTCTATGTTAGCAGATGCCAAAATTCCAATCACTTTATAGGATGAAGCCATATCCTCTGCATGCTTCGTGTAGAATCGTACATTGCTCATGAAAGGTAAACAGAAAACTCCTTATGAGTTCATGTTTGATAGGAAACCTAATATAGATTTTCTTAAATCTTTTGGTTGTCCAGTTTTGATTCTAAACTCAAGTGATCAGCTAGGAAAATTTGATGCAAAATCTAATGATGGATTTTTCGTTGGATATTCATCGGTTTTAAAAGCTTTTAGAGTTTATAACTCTAGGATGAATGTTATCCTTGAAACATTCGATTTTAAATTTCTTGAAAATTCTTTTCCATCAGTCGCAAATGGTCCAGCTTGGTTATTTGATTTAGATACTTTGTCAAACTCCTTTCATTCTAACTTGTTTGAATCTACAAGTGAGAAGAAGAATCAAGAAGGAGATCTAGGTTCATTCAGCGATGATTCTGATTCTGATGATATGGATGACTCAAGCCCAGATTATCCATTTTTCTCTTTTGTGAAAGATCCTATATTTCAGTCTGAAACTTATGATCAACCAACAAGATCAAGAACATCCCGTTTTAGAAAATTCAAATGTTTCTTAACCTATTCCTAATGATGGACCTGAAATTATACAACCAGAGTCTGAAACGTCATCGATTTCTGATGATGTAGTTGTTACTAATAATCTTGATTCCTTTATCAACTCACCGACTCAAGTTCCTAATTTCAATCCACATTCTTCGAACTTATTGCATCAGTTTTCTGACTTGAATCAATCTAATCTAGATGTTCATGTTCAAGTGAATGAGATTCCAACATCTCGTGTTCATAAGAACCATCCAACATCTCAGATTATAGGTCCATTGAATGAGAGAACAACAATAAGTCATTCTAAACAAGCAAACCTCTGCTTATACTCGTGTTTTCTATCTTAAATTGTTCCTAAAAACGTCATCGAAGCGTTAAAGGACAATAGTTGGATTGAAGCAATGCAAGAAGAATTATTGCAATTCCGTAAACAGGAAGTGTGGAAGCTTGTGGATTTACCTGAAAGAGAAAATGCCATAGGCACAAAATGGTTGTTTAGAAACAAAAAAGACGATCGGGGAATTGTTGTTCGCAACAAAGCGAGACTCGTTGCACAATGTTACACCCAAGAAGAAGGAATAGATTATGATGAAGTATTTGCTCCAGTTGCAAGACTTGAATCGATTCGTGTCTTCCTGGCTTATGCATCATTCATGAAATTCAAGGTATATCAGATGGACGTTAAAGGTGCTTTCTTGTATGGACCAAACACTAATGATGTGTATGTCAAGCAACTTCCAGGTTTTGAAGATTCAGAATATCCTTATCGTGTGTACAAGCTTAGCAAAGCATTGTATGGTTTACATCAAGCTCCTAGAATCTGGTATGAAACGTTATCATAACATTTGATCCAACATGAATACACGCAAGGGAAAATCGATCCTACTTTGTTTATTAAGAAGGATGCTGATGAACTCTTATGTGTTCAAGTGTATGTTGATGATATCATATTTAGTTCTACAAGTCCAAAGTTGTGCAATGAATTTGAAGAAATCATAAAGTCTCGTTTCCAAATGAGTTCTATTGAAGCAGTCTGCAGATGGAATTTTTATCAATCAAGAGAATTTATTGAAAAACTCTTGAAGAAATTTAAACCGCAAGATTGTCAATCCATCAGAACTCCAACTAACGTAAATACCAAGATTGAACCTGATCCAAAAGGAAAATCAGTTGACCAAACTTTATACAGATCTATGATCGGATCTTTGATGTATCTTACTTCATCTAGACCTGATATAATGTATGTTGTTTGTGTCTATGCCAGGTACCAATCTGACCTGAAGGAATCTAATCTAACCGCTGTTAAACGAATATTCAGGTATCTCAAAGGAAAACCGGCTTTAGGGTTATGGTATCCTTATGAAGGAAACTTCGAGTTACATTGATATACAGATAGTGATTATGGGGGATGTTGTCAAGATCGTAAATCTACGATGGGTGGTTGTCAGTTTTTAGGTCCAGATTAGTCTCATGGCAATGTAAGAAACAAACAAATGTCTCCATTTCAACCGCAGAAGCTGAGTACATAGCTGCATCAGCAGGATGCTCTCAAATCCTTTGGTTACAAAACCAACTGCTGGATTACGGGTTCAATTTTCTTAAAACCCATATTTACATTAATAACACTGCTGTTATTTTTATTACAGCTAATCCTGTCCAGCACTCAAAAACAAAACATATCGAAATTCGATATCATTTTCTTAGAGATAACTCTGAAAAAGGTTTAATCATTTTGATTCAAATCATAACTAAAAAACAGTTGGCTAACCTATTTACAAAAGCCTTTTTACCAGGTTGATTTGAATATCTGGTCAAATTAATTGGACTTATTATTCATGTTTAAACAAAACTGGTTTTGAGTTTAATTCAGTTGTCTGAGTCATTAAAAATGATAAGAACCCTCCCTTAGCTTAATCTTGAATATAGAGAAACTGTCAAAGTTAACTGCCTGATTGTATATATTGTATGTGCATGTTCAATAGAAATTGAAAAAGCAAATACAAAAATAGAAAATTGCAAAATCAAAAGAGAAACATATAAAACAAAAACACAAAAATAGAATTTTTCTTATTAGTTAAGTGTTTAGGACTGAATCTATCTTTGCAATTTGTGAGAAATGATAGATACATTAGTTATGATCAGTTGCATACTTCACTCACTTCTAAAGTCTGACGTGATCAGATATGATGTGCAGGTAAGCTCATGCAATTATACTGAAAAAGTAAATTCTTTTGATCAAGGTAAATCAATCATGCATTCATGTTTGTCCATTTAAGTACCAATGAGTAGTGTTGACTTCTCAAACTGATTGCTTGTTAAGTCATAAACTCACACCTGGTGGCGATATGAATAACCATTGAGCTCTAACTAATTTAAAGCATCTAATCACTTCTCTGTTATGAGTCATCATAGACCTGAAGTGACGAGATATCCTTTGTTGTAAGTAATTACAGACCTGGATATTCTCACTTGATGCAAAAAGATGCCAATTTGCATAATCTCAACATGAGATCTGGTTATAAGTATATGTCAGGTTAACAAGTTGAGAAAGGTGATTTCTTGCAGATCTTTATGAGAGTTGAACTCTCTAAGTCTAAGTGTGACTTACATAATATCATATCTAATCGTATCTTAATCAATCCAAGAATTGAAAAAGCAAGTGTGCTGAGTATCTTGCCAAGAGCACTCATTTTCTGTCCTTAGATCTCGTGTCTCCTTTCCTGCAGAAATGCTGACCTGGAACACACTTGATCAGGATTTAATCACTGTCTACGACTATCCATCATTTATTTTCTTTTAATGTGCCGATTTTAACTGATATTATCTCACTGTAGGCATGTGATTCAATTGTTTATAGTAGATTTTTATTCTGCTTTATTTTTTATTTTGCATGATTTTCTGTGTGCAGACATGTTGATAATGATTAGTTTCTCTTCTTGCAAAGTCAAAGAAACTTCTAAGTTTGTAAAACTTAAAAGTTTAGGGGGAGTATACAAATTAAAAAGAGAAAATAATTTAATTTTAAAAAGTGAAAAATCAAAAATAAAGTGTTTTGGATAAAATGGATAAAGTTGAAATTTCTAGCATGTGTGTGTTTAATATGATGTAAAAATAAACCTGAAAAAGAATATAAATTCAGTGGAAAAGCTTCTTGCAAACAAAATGAGATTATTTGTTTTTGTAAAAATTAAATAGAGACTAAAATGACGGGAAATTAATTTGAAAATTTCAAATAAAAATAAAGGTCAAAAAATAAATAAAAAAATAAATGCTTGAATTTCAAAAAATGTTAAAATTGAGGAAAATTAATGAAACTTTTGAGTGACAGTCTAACAATTTTGACTAAGTGTTGAAAAATTGAGTGTGAACAGTACTGATGTGTTTAAATAGTGTTCAGATGGTTGATGAGAAATGTTCGTGTCAAGACTCATGGAAAGGATCCCATGCACCTAAACAGTTCTCATAAGTTCAGATCAGGAGTATGATGAATTTTCAGAAATTTACACAAGTGTTGGGCGTTTCATTCAAGCTCATGCGCCTAAACAATTGTCATGTGTCTGACAAAATTGGTTAAGTGTTGGGCGTATCATCTTATGCTCATGCTCCTAAACAGTTCCAAGACTTTCCAGGTGTACACGTTTGAAGTGATGAAAACACCAAGTGTTAGGCGTTTCATTTAGTCTCATGCGCCTGAACAGTGCCCAAGCGCCTGAACAGTGCTCATGCGCCTGAACAATGCTCATGTGTCTAAACCTCATGCGCACAAACAGAGCTCATGCGCCTGTAGAAAGACTGAAATTTAGTCTCATGCGACTATAGTGTTCATGCGTCTAACCTCATGTGCATAAACAGTTCTCATGCACCTAAAATCTTCACTTATATATATATACAACACCTGTGATTCATTCATTCATTCACTCAAAATCCCCTGAAAACACTCTCGACACTCATAAACTCAAATCATTCGGTTCATCATTTTTGATTGTTTGGTGTTAATACGTGTGATTTATAGGTATATACACTGAATCTAAACATCATTTCGAGATTAAATTCATCTGATTTCAAGTTTATACTTCGAATTCAATCGGGCGTTTTATGTCTGTGTAGGCGTATGAACCCTAGTTCGAAGGAAAAATTGAAATTTGTGAAAATAATATGCATAAACAACTGAAATTGAACATTGATAGATGATATAAACTTGTTTTCGAACAGATTGGAATAGTCAAATCCATATTTCAAAACAATATGTTCTTGATGATTATGTTTATCAGTCGGGTTTTTGAAGATGAACAGTCAAATTCATGAATTTTTTTTAATAAAATGTCAAAATTAATCACAAAATTCATTCTTTAATTAGATTTTAAGATAATTATAACTGAATTGAATTGAATTAAATTGTGACCAATATAAAATTTTTCAGTTAATGAATTGTTTAAACACTTAGAAAATTTTAAGTGGTTTGGTTCAAACTTAATAACTCAAAATTGATAAGTGTTGAAAATTCAATGTGTCTAACTTTTTTGTTTCATTTATGCAGATGGCTGAGCTTAAATTTGAGCCTAAACATAACGTAGCAGCATTCCTAAATGAAGATGTACAAGATGCTGTAGGTTATGAAGAGATGATCAGATTTATTCTGAGGACTAAGTATGTGTATGCCATGTGTTATTAACCAGTCATCTATGCTAGATTGATAAAGAGATTTTGGAACACAACGAATATTGAAAGAGATGAAGAAGGAAGAAAGGTTGTTAGAGGATTCATTACCAATGAAAGGATGATTGAAGTATCAGAACAATCTATTCGAGAAGCTCTAAGGCTGGGAAACAATTACCCATAAGACTTGCTGAATTATCATTTAATGAAGGTAGAGAAACATCTATAGCCATGGGTCATCCGGATAACTTTTCGAGGAAACATTTTTTCCGAGCCAGAGTCTATAATCACAGGAAACTTCTATGTTATATCTTCCAGCATGGAATGTCAAAACGAAGTGCGGGATGGAATTCATTTCCAGTTGATATTGCATCTCCAATCGTAGCCATTGCAACTAACAGAAGATTTAATATGGCTAAATGGATTCTGAGTGGATTTGTGTTTAACTTAGAGAAAGGAATCAGGAACAAATACATGATGTATCCTAGATTCTTACAAATGATCATCAATGATGAAAATCCAGATTTCCATGTTTATGGAGTGAGTGGTGAAAGATGAATTCTAGAGCATATGACAAAAACCTCATACAAAAGACTTGCAATGATTACTGGTGCTCAAAATGTACCTATGTTTGATTATATGAGGGTTGTGGCTAGAGATGAGGTAGATATAAATGAAGATCATTTTCATGTGATTGAGGATGAACCAGTAGATCCAAATGATCTAATTAAAGAAGATCCTCAAGATCTATCTGATGATGATAATGAAGATAATGATGATGATGATGAAGATAATAATGATGATGATGAAGATAATGATGATGATGATAATTTTGAAGATGAAAGTAGTTCCACATCAAGTGATGATGACGATGATGGTGGAAATGAAGTTGATGAAGTTATTGAAGAAGTCATTGAAGAAGTTGTTGAAGAAGCTGAGCATGTAGAAGATCAAAATGAAGAGAATCAAAATATTGATGAGACAGTTGTTATAAATGAAGAAACTATTCATCAACATATGGAATTTGATTTCCAAAACATTGATGTTGTTGAATCTGATGTTCATGTTGAAGATGAACAAGCAAAAGAAGATCAAAGCTTAATAGAGTCTTTGAAAGAAGAGAATTTACTCCAGCTTAAGACAATTGAAGAGCTGAGAGAGGACAATGAAAGTTTAAAGGCTGAATTAATAAAGAAAGATGAGAAAATTGCTGATCTTGAAGAAGAAAAAGAAGCAAATGTAAAGAATTTTGAACTCATGCTTAAAGATTATGACTTAATGGAAGAAAAATTCAAGAAGTCAAGAGAAAATCATAAGAAATTAAAAGAAGAATTTGAAAGCATAAAAGATAGTGTAAGGTCCTAATCTCCTGAAATTGTTATTGTATCTGAAGTTAATCCTATTGATGTTGAGAAGATCTCTGAGGTGGATAAAGGGAAAAGAAAGAAAGATGATATTGATGTATCAGTTTTAGCTTAACCTTCATCTAAATTTCAGAAGACTGCATCTTAAGTCATGATAGTGAAGAAACAGAAGTGCAAGAGATAATCGGTGCCTTAGACGATTTAGAACCATATTTTTCTGATGCATTGTATGACGAAGTCTTAGAAGATGAAGATATTGTTGAAGCAAGTTATTCTCCAATTGAGGCTGTAGTTGAAGATATACTTGTTGATGTTGATGAAAGGTATAATTATCTGATAAAGAAAAAGTATAATCGAGTATATTTGGATGGACTCATAGTTTCTCAAATAAACAAAGAATATGAGAAATATGTGACAGCTGAATCTATAGCTCCTGTGGATCCAGATGAAATCATTGTTGAGCATGGTGAATGGAATCCATTACATGAAAGTATTAATATTGAGGAACTTTTATCGTCTAAGCTACACCATCCAGATCCTAAAAACATGAATACGATTGAGCTTAGATTATGGCTACAATCGAGGAACTATCCAAGAAAGAAGCTAAACAGATTGCAAGCTGAATCACTAAGAAATTTGATGAGAAGCTTTCAAGCAACAGAGAAACAGACAACAAGATGATAGTACTTGATATGGATAACCCTCAGTACTTGGAAATTACAAAAAGAACAAGAATTTTGAAACCACAAGAGATTAAATCAATGGCTTTGAAGAGAAGTAACATGAAAGCTGGAAAAGAATAATGAAGATGTTTCCTAAAGAAAAACAGGCTTATGAATTATCCATTGAACAAAAGCAGTTATGGAACAAGGCAAGAACTACTGGTGATATTGTGAGAAATGTGTTGCAAAAAGGACAATCAATCTCAGAATTGCTTAATGCAATGGTTATGCCTGACAATACAAAGAATGTGAAGATAGTAGCATGGAAGTTTGATGAGGTGTTTGATGCATTTTTGATAAAACGTGTAAATGTAATATGTGATGTTTATCATTTTTACACAAGCATCATAGCTCTTCCTGTGCAAGACTTAAAAGAACTTAACTAATTGAAGTTGATTAATCCAACAAAGGCAAATCAAGAAGAAAATTTTGTTAAACTTTTGAAGAGAGGTATTTCAAGAATGGAATCGTTTCTCAAAACGAGATATGACCAAGAAGACAAGGAATACTTCAAGTCATTAAAAAGCAAAAGGAAAGGTGGTGATAAACCTGATAAAGAAGAGAAATTTTTGGATGCATATAGTGACCAATATTTTGAAAAGGTTACTAACCCTGGTTTAAAGGTAATTGATGGTACTCAAAAGACAAAACCAATTTTGAGATGGTTTTACAATACTGATACTTTTGAATTGAAGTTAGTTCGGAACCTTGACGACTGGGATCAGTATATGATTTCATTGTTTGGAGTGTTTGAGCTAAAACTTATGCATCCAAGCTATATCTCATTTTTGTCAATACAAAAGTTTGATCGTGTTACACCAAAAGTGGCAGAGAATGATCGAAAGTACTTTATGTCGATTATCAAGGTTATGGATACTGTAATGGAAATAATTTCTTTAAGGAAAGCATTAGCTAATGCGAAGATTGTGAAGAAGGATATAAAATCAATTGATTTTATAAGAATATCGAGCAAAGGAGTATTAGAGATTCATTCAAGAGATTATCCCAAACCAATTGAGTTTTATGCTAATGTTGACATTGCAGGGTTATCAAAAGAAACTTTGGAGATTATGAACCAGATGGAGATAAAGACCAACGAGTCATAGCCTAAACAAGAAATTCTTGCAGGCAAGTTCAAGTCAGCAATCTCAAAAGTATTGAAGGAACAAGAGCTGTACAAAGAGAAGCCAATGTTCAAAATCAAAGAAGAACCAGAAGCTTATTTTGAAGACTGAAGACAATGTAATCTTAGGGGGAGTATTGTTGAAGCTCTTGAAGATTAACATTTTGTCTTTATGTTGTTTTTTTGTCATAGTATTGGGACTTAATTGTAAATATATGTTCCTTAGTTTTTTGATAGTATAAATAAGATATTTTATGTATGTGCAGGGTAGACTTTAGATAAGAAGAGAGATCTAAGACTAGAGAAAACAGTTAAAGTCAGTTGAACGAACTGTAACCCTTACACATTGTATCTTGTGCATTTGCTATCAATGAAATCTATGAAATTTTTTGATGTAATTGCATGTGTTTCATTACTTTGTGCTTGAATTGATCATTACGTTACGATATCATCACAGATTCGATCCTTTTGAACTAATCAGGTATCTTGCTTTGCTTAACAGTTTTGACTTCACGATCCATCACCTCACCTGGTTCTTTGATAAATCACAGTTGTTCATCTACTTGTACTTCCTCAAGAGGTACAACCAATGTCTCGTCTGATAAACACTTTTTTAGATTTGAAACATGGAATACATTATGAATTCCACTCAACGAGTCAGGTAAGTTCAATCGATATGCCACTGGACCTATTCTCTCCAGAATCTCAAATGGTCCAACGTATCTCGGATTTAGCTTTCCTATTTTACCAAATCGAACCACGCCTTTCCACGGTGAGACTTTCAGTAAAACTTTATCGCCGACCTGAAACTCCAGAGGTTTCCGTCGCTTGTCTGCATAACTTTTCTGTCAGTCACGTGCTACAGTCATACGGTTCCTTATTTGTACGATCTTCTCAGTAGTCTCATGCACCAACTCAGGACCTGTTAACTGGGTTTCACCAATTTCTGCCTAGCAAACTGGTGATCTACACTTCTGTCCATACAAGGCCTCAAATGGTGCTGCCTTAATGCTGGTATGATAACTATTGTTGTAAGAAAATTCCACCAATGGTAGGTGAACTTGCTAATTATTCTCAAATCAATCACACAAGCATGTAGCATGTCCTCCAATGTCTGAATAGTATGTTCGCTTTACCCATCTATTTGTGATTGAGAAGCAGTACTCATATCTAGACGTGTACCCAGAGATTTCTGTAATGACTACCAGAAGTACGATGTAAAACGAGCATCGCTGTCAGAAATAATGGAGACCGGTACACCATGTCTTAAGACTATCTCCTTCAGATAAATTCGATTTAATTTATCTATTTTATCCATCTCCTTGATTGCCAAGAAATGAGCGGATTTAGTTAATTGATCCACGATCACCCATATCGTGTCACAACTAGTTGGAGTCCAGGGTAATTTAGTGATAAAGTCCATAGAAATCTGTTCCCACTTACACATAGGAATCTCAGGTTGTTGTAGTAACCCAGATGGCTTCTGATATTCCATTTTAACTTTCAAACAGGTCAGGCACTTGCCGAAATAGTCATGATACATTTTGTCAGAACCAGGATGTATAGAGTACTTAGACTTGTGTGTCTCACTCATAACCAAGTCTCTTAGGCTTCCATAAAAAGGTACCCAAAGTCTGTCTATGAAATAACGAATTCCATCAGTTTTCACTTCAAACTGTTTGTCCATTCCCCGTAAAGATTCAAACCCAATGTTTTCCGTTTTCAAGGCTTCTGTCTGAGCTTCTCAAATTTGTTCAAGCAAGTGAGTGCTAATCGTAAGCTGCAAAGCTCGCTGTGACATCCGGTAATTTTCCGTTACCAAACTCCGTTTGTTCCGTTAAGTCTTGCATACACGTGTCGGGAGCACACACTAGTTGTCATTGAACGTTGGTGACTTAACAATAATCAGTAATGTAAAATTTATGATAATTAAGTTAACAATGTGATTATTAAGTTATGCTTATGTGATTTAAATGTTAACTGTAATTTTATCGCGTAACGTGAAAACGTGCATATTTATTTCGTGTGTTTTGTGATAAATGGGAATTATGCATGATTGTTATTAGTGATTAATAATAATTGTGTTTAGTAGTTAAAAACTATTTAAAAACTATTCAAAAAGCCTAATTTTTATAAAATATAAATTATAAGGGTTAAAAGGGTAAATATGATTAATTAAGTTACAAAATCAAAAACAAACCCTAATCCCCTAACCCATTCGGCCGCGACTTGCATCCCCTCACCCTCACCATCGCGAATTCAGCCAAGAACAAGCATTCACATTTGAATTTGGATCGATTTCAAGGCATACAACAAGTTAGAACCTTCAATTGCAAACTATTACACATCTAAAAGTTAGATTTTTGTATGATTTGATGATTGTTCATGATTGGCCGAAAGTTCCATGCGAATTCTGAAATTGATGGTCGATTGATGCTTGTTTGTTGTTGTTAATGTGTTTACTAGATAGATTACATGTTAATTAACGTCAAGTATGCAATAAAGGTTGGATTTTTACAAGTTTTTATGGAAATTACATTAGGGCCGAAACCCTAATTCGAAACTTGCAATTGGGGATCGATTTGTTGATGTTGGTTAGTGTTATTATGTTAGTTGGATTGTATATATGCTAGTTAACGTCGATTATGCAAGAAAGCTATGATTTTGATACATTGTTCATAGGTTACTAATAATAGTAACTTTATTTTGCATGAATTGATGATTGGTTGATGTATGAATGTTATGGATGTGTTTGTGATGATGATTAGATGCTAGATGGTTGATATGAATGTTAGGAATTCAAGAATGCATGTTGTAGTTCATACATTGCTAAAAACAGTAACTTTTGGGTATGAAAGTTGATGAATCATGATGATTAGGTGTTGTTGATCATGTTTAGATGTTGTCATGGACATGAATTGATATATAATTGATGAATTCATGATTGTTGTGTGAGTTTGATGAAGTTGGGATGAACTATCCCAAAAGGGAAACTTTAATTGTGCCTTGATCCTTGATATTAGGATCATGAGCATGGATGGGATAAGGTGATCATGTGTTGTTCATGGATGGTTTCTAAGGTGATTAAATGGTTGTTTAGGTTATATGAATGGTTTGTTTGTTACATGTTTTGGCCTGTTGTGATTCGCATGACTTGTATGATAATTGGTTGTATGATGATCTAGGTAGTACATGTGGTTAATGATGTGCTATATGTAATCAAGTTGTATGTTGATCATGTATGACATACTGTTGTGTTAGTATTAACGAATTATCACCTATAATGTTGCCAACGGGTCAAACGGGTCAACTGGGTCAAATGTGTTTTGTCTTTCTTAAACCTTGAGTCTCTTAGTTTGTAGAACACTTAGGGTTTCATGTTGATTCTGTGTACACGTACTAATGTACTCTTGTGTTCTAGGTGACCTTTGAAGGTTGTCTTTCCCTCTTTTCTTTCAAGTTAAGCTCTAGGTTAATTCTTGCGCGTATCAGGTGAGTTCTTGCCCCACTTATTTTACATAATCTCTTTTGGGGGAGATAGCATACTGTTGATCACAAATGTTTTTATATATGAGTGTGTATAATATTGATATAGTGCTGTTTACCATGGAAAGTCCTCACACTTTCGGATTGTTAATATTGAATAGCGGGGAAATTTTGGGTAGTACTACTGGGTCTGACGAGCCCCACCTGTGCGACTCGAGGTCAAACGGGTGCAATTTTGTCCTAACACATATTCGTCACGACACGGTAAGTCGTGACGGGAGGCAACAAACGTAACACAGTCAGCTTCGATCGCGAAATCACTATGATTAATATTTTTATGTTAATAGACTAGCTATCTATTGCAATACACTACTTATGCTCTGGAAACTGTTGATTGGTTTATATTTTAACGCAAACTCTTGAACTCACCAACCATGTGTTGACTTGTTTAGTATGCTATTCTCAGGTTAAGGTTGCCAGTTGCCTAGGAGCACGCACACCAGCATCGTAGAGTTGTCTACATTGTTTGTTTACACATTTGGGTTTATTTTTCCTATTAAACATTTGTGTTTGGGGTGCGTATGTTTTGCGCATTCTCTTTACATACTACTTGTTTTGGGTTTTCTAGTTTTAAAAACGCTTCCGCAGTATTTTAAACGTTAACTCTGGTTTTGTTTATTTATCATATAGAGTCGTTCTTGGTAACTAATGACTGAGATCCTGGTATGTCACGCGCCTCGCGGTAAAACCCCGCACGCGGATTTTGAGGGTGTGACATATTGGTATCAGAGCCATTGGTTATAGGGAACTAGGTTGCATACACACACTAGACTATAACCGCACAGTTGTTAGTTACTCATCGTTTACTCTCCTTACTGTATACTCATTGGCATACGCAACACGTACTTCGCAGCATGGCATCGTCGTCCAGGAATTTAGGCAAGAGACCTGCACGATCTGAGTCTCCTCCTACGTCTCCTGTACCTGATAGGGGATTTAACTGGCCCTGACATCCTTATCCTCCTGGCGAGATAGACTGGGATCAGCCTTTCATACCTCCTGAGTTCGATCCTCCACGTAACTGGGATTTCTACCCCACTTACATAAACCGTATGGCTTATAGAGAACGCGTACCACCAGTAGCACCTACACGACCTAGGACTAGGTCATCAACCGCCTCTACTTTGCCTACACTTCCTACCTTGAGCATCCCTCTGGAGCAGGCATTTGCAGCTTTGGTAGCCACACTGGACACAGAGCGACAACAGATTAGGGGACTCACTGATGAGAACTCTGCATTACGATCTGAGATGCGTCAGCTGCGTTACCAGGTAGATACGCTTCAGGAGCGACTTTCGATGGCCATTGGTGGACATCATACGCTAGCAGGAAACGTGGTAACACTTAGTGAGCGTATGGACGCACAAGATCACCATAACATAGTGGTTGATGATAGGTTTGCTGATTTGGAGGCACAACTAGCAGCACTCCAGATTGCTGAAGCCCCTGCACCTTTGGTGGATCCTGATGAGGAAGTCCCAGAAGAAGAACCCGAGGAAGCCCCCGAAGAAGAACCAGTAGAGATGGATGAGGACAGTGACGGATCTGACGTACTGGACTGATCCTACCTTTTAAATGACTTAGACTATGTAGTGTTTCTTTTCTTTGAAACCTATGTGGGAAGGGTTGTTTCCCACCCAACTGACAAACTTAAATTTTGACATTGATGGAATATTTTATGACTCAATTGCAAATTATTTATCTTTGATTATTATTTCTGTTATAAATGTTGTGGTTGTGGTGAATGCATTATTTCTTATTGTTTACTGTACCTTGATGAGATTAATGTGTTGGATGTTACTCATTATTGTAATTGTGAATTTTAAAGTGAAATATGGACGCACGTGGACGAGGACGTGGGCGTGGTCGAGGACGTGGCGCCGGAGGCCGTGGAGCCGGAGCCATAAACATGACGCCTGCGGAATTGGCGGCATTAATTAATGAACATGTTCAGGCGGCAGTGGCTGCTGCCCAACCGGGACAACCAGCAGGTAAATGATAACAAGAGGTTAAACTAATTAACCTAGTTATTTGTCTGGGATATCTGACTAATGTTTGGGTTGTCAAAACAGGACCACCACCATGTACCTACAAGTCCTTCATGGACTGTAAACCCCATACCTACAGCGGGACGGAAGGAGCTGTAGGGCTTGTAAGGTGGTTTGAGAAGATAGAGTCTGTCTTCGCGAAATGCAACTGCCCGCCTGCTGATCAGGTGAAGTATGCCACCGGGACATTGGAAGGTGCAGCACTTTCCTGGTGGAATGCCCAGGTACAAATGCTGGGTCAAGCCGTGGCCAATGAACTACCTTGTAGTTAATGCCTTCCTCATGAGTGTTCTTTGTTTCTTATGACAATCCCTCTTTCATTTGCTTTGTTTTGGTAAATACATTTGGTTCCAATAGCATTTTGACCTTCAGGTTGATCAACTAGCTGTCATAGCTCTTGCTTTCTAAGCTGTTGTAGTTTTTCTTGCATTGCTTCTATCCAGTTGTTATCTTTCAATTCCTTAGTGATGTTCTTTGAGACAGTAAGGGATAGAAAGCAAGAGAACAAGCAAATATTTTTTGCATCAGACTGACTCCTTGTTAATCTAATATTTAGATCATATATATGTTGTTCTATATTGGATGATATTTGTGAATTCTAGTTGTCTCAATCTGAGCAATAGGCATTGTTTAGTCTAGATTACTGATGGTGAGATCTGGAGTAGATGGTTGAGCAAGAGTGTTTGATGTGTCTGGTTCATCTGTCTATTGGTTGTCATGGAATGCTAGAGGAGAATCTAGAAGAAATCTAAGATTCATCTTCATGATGTGTATCAGGTAAAGAATGGTAATCATCATCATCATTTGTAGCTTCATGGTGATTTAACTTTGTTTGATTGCTTGGTTAAGGATCAACTTTATCTTTTGCTTGATTGGTTACTAGAGTAGAAGATGATGATGTGTTATCTTTAATATTTGGTCCTGATGGTCTTATGAGTGATGTTCCTTTTCATGTGTTGATTTGATCTGGAGGAGTTGTAACAGTTGTGCTTGAAAGAGTTATTGTTGTTCTCCTAGATGGGTATGCTATTAATGGAATAATTATGCTTGTTGGTGGAACCATTAGATATTCAAAATCTTCTTTTATACCTGAAATATCAAAGTAAGATGTCTCAAATGACTTTGTTAATGCATTTATATCAAATTAGCAGTCTGATCCAATAACTTTCTTAGTGAAAAAATGTTCACTAAAACCAACATCAGTTGTTTCTTCCACTGAGGAGTTCTTGCTACACTGAATTGGAGACTTATTCCTTTTTCTACACAGAAAGTAGAAATAGTATCCTTCTTAAATTTAGTTCCATTCTCACTTCTCAAAGTTTTCCCTTTAAGATCAAGCTGATTTTCTATCTTAGTGATAAAGGATTTGATGATTTATAGTGTTTCTGACTTGTGAAGCAAAAAGAAGACCCATGTAAATCTTAAGTAATCATCTACTATCACTAGACAGTATTGCTTCTTACCAATACTTAACATTCTTGTTGGTCTAAATATGTCCATGTGAAGCAATTTCATTAGATTTTTCCAATTTAGAGGGATGAGTCACTCTATGTTGTTTGCCTTTTAGACATGCAGCGAAGTGCTTTATACAAAAAAATTTTTGGTCACCTTTTACTAATTGATTTTGTCTGCTAATATTAGAGTGTCCTAATCTTCTGTGCCTTAATTAGGAAACATTTTTGTTGCTTTTGTAAATAAAAAAGTTTCAGGTGTTGAAGCTGAAACTGTATTCATATCAACTATGTATCTGTTGTTTTGTCGAGGAGTTTTCAAAGGATATAATCTTCTGGAATTTGAAAACCCTTCTTGAGTATGTAGCAGTTGTTGAAGTCAAAAAGTGTTGCATATCCATTGTCACATATTTGGGATACACTCAACAGATTGAACTAGAGGTTGGAGTAGTAGTTGACATTTTCTGAACTTATCAATCCATTTGATACTGTTTCTTCACTCGTGATCTTTCCTCTTGTTTTATCTTATTCAAATGCTACATTTCTCCATATTTACTCTTAAAATCCCGAAGGAGGGAACAATTTCCAGTCATATGAAGGGAGCCTCCACTGTCAACATACCAGATGTTGTTAGGCCTTCTTTGATGTCCTTGTACAGACAATTAACTTAGTTATAGGGTGCAACCCAACCCAAGCCACTGTCAGCAATTAACTTGGTTATTTGATATAGATGCATTAACAAAGTCATTTGACATATATTATGTCACACCCTCAAAATCCACGTGCGGGGTTTTACCGCAAGGCGTGTGACATACCAGGATCTTAGTTATTAGTTACTCAGAACGACTCTATATGAACAAACATTCAAAATCAGAGTTTAACTTTAAAATATGCGGAAGCGTTTAATAAACCAGAAAAACCAAAGTAAAACAATATAATGTAAAATGCGCAAACACACGCGCCCAAAGTAATACCAACAAATACTTAAATGTTTAATAACCAAACCAAAACAAGTTTCAATCATGCTCACAACTACAATGATGCTGACCCATGCACGTGCTCCTAGGCAATGGTAACCTCAACCTGAGAATAGCATACTAAAAGAGTCAACACAATAGTTGGTGATTTCAAGAGTTAGCGTTAATCATAAAACAGTAACAGTTGCAAAATATAAGAGGTGTATTGAAATAGATAGCTAGTCTATATTCATCAGTAATAATCATAGTGATTTCGCGATTGAAGCTGACTGTGTTTCATTTATTGCCTCCCGCCACGACTTACCAGGTCGTGACGATGTTTGTGTTAGGACAAAATTGCACCCGTTTGACCTCGAGTCGCACTGGTGGGGCTCGTCAGACCCAGTAGTACTACCCAAGATTTCCCGCTAATCATCATTATTAACAATCCGAAAGTGTGAGGACTTTCATGGTATTCAACACTATATCATACAATACACAACTCATATAAAGTAAGCGTTTGTAAAACCAGTATGCTATCTCCCCCAAAAGAGAGTATGTAAAAGAGTAGGGCATGAACTCACCTGGTGTGCACAATAAAGACTTAAGAGCTAAACTTGAAAGAGAGACTGGAAAGACAACCTTCAGAGGTCACCTAGAACAGCAAGTACATAAGTACGTGTACACTGAATCATAATAAAACCCTAAGTGCTCTATAAACCAAAGAACTCAAGGATTTGGAAAAACAAGACACATTGACCTAGTTGACCCGTTTGACCTGTTGGTGACATTATTGGTGAAATTCCATTTAAATCAAACATACGGTTCATCACACATGATTGTCATACAAGTTGTTAACATATATCACTTTATTAACCACATGTACTAACTACATCATCATACAAACAGATTATCATACAAGTCATGCGAATCTCAAATAATCATCATGCTCAACATAACTATGCCATAACTACCACATCATATATAGAATCAGATCATGCACAACATGCCATGTGAAGCCACTCACGACTTCACACCCTAAACCCTACCAATCCTACTAAGTAGGGGCCTTAGATTCGCACGCGTGTATAACAATCATCATCACACTAATCAATATAATTCATACCAACCAAGATAATCAACCATGATCAACTACAAACTAAACAATAGTCCTATCATAACCCATATGACTCATTACCATATAATCCAACAAACAGACCAAATCTGTCAACTAACCAATTTAGCATTCATACAACCCAAACTATACATTCTACCACATTAGAAATCATTCATGAACATACTAACATGATCCTAAAGTCACAAACATTCCCAAATCATCATATTCAAGACTTTGTGCAAATAAAGTTTCCCTTTTGGGAAAGTACATCCCAAAATCTGTCTAACACCCAATACATTCATGATTTCATTAATAATATACCAATTCAAACTCATGCTATCATTTAGACATGTTCTACACATCAAATCATCATGATTCATCAATCTTCAAAACCAAAAGTTTCTGCTTTGGGTAACATATGAACTACAACATCCATTTTTAGGTTTCTAGCATCAACATTATCATTCTAACATCCATATCATCACAAACACATTAACAACATCAATACATCATCCAATCATCATGTTCATGCAAATAAAGTTACTATTATTAGTTACCTATGAACAACGCATCAAAATCAAAGCTTTATTGCATAATCAACGTTAACTAACATATATACAATCTAACTAACATAACAACATCAATAAACATCAAGGAATCGACCTTCAATTGCAGGTTTCGAACCCATGCTTTCGGCCAAACACCAAACACCTCAAAAAAACACAACTCTAACCTTTAAATCGTGTAATGAACAAGATTTGATGCTTCCAACGTGTAATAATCCTTGTAATCGACCAAAACCGTGGATTTCATGCTTGTTCTAGGGCTGAATTCGAATGATGTGGGTGTGGAGAGGTGTGTCGCGGCCGTAGGTTGTTTAGGGTTAGGATTTTTTTTTTTGATTTTTGTTTTATTAATTAATCATAATTACCCTTTTAACCCTTATAATTTGTATTTTTATAAAATTAAGCTTTTAACACTCTTTTAAGATGTTTTTAACTAAAATAATAAACATATGAATTAATAATAACAATTATATGTTTTATCTTTACTAAATTCAAAACATACGGATTAAATACACACGTTTTCACGTTACGCGATAAAATTCACAATTAATATTTAAATCACGTAAACACATAAGCACAACTTAATAACCAACATAGAAATTATTTGTTTAACATTATTAATTATTATTAAGTCACCAACGTTCAACGACAACTAGTGTGTGCTCACGACACGTGTATGCAAGACTTAACGGAACTAACGAAGTTTGGTAACGGAAAATTACCGGATGTCACATAATATTTAGGAACTTTTCTTTGTGGATTCTATCTAGGTGCTCCACCTATGTTCTTGTTAGAAACAATTTGTTGTTTCTCAGTTGATTTCTCAGTTTGAGGTTGTTTGCTTTGCTTCCTACTCTTTTTATTGAAAAAGCTGTTTGTAGTGTTGTGATTGTTTCTATCACAAATTGAACATTAGTTGTTAAAATAGCATGTTTTAGTATTGTGATTGTTGATGTCACAGTACTTACAATACTTTCCAAATTTAAATATTTCTTGAACTGTGAGTGTATTGATTACGCCATTCATAATAAGGTAGATTAGAAGTATTTTGGTTGATGGAAACTTTTGATTTCAAAGATGGTTTTGGTGGTACATCAAAAGTAACTTACAATACTTTCCAAATTAACATTTTCTAGAACTGTGAGTGTTTTGATTACACCATTCACAATAAGGTAGATAGGAAGTATTTTGGTTGATGGCAACTTTTGATTTCAAAGATGGTTTTGGTGGTACATCGAAAGTAACAATTTGTTGTTTTGGTTTATTGGTTGTTTGCCCTTTCCTTTTCTCATTCTTTTAGGAGAGGCAGTGGAAGATTCAACATTTTTTCCACTAGAGTAAATGTTAATTATTTGTTTTTGTTCAGATTGTTTGGGTAATGTGCAACACTTACTGAATAATTTGAAACTTATGCAGTTTCAGAAGATTACCGATCATTTTTAGCATCTAAAAGATCCTCCCCTTCATCATCAGTTGTATGTATATCAAATTTATTATTTTCATCTTTGTAAATGTCTATTGATTTGATATTAGGTAGCAAACTTGATTAAAGGTGAAATTGATGATGATGATGTAGGTTTTGAGTTATCAGTTGTATCATGATGATCAAGTGAATCCCCATGCTTGTTTATCATTTATTCAGGCAATGGCACATAGTTATCATATGGTGGGTTAACTTTATTGTACCCAATGCCTGAAGGGTATTTGAAACCCTTTTGCCGAGCCAGAGGATCTTCAAACTTTTGATTACTTACTTGAAAATTTTGAAGATTGATTTCTGTTTCAACTTATGCTATTTCTTATTATGTTAAAGACTCAGAGAACTACTCAACTTGTGCTATTATTATGAGCTTTCTAGACAATCACTTATCTAAATCATTTTTAAGTGATAAAATCTTAATTTAATATCTTTTTTTTAGTTTTAAGTCTGTCATTTAAAATGGTGTTTTCAATCACTTTTCTAGAAAGTTGATCAGCATGCTCTTTGTATCTTGTAACTTCATCAATGCATGCTCGAGTACAAAGATTTTCTTTAACCTCTTTCGGGATCTCGGTGAGTTTTTCTTTAAGTTGTGCCATAAGGGCATGATCCGAAAATTTGATCTCTACTTCTTACATCCTCTAATCACACTTACCATCATGTTTAATGATCATTGTAGATGATTTAGGATGTTGATTAGGATTGTAGTGAGTGATTTGAGGTGGTGCTAGAATAGTTGGTATGCTGATTGTTGGTGGAATTGGTCCGTTTGATTGATATCCACAGGATTATTGTGGTTGTTGATTGTCTCTGTTTGTTCTTGGTTGTTGACATTCCCTTGAGAAGTGTCCATACAATTGGTAATGCTAACACCTCACTTTTAACTTTTCAAAACCAATTTTGGTCTTCTTGTCCATGGTTAGACCCTGTTTCTTTGAAGAAATCTCTTCGATCTATAGGAAATCATAGCCATGGACCATTGAAGATCCATTTCTTCTATGATGTGTGGTGGAAGTTCATCCAGATCTTGTTGAATAATATGTTATGATGTCAAGTTTGCAGCAAGGTATGCTTCAAAACTAGTTGAAAACGCTACAAATGCTACCTTTTGTTCTTCACTTTAAAGAATAGTAGTTAGAGCATCCCTTGGTTTGTCAAACTTATAGATGTTTTGATTTTATGGATGTTGCTGTTAGATGGAAGTTGAGGCTTATTGATTTTAATGTTGATGTTGATGCTGATGTGTGCTTTGAGGTGTTGCTTGAGGGGAAGCATGAACACCAGTCTTCTTTGCTTTTTGTCTTTGTGTTTTGAATGATTTTGGAGCCGAGAAGAATGATATTTCACTAGAGTCTAGAAATTCTTCATCTTCATCATCCCCAGTGCATGTTAGGAATGTATTGTCGGTTGATTGCATCTCCTTGAATTTGTAAGATTCAACATGCCTTATAGTATTATTGTTTCTTGATCTTTCATCAAGCTCTAATGCTTCCACCTTATCAACTAAAGCATCTAGTGATAGTGCTTCAAGAACAAGTGTTGCTTTCATCAGAGAAACTGACTGTGTCCAGCTCTCAGGCAGTGTGTGAAGAATTTTCTTGTTGATCTCCACTGAAGATCAACTGATTCATACTTTAGTACATACACAATAATTTCATTGACTAATTGTACAAATCTGTGGAGTTGTTGTGGTATTGATTCACCTTGGATGTGATGAAATATTTCATATTGAGTTCTGAGCTTTTCCTTTTTAATTGCTTTTATTTCATCACTTCCTTTACACATGGTTTGAAGTACTTTCCCAAGCTCATTGGCGGTTTCAAAATTCTCTACCCTGGTCAATATTTGAAATGGAAGAGTCACTGCCAGGATAATGTATGCTTTCATGTCTGTTCTGACTCTCTTCAACTCATCACCAACTACACTTTCAAGGATCACTAGCTTTTGCATGTTATAATCTGGACCCAAAGCAACGGGAATATATACTTCAGTGATTAAAGTCCACAGATTAGGGTCACGAAAGATAATCCAGTTTTTATACATGATCTTTCATTGTTTGAAGTCAGCTTTGTTCTTCAATCTTGGTGGTTTTAAACCATTGTTTGATCATGAAACTTTGATAGACATGATGATGAGTGATTAACTTAATGGTTTAAGTTAACTTGATTGATTTTAGCTCAGTGCTAAATTAATTATCCTAAGTTGAGATATTTGTCGAAGTCCAAATTTGTCACTAGAATTTGTTTATCTTAGAATAGTTGTGACCAAGCAACTTAGTATGAAAATCGATGATTAAAGTTCTTTTTGTCATTGTTTGTGACTGATTCGAGCTTAAGAATGCTAAAAAATGTAGTTATGGCATAAATTTTGGGTTGAAATCAATTGAAAATTGGTTTAAATGCTAAAAAATTTGATCGAATAGTACCCATGTACTGTTCTATCCAAAAACTCCTTAAAACTAGCTTGGTTTTATGAGCTTTTTGATGATTTCATTTAAAATATGTATGTAAATGCTTTTGAGATTCTTTTTACCAATAATAACACAATATCTTCTTGAATAAGGACTGAAACAGTCAACTAAGATATGTTTTTGAACTATTTTAACAATAGAAATGTAGAAGAGTGTTCTTGTATGGTTTTATGCTCAATGTTGGATGTGTTTGAAGCTAATAAATATTAGAGATCATGATGTTGGTTGAGAGGAACAAAAATAAGTAAATGATTTGAGCCAAGGCTCTGATACTACCCGATGGAATCATCTTCTTCCCTGTTTGAGGCTTATATATTCAAGAACACATTTAACAACCCTTGAGGAACATGATGATGTTCATATGAATGTTTTTATTAGAATGGGATTGGAATGATGATGATTGATTATCTTTGAAGATGATCCTCCTAGGATCTTTTCAATCACTCAACAGAATCAACTTTCCATCATCATGGTACAGAAATCCATGTTGAATGATATGATCTCTAGTGTGTGATTGTGTGTTTGGATGATGCGTGTGATTGGATGCTTCTGTGTGATACTCAAAATTACTTGTTTGATTGATAATTATTCAAAAATCTTACAAAGAATTAGGGTACAAGGCTATTTATAACCTAGGTACATATTATGTACAATTAAAAAGTACCCTTATGTAAATGAAAATCACATAATAATCCTATGTCTAAATTGTGTTGTCCGCTTTGGATGATAGAGTGTCTGCTGTGATTGTTTGATTGTCTGTTATGGAAATTTGTATGTTTGTTGTGGATGTATAAATTATTTATCCACTGTGAGTGTTGTACATCCACTGTGGAGACTTGTTTGTTTAATGTAGTCCGCTGTGGGTCTTGTACATCCACTGTGGACAATTGGATGTTTTATATTGTTCGCTCTGCAAGTTATGCATCTGCTGTGTATGCTTGCATGTCCTTTACCAACACTTGGACATTCTTGATGTTCTTCTGTTGTGGATTCAAAAATCTACTGTGATCACTTGCATATCCGCTACCAACACTTGGAAAATTTCTTCTAATTACATTTCCTGTAAAAGAAACATAAATGATAATTAGTGTTATGATCGGATAATACTTATTTTTAAGTGTTATTATATGATTGTTTGAAGTTTAGAACTTGGTTGTTTGATTAAGGTAGGCATTATGCTTCACTATACTTGTTTTAGTCCAACAGAATCATATTATCAATATACAATGCACATTATGAGTATATCTGTTATGTTTGAGCCTTGTTATTGTATTTCTGCAGCAATCAATGATAGAAATATCTCAGTATATTCTATCCTATTGATTCTTACCCTGTCAATTAGTATCAGAGCCTTGGCTCTCGGATTCAATTAGAAACACACTTTTTCTCATTGATAGTCGATCAACTATTGATTAATATACATTTCATTTTGTTCTACATAATCGATTTGTAACCAAATAAAAAACTCATTGTTTTAGTCAAATTACACTTCATATTCATCCTGAATTGAAGATATGGTTCTATTGATTAAACTTTCATCAAATCCAAACATAACCATCAAATTATTGAGTGTTCGTGAGCAAATGTGTCACACCCTCAAATTCCACGTGCGGGGTTTTACCGCGAGGCGTGTGAACAAACCAGGATGTCTGTTATTAGTTACTCAGAATGACTCTGTATGCGACATTTAAACAAATCAGAGTTTAAAACTTTAAAATATTTGCGAAAGCGTTTTGTAAATAACCCAAACACAAGGTACTAAAAGTAAACTGCGCAAAACACTCGCCCAAACCAAAATACGTAAGTAAATGCTAAATTAAAAGTAAACAATATTTGAACAAAGCATACTTGACACGTGTGTGCTCCTAAGGGTAGCTGCTAGAAATGACCTGAGAAAAGCATACTAAAAGTGTCAACACGAGGGTTGGTGAGTTCAAAAGTTTGTAATCAATCATAAGCAGTAGCATTAGTAAAAATATATAAACAAGTGTATTGAAATAGATAGCTAGTCTAATTTCATTAGTAAAGGACAATAGTGATTTCGCGATCGAAGCTGACTATGTTTGTCTATTTGCCTCCCGCCACGACATACCAGGTCATGACGCTGTTAGTCATTTAGGACAATATTATACACGTTGACTTCCGGTCACCCGGGTGGGGCTTGTCAGACCCAGTAGTACTACCCAAAGATTTCCCGCTAGATTCCTTAATTAACGATCCGAAAGTGTGAGGACTTTCTATGGTATAACCCACTATATCTTACCAAACACATCTTATATCAGTAAAGCGTTTTAAAACAAGTATGCTTTCTCCCCCAAAAAGAGAAGTAGTAAAAGTGGGGAATTGAACTCACCTAGTGCGCAAGCGAACGATAATTAAAGCTAACAGTGAGCAGAATGACAACCTTCAGAGGTTACCTAGAACATGCAAGTACATAAGTACGTGTACACAGAATCTTAGCAACCCTAAGTGCTCAACAAACACATTGACTCAAGGTTTTGAAAAACAAAACACATTAGACCCAGTTGACCCGTTTGACCTGTTGGTGACATGTCAAGTTAAATTCTTGTTTAATCATGTTTAGCAATCCATCCTACATGGTTATCACACAAATTATTCATGTATTCCACATGACAAACCCTTAAGTGCTATAAAGCTTATCATACATTATCTATTATCATGTATATTCCATAAGAGCCTAAATTTCCAAAGTCATGCATCAAGCATTCATACAACCCAAATAGATAATCTACCACCTTATACATCATCAACAAACATTATAACATGATCCTAACATCATAAACATGCTTAATTATCAATATCCAATGATCTATATAAATAAAGTTTCCCTTTCGAGAAAGTAATATCCCAGAATCCATCCTTCCACCAATTTCCACACAAATTCATCAATGACATACCCTATCTAGTTCATAGCAATCATAAGAATCCATCAAACACTTACAATTCATCCAAACACAAATCTTCATGAATAAAAGTTTCCGCTTTAGGCAATGTATGAACTAGACTACATCAATCATAGATTTCTTGCATCATCTACATAGATTAACATTCATACAACATCATTAACATCATAACATCATCAATCCATCATCAATTCATCAATTCCATGCACCAAAGTTACTATTATTAGTAAGGTATGAACAACACATCAAAACCATGAATTTCTTGTATAATTCATGTAAACTAACATCAATACAATCTAACTAACATCATACAATCATCAAACAACACAAAATTCGACATATACTATGAAAATCGAACTAGGGTTTGACCATGATCAAAATCCATGAAAAACTAATCAAAATCTAACCTTTAATCGCGTAATGATCAAGAATTGATGCTTGCTACACGTTAGAAACTCTTGGAACTAGCCAAAATCGATGCTTGCTTGTTGTTTTGATCAAAATCGAAGTGTGGGTGTGTGTGGGAGGGGTCGCGGCCGAAGGTGAGCGGGAGGGGGATTAGGTTTTACTTTTTGGTAATATTAAGTTAAATGGTAATTACTAAATAAACCCTCCCTTTAATCACCTTTTGTAAAAGTTAATCTTTTTAGCAATTTTTAACAATCTTTAACTACAAAATACAAGTATTATTAACCAATAATAATAATCATGTATAATTTCCACTAGCTACAAAACACATGAAATAAATATAACACGTTGTCACGTTACAAGGTAGAATTAACAAGTAATATTTAAATTCATAAATCACATAACTAAAAAATTAATAATCGACATTATTAATCAAGCTCTTATCAGATAATCATTGTTAATTATTATTAAGTCACCAACGTTCAACGACAACTAGTGTGTGCTCACGACATGTGTATGCAAGACCTAACGGAGTTTGGTAACTGAAAATTACTAGATGTCACATTATCCCCAGTTGAAAGAATTTTCATCCCGAAAATTATGTTATATGGTTGTGTTACATCACTGGTCTACTACATTGGCACAAAGAAATCGATGAGTTTCGGGTGGGTTGTCACATTATCCCCATGTTGAAAGAAATTACGTCTCGAAATTTAATCATTACCTCTGCCGGTTGACATCGTCGTTTCGAACAGATGATGATACTTAAGCTTCATCTGATCCTCACGTTCCCACGTGAATTCCGGTCCACTTTTCGAGTTCTAACGAACTTTGACTATGGGTATTATTGAAGGTCTTGAAGATTAACATTTTGTCTTTATGTTTTTTTTGTCATAGTATAGGGACTTATTTGTAAATATATGTTCCTTAGTTTCTTGATAGTATAAATAGGATATTTTATGTATGTGTAGGGTAGACTTTAGATGAGAAGAGAGATCTAAGACTAGAGAAAACAGTTAGAGTCAGTTGAACAAACGGTAACCCTTACACATTGTATCATGTGCATTTGTTATCAATGAAATCTATGAAATTTTTTTATGTAATTGCATGTGTTTGAATTGATCATTGCGTTATGATATCATCACATATTCGATCCTTTTGAACCGATCAATTGGTATCAGAGCCTTCGGTTCAGTGATCAGAGCTTATCGACATTTTGAGCTCTTTGAATCACTTGAAATCTATTATTGATTGCAATTTGATCAATTAATTGTTGTTTTCAGTTGTGTTTCATCCATAGAAACATGATTTGAATCACAATTTTGTGTTGAATTCGTTCAAATCTGAGAAATTGATCGAATTAGTGTTCGAACTTTGTTCTTCATATTCGGACTGAAATTCAATTAGAATACTGTTTTGTTGTTGTTGTTTGATCAAATTGAAGATTAAGGATTGTTAATCGACCTAATTACTACCGAATTGGAAGTTTTTAGATCAATTAATCAAGTTTTGAAGATTTTCTTAAGATCTGAGTTCGTTGAAGCTGATGAATTAGGCGCATTATGATTGAAAACTGCTGAAAATTGTACAAGTATCTAGGCGCATCACCACTATTCGGGCGTTTTAGTACTGTTCAGACATTTTCAGTTCAGGCGTTTGACCACTGTTGAGACGTTTTAAGACGGTTTGGACACTTGGTGACTTTGCAGAAACAAAGTAATTCTAGGCGCATTTAAACTGTTTAGCCGTATTTGAACTGTTTGGACCCCAGGCGTTTAACAACTGTTTGGGCGTATTTCAACGGTTCGGGCGTATTTCAGTTGGGCGTTTTTCAGAATTCTACTAAGGCATTCCCTTGGGCGTTTCTACTTTAAAGTCGGGTGTTTGAGAACTGTGTAGGCATTTCACTACTGTGTAGGCGCCTGTCAACTATTCAGGCGTATCAGCTTTCAGACTTATCAGTTTACACATAGAAATTTTTTTAGAAACTAAAATCCAAAAATATTTTCATTTCATAGTTTTTAATTCAAAACATAAAAACAACAAAAACAATTCTTTTTCTTAAATTCAAAATAAAAAATGGTTAAGTCTGAAGATTTTGAGAACAGGGTTCCAAAGCTAAAGAACAGAGCTGATTTCAAGAACTGGTCTTTAAGACTGAAGCATCATCTAAATTCTATTGACACAAACTTGTGAAAGTCAATAGAGAAAGGACCTCATATCCCGATTACATCTGAGGGTCCTGATAGAGAATTTGTGTACACAAAAGACTCTCAAGAACCTTATCCTGAGGATGGTTGCAAGGTGATGACTTAAGGAAAGTGAAGAATGATATCAAAGCTTATTCACTGATGTGTAAGGGATTACCATTAGAAGTCTTGACTAGACTTGATGGTTATCAAACTGGGTATACTATGTACAAGGATTTGAAAATCATTTGTGAAGGTGGTAGAGAGATAGAAGATCTCAAAAGGCAGAAACTCAAGAGGCAATTGGAGTTATTTGAGCATCTTTCTGGGGAAACAATTAATCAAATGATGAACAGATTTGTGCAACTAATTACTGAGATGTCAACTGCTGGTATCAAAAATGATCTAAAAGATCGCTCTTCCATCTTCATGGAAACAGACAGTTACACTGTTAAAGCATACTGAAAAGTTTCCTATGGATTTAGATCTTTTGATTGCGAAGATTTAATAAGTTGAGATTGATGAGAGATCCAAAAACAATGATAGAGCTACTTCAATGTCTCAGTATAAGTATGTTGCATCTCCAGCTAACACAGTGGAGAATGCTTTTCTGGTCAAAGACGATAACTCTCCAGAAGACGAGGGTGATTCGTTTGTTGGAGCTGGTTTCTTTACAGATTCTTCTTACAAAAGTGCTCCTGTTTACACAACTCAACCTCAATCTTAGTCTCCTCCTAAAACTCAAACTCCTAAACCTCAAACCGAGACTCCATCTTCTAACTCTGCTAAAACTAGCAAAGTTAAATGTTATTAATATCCTTTTACAGGATGATGAGTCTAAATCTACTTTTACTGCTTTTATGGCAAGTTTTCAAGCTTATCAAGGTAGTTATTTAACACAATTAGATCTTGTTTTGCAGGATTTGTTTGAGATGGATCCAGACAATATGGAAGAGATGGACTTGAATTGGAAATGGTGATGATTGCTTACAGAACTCAGAAACACTCTTATGTTAACAGGAATTACAAGCCAAGTGCAAATAAGACTGTTGGCTTTGACAAATCAAAGTCAAGGTGTTTCAACTGCAACAACTATGGACATTTCTTGAGAGAATGTAAAGCTCTCAGAAACCAAGGAGCAAATGGTCAAGCTGGTTCTAGTAATCAAAGACATCATCAGCAGTCTCAGAAAACCTTCCAAAAGCCTTATTAGAGTCTTCCTATGCCAGAACTTAAAGATGAATCAAAATCATCTGAAGAGCTAAAGAAAGCTCTTGTTGTTAGCATTAAAGATGGATATGACTAGAGTGCTTATGCTAAAAATTCATAGCTGATCTAACCTCTAGTTTATCTCTTGTTGCAGATATTCAAGATGAAGACTCTGAAGATAATGATCCTAAGGCTGATAGTGATTCAGAAAATGATGATGAAGACTATGGCTGGAGTGACAAATCTGACCCAAAAGAGGATTCAAAAGAGATTGCACTTATGGCTCAGTTTGACCAACCAAAGGTTGAGAATCCATCATCTGACTCTGAGACTTCATCTTCAAGTTACCCTGAAATTCCTATTGAAGTCAGAGAGAAAATGTGCACAAAAGCATGTTTTGATCAAGTTGAGCATTGCAGAACATATTCATATAAGATCTGTGATAAACTTAAACAAGAAGAATTAATGCACAACAAACTAAAAAATGATCACAAAATCTCTGATGAAAAGATCCTATCTCTACAAACTTCATGGAACAAAACTCTAAAAGAACTTGAACTTATGAAGAAACAACTTAAGGAGATGACTAAAAATTTAGAAGAAGAAAAAATAGCTCATGCTGCTACTCAGGTGGATCTGGCTAAAGTTAAAAGTTCTAAAACAATTGTAGAACAATTGGTAAGTGAAAGGAAAGACAAACAAAAAGCAGGTCTAGGTTTCATGTAACACCCCGAATTTTTATTTAAAAGACGAGAAAAGAAAAGTATCCAGAAAGAAAGGTAAATGGACACAAGTGGAGGGGCTAAACTTGTAAAAGTGCCAAAACTCATTATTTTAATATAAATGAGGGTATGGCCGCCCCATAAAGCAGCAGATCTGCTTTTTGGCCTCGGTTGAAGAAGAAGAAGAGCAAGAAATCGGGTTTTTTAGAAGAAGAAGGGAAAAAGAAGCTGCAAAAAGTTAGTTCTCGGGTTTATGTTTGGTTTTAGCTTAGTATACAGCTTGTGACCGAATTCTTGATGTTTTAGAAGGTTGTTCTCGGGATTTTGAAGCTGAAATCACAGGTGAAAGTGTTTGGGTTGAAGAGCTACTTCAAGGTGAGTTTCTAGACCCCTCTTTTATAGATTTTAAAATGTTTGGGGCTATTATGCATACCGGGAAAAGGGTTTTCAAAGACAACAGTATGTTTCAGCTTTTTGTTCAATGTATGTGCTGTGATTGTATGTTCTAGGCTTATTATGGGGTAGTATTGTGCTTGGTAGGTTTTAGATGCCCTTAGTATGTTAGAACTGTATTTGGATGGTGTTAGAATGGTCTTCGAGTGTATTTGGCAGTGTTAGACATATTTCAGAGTGTTCTCATGCGCCCAAGTGTTATGTGCCTAAGTGTTCTCATGCGCCCAAGGGTGGTGCGCCCAAACAAGGCAGATGCGCCCAGGTCATGCGCTTGAATAGTGGTCGTGCGCCCAGAAAGGGTGAAAGTTGGCTAAGTGCTGGCCATGCGCCTGCATAGTGCCATGCGCCCAGAGTGCCCATGCGCCGGTGTAAGTGGTGCGCCTGAACAATGGTTCATACTCCCAGAAAGTGTAGGAATGGCTATGTGTGGGTCATGCACCCGCATAGTGCCCATGGACCCAGAATTGTTCTTGCGGCTAAGTGTTGAGGCGCCTGAATAGGGCTCATGCGCCCAAATAGTTCCCATGCACCCAGGATCTTTTATACTTAGAATTTTCTGCTCATGCGCCTAGAATGTTTTATGTGCCTCTTTTTAGACTCAGGATTTTCTAAGGGGTTTTAAGAGGTGATATTTAAGGATAGGTTCTGTTATTGATGTGTTGGCTTATGTTTGATGTGTGCATGATGGTGTGATGATGTTTATGATGTATGAATGTGCATACGTAAAGTATTATGTAACAAAGTGAAAGACAATAATAATGAAAAGTGGAACGTAATAATAGTCTTGCAAGCAAGACTGAGGTGAGTGACTGTGTGTCACAAAACACTCATAGGCCATGGTTGGGGTGAGTGACTGTGTTGTCACAAAAGACTTGTATGCCAGGCTGAGGTGAGTGACACTGTGTCACAACAGACTCGTAAGGGGTTTAATCCAAGAGATTAACCAGAGTCATGTCCTTGTCGCGTACCCTGATACTGTGTCAGCCTTCGGTCACGAGTCAGGGGTTTGTTTACAGGCCCCGGCACAGTATCAACTTTCAAGGACGAGTCGGGGGTATTGCATGAGACAGGAAGGCATGTGATTGAGATGAGATCTTGTTGCTCACCCCGGTATTATGTCAGTCTTCGGACACGAGTCGGGGGTTTCTTTATAGGCCCCGGCACAGTATCAGCTTGCGAGCACGAGTCGGGGGTATTGCATGAGGCAGGATTCGTATGATAATAAGTATTGTATTGACTGATGAAGGATGATGAAGATAATAATAAATATTATCAATCTGTACGTATGATGTGTGATCGCGTATGATTACGAAGGTTGTGTTTTAATGAAAGTAAAGTATTTTATTTATTAAACTAGAACTCACTCAGCGTCGCTGACTTTTTGTATGCATGATAGTTGGTAGGTATTTTGTTGATGCCGAGGAGTTGCAGGCATGGATGCATACGCTACTAGGAGTGTTTCGAAGACTGGCATCCACATTTTGACATGTTATTGTATTTTGATATGTAAATGATTTATGTAATGAGATAACATGTTTTAATTATTATGAAAGCTTTTGAATTCCGCTGCAAAAGTAATGTTTGTTTTAAATAAATTATGCGATGATGGTCCAGCTGTAAGCGTCCCGGGAACGGGGCCCTACAAGTTGGTATCAGAGCTAAAGTTCAAGAGAATTGGGTAAATATTTTCAAAAACCTAATCTTAAACTGAGAATAGGACGAAAGGAAAGGGATGCCAGTCCTAGTAGCTACCTGCCTGCAGGTAAAAGTTTTATGTAAAGGTTTTATGTAACTTAATGTTAACCGGTATTATGTATGCATGTTATGTGGCTTGTGTGCTTTTGTGTAGATTTAGATACTCATGTAGTCAGGATAGGAAATGCTTGAGAAATGAGGAGTAAAGTAAGTGGATAAACACAACTGGCCACTATGATTAGGGACATACTATACTTGACATATCTTGAGCTATTACCTTGATTGACTGTGTTGGTGTTTGAATCTTGTAGTGTTTCAGATGGCTGGCAGTAGGACTTCTGAGGCTTCGTATGGTAGAGGTCGTGGTGGACATGGTGTTAGACCGCGTGTCACGAGGAGCAGAGCTAAGACTGCTGAGACGGCTCCTGATGAGCCAGCGCTTTGTCACCAGGACGGTGAGGACGGGAGTGCTAATATGAGAGCCTCAATGAAGGAGGCAGTAGCAGAGGAAGTCCAACAGGTCATGCAGACGATTCTGCCGACTGTAGTGACCGATGTCATTAGAGCTATGAAGGAGGATGAGATGAAGGAGAGTGAGAAGAGGAGAACCGCATGATGCAGAGGTGAAGCTGGAGGTTCTAGGGGTATGGAGCAACCCAATGCTGACATGGTCGTCTCCAGTGACAATGAGGAGGATGAGGAAGCTGTGCAGGAGACTGCGAAGGGATGCAGCTATGGAGCAATCCAAAGGTGTAAGCCCCCTACATTTGATGGAAATGGGAGTGCAGCGGCTGCATAATGTTGGGTGGGAGAGATGGAAGCGGTACTTGATATCATCGAGTGTCGTGAGGATCAGAAGGTAAAGTTTGCTACCCACTCATTTGTGGATTCAGCCTTATGCTGGTGGGACAACATTGTCCAGGCTGAGGGCACCAGAACAATCAAAAGGATGAGGTGGAAGGAGCTGAAGAGGTTGGTGATCGAGGAGTTTTGACCTCATAGAGAGCTTGATAAAGTAGAGAGGGAGTTCCTGCAGCTAGAGGCGGGCACGATGACTCACCAACAGTACACCATGAAGTTCAATGAGATGGCAAGGTTGGTGCTAGATCAAGTGACGCCTACGTCACGAAAGATCAAAAGGTATATTCAAGGTCTGCCAACAGATATCCGCAGACACCTGATCACTGCCCGACCAAGCACGTTTAGGTCAGCAGTCGATTTGGCAGGGAGGTTGTATGACGAACGAGAGTTGGTGGCGATGACGGATGAAGAGGAGAAGCAGAGCTATGATAGGGATGAGAGTGGAAGGCGGGATGATGACGATGATGGATTTATGGCTAGAGGAAAGACGGGGAGGTTCGGTGATCGAAAGAGGATAACTGAGAGGGAAGAGGTGTGCAGGAAGTGTGGCAGAGGTTCCTGTGTGGAAAAGAGGGTCACAGGGCGAGGGATTGTCGCATGGCTAAATGTTACAGATGTGGCAATAGTGGACATATGTGCAGAGACTGCATGAAGTCGAGAGCACAGGGCTCCAGTGCAAGGAAGGATGGCAGAGGATGAAGGTCAGAGAATTCGCTATGACCAGGAGGAGGCTAGAGCTGACTTCGACGCGACGTTAGGTACGTTTTTGGTAAGTTAAATTTGTGCCTTGTGCTTTGATTGTGGTGCTAGTAGTAGTTTCATTTCTGCTGCCTTTGTGTTAAGTTGCACGTTAGGAGTAGGAAGATCGATGCATCCTTCGATGTAGAAATTGTTATTCGTAAGTTCACTAGGTTACCGGATGTCCTAGAGAATTGCGTGATAGTATTGAGAGAGCGCGTGTTTCCTGCTAGACTGTTCAGGACAGACATGGATGGATAGATGTGCGCCTTCGAAAGGATTGGCTAGAGTCTATGATGCCAAACACCAAGTGTCTCATAAAGGTGGTTTGATCAGCCGTGCCCGACAAGAGTTCGCTGCCGACCTTCGGCGACGAAGCAATGATGGAGGTTTCGCCTTGGAGAATGGGAGAACATTCAATTTAGAAAGCAAGGAAAGTGGATACCGAGGTATATGGGATCATTCCGCAATGTTGCTCAGGAAGGAGAAGTGGCATATCAACTGGAGCTACCCGACGTGTTAAGTGGAGTCCTCCGATGTTCCATGTATCTCGTCTGAGAAAGTGCTCGATCGATGAGGGGATGATCGTACCACTAAAGGACACTGAGATGGATGAAAGATTCAACTACGTGAAGCAACTGGTGACCGTTTTGGATAAAAGGAGGAGAAGGGCTAAAGAGAATGGTGGTTTCACTTGTGTGAGTGCAGTGGAGCCCATAAGGGATCTAAGCCTACGTGTAAGTTCAAGGAAGAGGTGAGACAGCGTTACCCGTAACTATTCGAGAAGCGACAGGTTTCGGGGACGAAACCTATATAAGGCGGGTGGACTTGTAACACCCCGAATTTTTATTTAAAAGACGAGAAAAGAAAAGTATCCAGAAAGAAAGGTAAATGGACACAAGTGGAGGGGTTAAAGTTGTAAAAGTGCCAAAACTCATTATTTTAATATAAATGAGGGTATGGTCACCCCATAAAGCAGCAGATCTGCTTTTTGGCCTCGGTTGAAGAAGAAGAAGAGAAAGAAATCGGGTTTTTGAGAAGAAGAAGGGAAAAAGAAGCTGCAAAAGGTTAGTTCTCGGGTTTATGATCGGTTTTAGCTTAGTATACAGCTTGTGACCGAATTCTTGATGTTTTAGAAGGTTGTTCTCGGGATTTTGAAGCTGAAATCACAGGTGAAAGTGTTTGGGTTGAAGAGCTGCTTCAAGGTGAGTTTCTAGACCCCTCTTTTACATATTTTAAAGTGTTTGGGGCTATTATGCATACCGGGAAAAGGTTTTTCAAAGATAACCATATGTTTCAGCTTTTTGTTCGATGTATGTGCTGTGATTGTATGTTCTAGGATTTTTATGGGGTAGTATTGTGCTTGGTAGGTTTTAGATGCCCTTAGTATGTTAGAACTGTATTTGGATGGTGTTAGAATGGTCTTCGGGTGAATTTGGCAGTGTTAGACATATTTCAGAGTGTTCTCATGCTTCCAAGTGTTATGTGCCTAAGTGTTCTCATGCGCCCAAGGGTGGTGCGCCCAAACAGGGCAGATGCGCCCAGGTCATGTGCCTGAATTGTGGCCGTGCGCCCAGAAAGGGTGAAAATTGGCTAAGTGTTGGCCATGCGCCTGCATAGTGCCATACGCCCAGAGTGCCCATGCGCCCGTGTAGGTGGTGCGCCAGAACAGTGGTTCATGCGCCTAGAAAGTGTGGGAATGGCTAAGTGTGGGTCATGCACCCGCATAGTGCCCATGCGCCCAGAATTGTTCTTGCGGCTAAGTGTTGAGGCACCTGAATAGAGCTCATGCGCCCAAATAGTTCCCATGCGCCCAGGAGCTTTTATACTTAGAATTTTCTGCTCATGCGCCTAGAATGTTTTATGTGCCTCTTTTTAGACTCAGGATTTTCTAAGGGGTTTAAAGAGGTGATGTTTGAGGATAGGTTCTTGCAAGCAAGACTGAGGTGAGTGACTGTGTGTCACAAAAGAATCGTAGGCCATGGTTGGGCTGAGCGACTGTGTTGTCACAAAAGACTTGTATGCTACGCTGAGGTGAGTGACAGTGTGTCACAACAGACTCGTAAGGGGTTTAATCCAAGAGATTGACCCGAGTGATGTCCTTGTCGCGTACCCCGGTACTGTGTCAGTCTTCGGACACGAGTCGGGGGTTTGTTTACAGGCCCCGGCACAGTATCAACTTTCGAGCACGAGTCAAGGGTATTGCATGAGACAGGAAGGCATGTGATTGAGATGAGATCTTGTTGCTCACCCCGGTATTATGTCAGTCTTCGGACACGAGTTGGGGGTTTGTTTACAGGCCCCGGCACAGTATCAGCTTGCGAGCACGAGTCGGGGGTATTGCATGAGGCAGGATTCGTATGATAATAAGTATTGTATTGACTGATGAACGATGATTAAGATAATAATAAATATTATCAATGTGTACATATGATGTGTGATCGTGTATGATTACGAAGGTTATGTTTTAACGAAAGTAAAGTATTTTCTTTATAAAACTAGAACTCACTCAGCGTCGCTGACTTTTTGTATGCATGATAGTTGGCAGGTATTTTGTTGATGCCGAGGAGTTGCAGGCATGGATGCATACGCTACTGGGAGTGTTTCGAAGACTGGCATCCACATTTTGACATGTTATTGTATTTTTGATATGTAAATGATTTATGTAATGAGATAACATGTTTTAATTATTTTGAAAGCTTTTGAGTTCCGCTGCAAAAGTAATGATTGTTTTAAATAAATTATGCGATGACGGTCCAACTGTAAGCGTCCCGGGAATGGGGCCTTACATTTCATACATGAACCAATGCTTGAATCTATTACAAACACTTTACCAGAAAACTTTAATACGCATGATCACTCACCTGAAAACAAAGCTATGCTAAAAGCATTTCAAATAAAAACAACAAGAACTCTAAAAGTGATGAAGAGAAAACAAATATTGAGATATTTGAGGAACAAGATTCAGAAAAGATTAAAAATGGTCATCTAGTAAAAGTTAAATCTTACGAACCACGACCAAAGAATAAGAAAATGTATGTTCCCAAAGAGCATGTTGTTGAAGAAGTGATGGTAAAGAATGACAAACAGAACTCAAATAATAAAGAAAAAGCAAAACTTGATGAAGTAACATCTGAAGATTCATTTTCTTATGGATTAAACAATCCAGATTTCATTAAATGGAAGAAAGAACAAAAAGATAAAGAAAATGCAAAAGAGTCTTCTACTTAAGATTTTCAATCCCAAAGCAAACAAAGATCATCAAGATCAAGAAACCAAAGAAGGAGAAGGAAAAATGCTAAATCTAAATCATCTCAAGATAAAATTCAAAACAATCAAACTCAAAGAACATATCAAACTAATCAGTTTAAACTAGTTAAGTTTGTATCTGTGGGTACTTTTGACAGGAACAAAATTCCCGAAATCAAATCTAACTCAAAGAACAATCTAACTCTGATCTGAAAACAGGTTTAGTTCCTAAGTCTTCTGCTATCAACAAAAGATTTGTATCTAAAGATTATGAGCAAAAGTCAAAACCCAAATTTCAAAAGAACAAACTTTCACATCAAAAACAACAAATTAACTTTTCAACTCCTAAATCAAAACAAGGATCAAATGTGGCCTCCACATCAAAAGTTAATCAACAGTTGTTTAAATTACAACAAAGATACTATGAAATATATGATATGTAAAATCATAAGACAGAAGAATGTTTCTTTAACACGTACTGTCATATATGTGATATGAGAAACCATTCAACAGCTGATTGTTATTTCAACAAATATTGTACCTATTGTGATGAAATAACTCACAAAACTGAGGATTGCTACTTCAAAAAGAACTCGTCAAGGAATGGATATGTAAATTCTCAATTAAGAAATGGATATGTCAATCCACAATTTCAAAGAAATCAAAGTGTTGGTTTTCAAAGATTGACAAAACAACCTTCCTTAGGCTTGAGATCTTTTTGAAGAAATGATTCTGTTTATGATAATTCTTATGCTGCAAAACCAAGGCAGTATAATCATGGAAAATTCATTCCATGATCTGTGAGAATAAATGGTAGGAAGTTTAGTAAACAAAATTCTTTGTTTGATGATTTGAAATATCTTGATGATGATCTTGAAAAATGTTACAATGTTTTAAGGACAAAACAAATCAAAGATAATCAAAAATTTGTATGAAACATAATTGGTAAATTTGTTAACAATAAGCCTGATTTGAAAAAGCTTCACTTTAAACAGTTTACCATTGTTGATAAATTTAGCAAGCCCAAGACCATCTCGGCTTGGGTTGATAACTCAACTTAATTCTTTTTGAAATGTAGGTACGCCCGAGAAGACCTATTAACACGTGGTATGTTGATAGTGGGTGTAGCTGGCATATGATAGGCAATCATGCCTTGCTTCAAGAATTTAAGTTAAAAGATGGTACTCATGTTGCATTTGGAGGTGATGCAGGTAGTAAGATTACAGGCGAAGGAAAGGTGTCTAATAGGATTATTAGCTTTGATAAAGTCAACTACTGTTCACAGTTGAACTTTAATCTTATAAGTGTTTTCCAAATTTGTGACAAATCTTATTCGGTTCTATTTGATGATTCTTTTTGTTATATTTTCTAGCCAGGTTTTTAGATTAACAAAGAATCGTAGTTGTTAAAACTATTCGAGATCGAGATGTATACAAGTTAGATATGTCTCAAGTTGATCCTTCTACAGAAACAACATGCCTAATTGCTCAAGCATCAAATGCCGAAAGTCAGCTTTGGCATAGATGTCTCGGGAATTCCAACTTCAAAAATATGAACAAGCTTGTAGCAGGAAATCATATAGTAGGTCTTCCAACAAAGAAGTTTGCTACAACAGATCTCTGCTCAGCATGTTTAAAAGGAAAACAACACAGAGCATCTTATAAGACCAAGCAGATAAACTCAAATTCCAAACCTCTCCAGATGTTGCATATGGACCTATTCGGACCAACAAATATTCGAAGTATTGGAAAGAAATCATATTGTTTAGTTATCATTGATGACTTTACAAGATTTTCATGGGTTTTCTTTTTGCATGCTAAATCTGAAACGGCTAAATTATTAAAAGAATTCATCATTAAAGTAGAAATCAATTAGAACAAAAGGTGAAAATAATTAGAAGTGATAATGGAACAGAATTTAAAAATGCTAACATTGACAAGTTTTGTGCAGAAAAAGGAATTGCTCATCTGTTCAGTGCTCCTAGAACTCCACAACAAAATAGAGTTGCTGAAAGGAAAAATAGAACTTTGATTGAAGCAGCATGGTCTATGTTAGCAGATGCCAAAATTCCAATCACTTTATAGGATGAAGCCATATCCTCTGCATGCTTCGTGTAGAATCGTACATTGCTCATGAAAGGTAAACAGAAAACACCTTATGAGTTCATGTTTGATAGGAAACCTAATATAGATTTTCTTAAATCTTTTGGTTGTCCAGTTTTGATTCTAAACTCAAGTGATCAGCTAGGAAAATTTGATGCAAAATCTAATGATGGATTTTTCGTTGGATATTCATCGGTTTTAAAAGCTTTTAGAGTTTATAACTCTAGGATGAATGTTATCCTTGAAACATTCAATTTTAAATTTCTTGAAAATTCTTTTCCATCAGTCGCAAATGGTCCAGCTTGGTTATTTGATTTAGATACTTTGTCAAACTCCTTTCATTCTAACTTGTTTGAATCTACAAGTGAGAAGAAGAATCAAGAAGGAGATCTAGGTTCATTCAGCGATGATTCTGATTCTGATGATATGGATGACTCAAGCCCAGATTATCCATTTTTCTCTTTTGTGAAAGATCCTATATTTCAGTCTGAAACTTATGATCAACCAACAAGATCAAGAACATCCCGTTTTAGAAAATTCAAATGTTTCTTAACCTATTCCAATGATGGACCTGAAATTATACAACCAGAGTCTGAAACGTCATCGATTTCTGATGATGTAGTTGTTACTAATAATCTTGATTCCTTTATCAACTCACCGACTCAAGTTCCTAATTTCAATCCACATTCTTCGAACTTATTGCATCAGTTTTCTGACTTGAACAATCTAATCTAGATGTTCATGTTCAAGTGAATGAGATTCCAACATCTCGTGTTCATAAGAACCATCCAACATCTCAGATTATAGGTCCATTGAATGAGAGAACAACAAGAAGTCATTCAAACAAGCAAACCTCTGCTTATACTCGTGTTTTCTATCTTAAATTGTTCCTAAAAACGTCATCGAAGCGTTAAAGGACAATAGTTGGATTGAAGCAATGCAAGAAGAATTATTGCAATTCCGTAAACAGGAAGTGTGGAAGCTTGTGGATTTACCTGAAAGAGAAAATGCCATAGGCACAAAATGGTTGTTTAGAAACAAAAAAGACGATCGGGGAATTGTTGTTCGCAACAAAGCGAGACTCGTTGCACAATGTTACACCCAAGAAGAAGGAATAGATTATGATGAAGTATTTGCTCCAGTTGCAAGACTTGAATCGATTCGTGTCTTCCTGGCTTATGCATCATTCATGAAATTCAAGGTATATCAGATGGACGTTAAAGGTGCTTTCTTGTATGGACCAATCACCAATGATGTGTATGTCAAGCAACTTCCAGGTTTTGAAGATTCAGAATATCCTTATCGTGTGTACAAGCTTAGCAAAGCATTGTATGGTTTACATCAAGCTCCTAGAATCTGGTATGAAACGTTATCATAACATTTGATCCAACATGAATACACGCAAGGGAAAATCGATCCTACTTTGTTTATTAAGAAGGATGCTGATGATCTCTTATGTGTTCAAGTGTATGTTGATGATATCATATTTAGTTCTACAAGTCCAAAGTTGTGCAATGAATTTGAAGAAATCATAAAGTCTCGTTTCCAAATGAGTTCTATTGAAGCAGTCTGCAGATGGAATTTTTATCAATCAAGAGAAATTCATTGAAAAACTCTTGAAGAAATTTAAACTGCAAGATTGTCAATCCATCAGAACTCCAACTAACGTAAATACCAAGATTGAACCTGATCCAAAAGGAAAATCAGTTGACCAAACTTTATACAGATCTATGATCAGATCTTTGATGTATCTTACTTCATCTAGACCTGATATAATGTATGTTGTTTGTGTCTATGCCAGGTACCAATCTGACCTGAAGGAATCTAATCTAACCGCTGTTAAACGAATATTCAGGTATCTCAAAGGAAAACCGGCTTTAGGGTTATGGTATCCTTATGAAGGAAACTTCGAGTTACATTGATATACAGATAGTGATTATGGGGGATGTTGTCAAGATCGTAAATCTACGATGGGTGGTTGTCAGTTTTTAGGTCCCAGATTAGTCTCATGGCAATGTAAGAAACAAACAAATGTCTCCATTTCAACCGCAGAAGCTGAGTACATAGCTGCATCAGCAGGATGCTCTCAAATCCTTTGGTTACAAAACCAACTGCTGGATTACGGGTTCAATTTTCTTAAAACCCATATTTACATTGATAACACTGCTGTTATTTTTATTACAGCTAATCCTGTCCAGCACTCAAAAACAAAACATATCGAAATTTGATATCATTTTCTTAGAGATAACTCTGAAAAAGGTTTAATCATTTTGATTCAAATCATAACTAAAAAACAGTTGGCTAACCTATTTACAAAAGCCTTTTTACCAGGTTGATTTGAATATCTGGTCAAATTAATTGGACTTATTATTCATGTTTAAACAAAACTGGTTTTGAGTTTAATTCAGTTGTCTGAGTCATTAAAAATGATAAGAACCCTCCCTTAGCTTAATCTTGAATATAGAGAAACTGTCAAAGTTAACTGCCTGATTGTATATATTGTATGTGCATGTTCAATAGAAATTGAAAAAGCAAATACAAAAATAGAAAATTGCAAAATCAAAAGAGAAACATATAAAACAAAAACACAAAAATAGAATTTTTCTTATTAGTTAAGTGTTTAGGACTGAATCTATCTTTGCAATTTGTGAGAAATGATAGATACATTAGTTATGATCAGTTGCATACTTCACTCACTTCTAAAGTCTGACGTGATCAGATATGATGTGCAGGTAAGCTCATGCAATTATACTGAAAAAGTAAATTCTTTTGATCAAGGTAAATCAATCATGCATTCATGTTTGTCCATTTAAGTACCAATGAGTAGTGTTGACTTCTCAAACTGATTGCTTGTTAAGTCATAAACTCACACCTGGTGGCGATATGAATAACCATTGAGCTCTAACTAATTTAAAGCATCTAATCACTTCTCTGTTATGAGTCATCATAGACCTGAAGTGACGAGATATCCTTTGTTGTAAGTAATTACAGACCTGGATATTCTCACTTGATGCAAAAAGATGCCAATTTGCATAATCTCAACATGAGATCTGGTTATAAGTATATGTCAGGTTAACAAGTTGAGAAAGGTGATTTCTTGCAGATCTTTATGAGAGTTGAACTCTCTATGTCTAAGTGTGACTTACATAATATCATATCTAATCGTATCTTAATCAATCCAAGAATTGAAAAAGCAAGTGTGCTGAGTATCTTGCCAAGAGCACTCATTTTCTGTCCTTAGATCTCGTGTCTCCTTTCCTGCAGAAATGCTGACCTGGAACACACTTGATCAGGATTTAATCACTGTCTACGACTATCCATCATTTATTTTCTTTTAATGTGCTGATTTTAACTGATATTATCTCACTGTAGGCATGTGATTCAATTGTTTATAGTAGATTTTTATTCTGCTTTATTTTTTATTTTTGCATGATTTTCTGTGTGCAGACATGTTGATAATGATTAGTTTTCTCTTCTTGCAAAGTCAAAGAAACTTCTAAGTTTGTAAAACTTAAAAGTTTAGGGGGAGTATACAAATTAAAAAGAGAAAATAATTTAATTTTAAAAAGTGAAAAATCAAAAATAAAGTGTTTTGGATAAAATGGATAAAGTTGAAATTTCTAGCATGTGTGTGTTTAATATGATGTAAAAATAAACCTGAAAAAGAATTTAAATTCAGTGGAAAAGCTTCTTGCAAACAAAATGAGATTATTTGTTTTTGTAAAAATTAAATAGAGACTAAAATGACGGGAAATTAATTTTGAAAATTTCAAATAAAAATAAAGGTCAAAAAATAAATAAAAAAATAAATGCTTGAATTTCAAAAAATGTTAAAATTGAGGAAAATTAATGAAACTTTTGAGTGACAGTCTAACAATTTTGACTAAGTGTTGAAAAATTGAGTGTGAACAGTACTGATGTGTTTAAATAGTGTTCAGATGGTTGATGAGAAATGTTCGTGTCAAGACTCATGGAAAGGATCCCATGCACCTGAACAGTTCTCATAAGTTCAGATCAGGAGTATGATGAATTTTCAGAAATTTGCACAAGTGTTGGGCGTTTCATTCAAGCTCATGCGCCTAAACAATTGTCATGTGTCTGACAAAATTGGTTAAGTGTTGGGCGTATCATCTTATGCTCATGCTCCTAAACAGTTCCAAGACTTTCCAGGTGTACACGTTTGAAGTGATGAAAACACCAAGTGTTAGGCGTTTCATTTAGTCTCATGCGCCTGAACAGTGCCCAAGCGCCTGAACAGTGCTCATGCGCCTGAACAATGCTCATGCGTCTAAACCTCATGCGCACAAACAGAGCTCATGCGCCTGTAGAAAGACTGAAATTTAGTCTCATGCGACTATAGTGTTCATGCGTCTAACCTCATGTGCATAAACAGTTCTCATGCACCTAAAATCTTCACTTATATATATATACAACACCTGTGATTCATTCATTCATTCACTCAAAATCCCCTGAAAACACTCTCGACACTCATAAACTCAAATCATTCGGTTCATCATTTTTGATTGTTTGGTGTTAATACGTGTGATTTATAGGTATATACACTGAATCTAAACATCATTTCGAGATTAAATTCATCTGATTTCAAGTTTATACTTCGAATTCAATCGGGCGTTTTATGTCTGTGTAGGCGTATGAACCCTAGTTCAAAGGAAAAATTGAAATTTGTGAAAATAATATGCATTAACAACTGAAATTGAACATTGATAGATGATATAAACGTGTTTTCGAATAGATTGGAATGGTCAAATCCATATTTCAAAACAATATGTTCTTGATGATTATGTTTATCAGTCGGGTTTTTGAAGATGAACAGTCAAATTCATGAATTTTTTTTAATAAAATGTCAAAATTAATCACAAAATTCATTCTTTAATTAGATTTTAAGATAATTATAACTGAATTGAATTGAATTAAATTGTGACCAATATAAAATTTTTCAGTTAATGAATTGTTTAAACACTTAGAAAATTTTAAGTGGTTTGGTTCAAACTTAATAACTCAAAATTGATAAGTGTTGAAAATTCAATGTGTCTAACTTTTTTTGTTTCATTTATGCAGATGGCTGAGCTTAAATTTGAGCCTAAACATAACGTAGCAGCATTCCTAAATGAAGATGTACAAGATGCTGTAGGTTATGAAGAGATGATCAGATTTATTCTGAGGACTAAGTATGTGTATGCCATGTGTTATTAACCAGTCATCTATGCTAGATTGATAAAGAGATTTTGGAACACAACGAATATTGAAAGAGATGAAGAAGGAAGAAAGGTTGTTAGAGGATTCATTACCAATGAAAGGATGATTGAAGTATCAGAACAATCTATTCGAGAAGCTCTAAGGCTGGGAAACAATTACCCATAAGACTTGCTGAATTATCATTTAATGAAGGTAGAGAAACATCTATAGCCATGGGTCATCCGGATAACTTTTCGAGGAAACATTTTTTCCGAGCCAGAGTCTATAGTCACAGGAAACTTCTATGTTATATCTTCCAGCATGGAATGTCTAAACGAAGTGCGGGATGGAATTCATTTCCAGTTGATATTGCATCTCCAATCGTAGCCATTGCAACTAACAGAAGATTTAATATGGCTAAATGGATTCTGAGTGGATTTGTGTTTAACTTAGAGAAAGGAATCAGGAACAAATACATGATGTATCCTAGATTCTTACAAATGATCATCAATGATGAAAATCCAGATTTCCATGTTTATGGAGTGAGTGGTGAAAGATGAATTCTAGAGCATATGACAAAAACCTCATACAAAAGACTTGCAATGATTACTGGTGCTCAAAATGTACCTATGTTTGATTATATGAGGGTTGTGGCTAGAGATGAGGTAGATATAAATGAAGATCATTTTCATGTGATTGAGGATGAACCAGTAGATCCAAATGATCTAATTAAAGAAGATCCTCAAGATCTATCTGATGATGATAATGAAGATAATGATGATGATGATGAAGATAATAATGATGATGATGAAGATAATGATGATGATGATAATTTTGAAGATGAAAGTAGTTCCACATCAAGTGATGATGACGATGATGGTGGAAATGAAGTTGATGAAGTTATTGAAGAAGTCATTGAAGAAGTTGTTGAAGAAGCTGAGCATGTAGAAGATCAAAATGAAGAGAATCAAAATATTGATGAGACAGTTGTTATGAATGAAGAAACTATTCATCAACATATGGAATTTGATTTCCAAAACATTGATGTTGTTGAATCTGATGTTCATGTTGAAGATGAACAAGCAAAAGAAGATCAAAGCTTAATAGAGTCTTTGAAAGAAGAGAATTTACTCCAGCTTAAGACAATTGAAGAGCTGAGAGAGGAAATGAAAGTGGCTGAATTAAAGGCTGAATTAATAAAGCTGATCTTGAAGAAGAAAAAGAAGCAAATGTAAAGAATTTTGAACTCATGCTTAAAGATTATGACTTAATGGAAGAAAAATTCAAGAAGTCAAGAGAAAATCATAAGAAATTAAAAGAAGAATTTGAAAGCATAAAAGATAGTGTAAGGTCCCAATCTCCTGAAATTGTTATTGTATCTGAAGTTAATCCTATTGATGTTGAGAAGATCTCTGAGGTGGATAAAGGGAAAAGAAAGAAAGATGATATTGATGTATCAGTTTTAGCTTAACCTTCATCTAAATTTCAGAAGACTGCATCTTAAGTCATGATAGTGAAGAAACAGAAGTGCAAGAGATAATCGGTGCCTTAGACGATTTAGAACCATATTTTTCTGATGCATTGTATGACGAAGTCTTAGAAGATGAAGATATTGTTGAAGCAAGTTATTCTCCAATTGAGGCTGTAGTTGAAGATATACTTGTTGATGTTGATGAAAGGTATAATTATCTGATAAAGAAAAAGTATAATCGAGTATATTTGGATGGACTCATAGTTTCTCAAATAAACAAAGAATATGAGAAATATGTGACAGCTGAATCTATAGCTCCTGTGGATCCAGATGAAATCATTGTTGAGCATGGTGAATGGAATCCATTACATGAAAGTATTAATATTGAGGAACTTTTATCGTCTAAGCTACACCATCCAGATCCTAAAAACATTAATACGATTGAGCTTAGATTATGGCTACAATCGAGGAACTATCCAAGAAAGAAGCTAAACAGATTGCAAGCTGAATCACTAAGAAATTTGATGAGAAGATTTCAAGCAACAGAGAAACAGACAAACAAGATGATAGTACTTGATATGGATAACCCTCAGTACTTGGAAATTACAAAAAGAACAAGAATTTTGAAACCACAAGAGATTAAATCAATGGCTTTGAAGAGAAGTAACATGAAAGCTGGAAAAGAATAATGAAGATGTTTCCTAAAGAAAAACAGGCTTATGAATTATCCATTGAACAAAAGCAGTTATGGAACAAGGCAAGAACTACTGGTGATATTGTGAGAAATGTGTTGCAAAAAGGACAATCAATCTCAGAATTGCTTAATGCAATGGTTATGCCTGACAATACAAAGAATGTGAAGATAGTAGCATGGAAGTTTGATTAGGTGTTTGATGCATTTTTGATAAAACGTGTAAATGTAATATGTGATGTTTATCATTTTTACACAAGCATCATAGCTCTTCGTGTGCAAGACTTAAAAGAACTTAACTAATTGAAGTTGATTAATCCAACAAAGGCAAATCAAGAAGAAAATTTTGTTAAACTTTTGAAGAGAGGTATTTCAAGAATGGAATCGTTTCTTAAAACGAGATATGACCAAGAAGACAAGGAATACTTCAAGTCATTAAAAAGCAAAAGGAAAGGTGGTGATAAACCTGATAAAGAAGAGAAATTTTTGGATGCATATAGTGACCAATATTTTGAAAAGGTTACTAACCCTGGTTTAAAGGTAATTGATGGTACTCAAAAGACAAAACCAATTTTGAGATGGTTTTACAATACTGATACTTTTGAATTGAAGTTAGTTCGGAACCTTGACGACTGGGATCAGTATATGATTTCATTGTTTGGAGTGTTTGAGCTAAAACTTATGCATCCAAGCTATATCTCATTTTTGTCAATACAAAAGTTTGATCGTGTTACACCAAAAGTGGCAGAGAATGATCGAAAGTACTTTATGTCGATTATCAAGGTTATGGATGCTGTAATGGAAATAATTTCTTTAAGGAAAGCATTAGCTAATGCGAAGATTGTGAAGAAGGATATAAAATCAATTGATTTTATAAGAATATCGAGCAAAGGAGTATTAGAGATTCATTCAAGAGATTATCCCAAACCAATTGAGTTTTATGCTAATGTTGACATTGCAGGGTTATCAAAAGAAACTTTGGAGATTATGAACCAGATGGAGATAAAGACCAACGAGTCATAGCCTAAACAAGAAATTCTTGCAGGCAAGTTCAAGTCAGCAATCTCAAAAGTATTGAAGGAACAAGAGCTGTACAAAGAGAAGCCAATGTTCAAAATCAAAGAAGAACCAGAAGCTTATTTTGAAGACTGAAGACAATGTAATCTTAGGGGGAGTATTGTTGAAGCTCTTGAAGATTAACATTTTGTCTTTATGTTGTTTTTTTGTCATAGTATTGGGACTTAATTGTAAATATATGTTCCTTAGTTTTTTGATAGTATAAATAGATATTTTATGTATGTGCAGGGTAGACTTTAGATAAGAAGAGAGATCTAAGACTAGAGAAAACAGTTAAAGTCAGTTGAACGAACTGTAACCCTTACACATTGTATCTTGTGCATTTGCTATCAATGAAATCTATGAAATTTTTTGATGTAATTGCATGTGTTTCATTACTTTGTGTTTGAATTGATCATTACGTTACGATATCATCACAGATTCGATCCTTTTGAACTAATCAGGTATCTTGCTTTGCTTAACAGTTTTGACTTCACGATCCATCACCTCACCTGGTTCTTTGATAAATCACAGTTGTTCATCTACTTGTACTTCCTCAAGAGGTACAACCAATGTCTCGTCTGATAAACACTTTTTTAGATTTGAAACATGGAATACATTATGAATTCCACTCAACGAGTCAGGTAAGTTCAATCGATATGCCACTGGACCTATTCTCTCCAGAATCTCAAATGGTCCAACGTATCTCGGATTTAGCTTTCCTATTTTACCAAATCGAACCACGCCTTTCCACGGTGAGACTTTCAGTAAAACTTTATCGCCGACCTGAAACTCCAGAGGTTTCCGTCGCTTGTCTGCATAACTTTTCTGTCAGTCACGTGCTACAGTCATACGGTTCCTTATTTGTACGATCTTCTCAGTAGTCTCATGCACCAACTCAGGACCTGTTAACTGGGTTTCACCAATTTCTGCCTAGCAAACTGGTGATCTACACTTCTGTCCATACAAGGCCTCAAATGGTGCTGCCTTAATGCTGGTATGATAACTATTGTTGTAAGAAAATTCCACCAATGGTAGGTGAACTTGCTAATTATTCTCAAAATCAATCACACAAGCATGTAGCATGTCCTCCAATGTCTGAATAGTATGTTCGCTTTACCCATCTATTTGTGATTGAGAAGCAGTACTCATATCTAGACGTGTACCCAGAGATTTCTGTAATGACTACCAGAAGTACGATGTAAAACGAGCATCGCTGTCAGAAATAATGGAGACCGGTACACCATGTCTTAAGACTATCTCCTTCAGATAAATTCGATTTAATTTATCTATTTTATCCATCTCCTTGATTGCCAAGAAATGAGCGGATTTAGTTAATTGATCCACGATCACCCATATCGTGTCACAACTAGTTGGAGTCCAGGGTAATTTAGTGATAAAGTCCATAGAAATCTGTTCCCACTTACACATAGGAATCTCAGGTTGTTGTAGTAACCCAGATGGCTTCTGATATTCCATTTTAACTTTCAAACAGGTCAGGCACTTGCCGAAATAGTCATGATACATTTTGTCAGAACCAGGATGTATAGAGTACTTAGACTTGTGTGTCTCACTCATAACCAAGTCTCTTAGGCTTCCATACAAAGGTACCCAAAGTCTGTCTATGAAATAACGAATTCCATCAGTTTTCACTTCAAACTGTTTGTCCATTCCCCGTAAAGATTCAAACCCAATGTTTTCCGTTTTCAAGGCTTCTGTCTGAGCTTCTCAAATTTGTTCAAGCAAGTGAGTGCTAATCGTAAGCTGCAAAGCTCGCTGTGACATCCGGTAATTTTCCGTTACCAAACTCCGTTTGTTCCGTTAAGTCTTGCATACACGTGTCGGGAGCACACACTAGTTGTCGTTGAACGTTGGTGACTTAACAATAATCAGTAATGTAAAATTTATGATAATTAAGTTAACAATGTGATTATTAAGTTACGCTTATGTGATTTAAATGTTAACTGTAATTTTATCGCGTAACGTGAAAACGTGCATATTTATTTCGTGTGTTTTGTGATAAATGGGAATTATGCATGATTGTTATTAGTGATTAATAATAATTGTGTTTAGTAGTTAAAAACTATTTAAAAACTATTCAAAAAGCCTAATTTTTATAAAATACAAATTATAAGGGTTAAAAGGGTAAATATGATTAATTAAGTTACAAAATCAAAAACAAACCCTAATCCCCTAACCCATTCGGCCGCGACTTGCATCCCCTCACCCTCACCATCGCGAATTCAGCCAAGAACAAGCATTCACATTTGAATTTGGATCGATTTCAAGGCATACAACAAGTTAGAACCTTCAATTGCAAACTATTACACATCTAAAGGTTAGATTTTTGTATGATTTGATGATTGTTCATGATTGGCCGAAAGTTCCATGCGAATTCTGAAATTGATGGTCGATTGATGCTTGTTTGTTGTTGTTAATGTGTTTACTAGATAGATTACATGTTAATTAACGTCAAGTATGCAATAAAGGTTGGATTTTTACAAGTTTTTATGGAAATTACATTAGGGCCGAAACCCTAATTCGAAACTTGCAATTGGGGATCGATTTGTTGATGTTGGTTAGTGTTATTATGTTAGTTGGATTGTATATATGCTAGTTAACGTCGATTATGCAAGAAAGCTATGATTTTGATACATTGTTCATAGGTTACTAATAATAGTAACTTTATTTTGCATGAATTGATGATTGGTTGATGTATGAATGTTATGGATGTGTTTGTGATGATGATTAGATGCTAGATGGTTGATATGAATGTTAGGAATTCAAGAATGCATGTTGTAGTTCATACATTGCTAAAAACAGTAACTTTTGGGTATGAAAGTTGATGAATCATGATGATTAGGTGTTGTTGATCATGTTTAGATGTTGTCATGGACATGAATTGATATATAATTGATGAATTCATGATTGTTGTGTGAGTTTGATGAAGTTGGGATGAACTTCCCAAAAGGGAAACTTTAATTGTGCAAATCCTTGAATTGGATGATTTGAGCATGTTTGGGATATTAGGATCATGCTAGTGTGTTCATGGATGGTTTCTAAGGTGATTAAATGTGTTGTTTAGGTTATATGAATGGTGGTTTGGTTTGTTACCTGTTTTGGCCTGTTGTGATTCGCATGACTTGTATGATAATTGGTTGTATGATGATCTAGGTAGTACATGTGGTTAATGATGTGCTATATGTAATCAAGTTGTATGTTGATCATGTATGACATACTGTTGTGTTAGTATTAACGAATTATCACCTATAATGTTGCCAACGGGTCAAACGGGTCAACTGGGTCAAATGTGTCTTGTCTTTCTTAAACCTTGAGTCTCTTAGTTTGTAGAACACTTAGGGTTTCATGTTGATTCTGTGTACACGTACTTATGTACTCTTGTGTTCTAGGTGACCTTTGAAGGTTGTCTTTCCCTCTTTTCTTTCAAGTTAAGCTCTAGGTTAATTCTTGCGCGTATCAGGTGAGTTCTTGCCCCACTTATTTTACATAATCTCTTTTGGGGGAGATAGCATACTGTTGATCACAAATGTTTTTATATATGAGTGTGTATAATATTGATATAGTGCTGTTTACCATGGAAAGTCCTCACACTTTCGGATTGTTAATATTGAATAGCGGGGAAATTTTGGGTAGTACTACTGGGTCTGACGAGCCCCACCTGTGCGACTCGAGGTCAAACGGGTGCAATTTTGTCCTAACACATATTCGTCACGACACGGTAAGTCGTGACGGGAGGCAACAAACGTAACACAGTCAGCTTCGATCGCGAAATCACTATGATTAATATTTTTATGTTAATAGACTAGCTATCTATTGCAATACACTACTTATGCTCTGGAAACTGTTGATTGGTTTATATTTTAACGCAAACTCTTGAACTCACCAACCATGTGTTGACTTGTTTAGTATGCTATTCTCAGGTTAAGGTTGCCAGTTGCCTAGGAGCACGCACACCAGCATCGTAGAGTTGTCTACATTGTTTGTTTACACATTTGGGTTTATTTTTCCTATTAAACATTTGTGTTTGGGGCGCGTATGTTTTGCGCATTCTCTTTACATACTACTTGTTTTGGGTTTTCTAGTTTTAAAAACGCTTCCGCAGTATTTTAAACGTTAACTCTGGTTTTGTTTATTTATCATATAGAGTCGTTCTTGGTAACTAATGACTGAGATCCTGGTATGTCACGCGCCTCGCGGTAAAACCCCGCACGCGGATTTTGAGGGTGTGACAGATTGGTATCAGAGCCATTGGTTATAGGGAACTAGGTTGCATACACACACTAAACTATAACCGCATAGTTGTTAGTTACTCATCGTTTACTCTCCTTACTGTATACTCATTGGCATACGCAACACGTACTTCGCAGCATGGCATCGTCGTCCAGGAATTTAGGCAAGAGACCTGCACGATCTGAGTCTCCTCCTACGTCTCCTGTACCTGATAGGGGATTTAACTGGCCCTGACATCCTTATCCTCCTGGCGAGATAGACTGGGATCAGCCTTTCATACCTCCTGAGCTCGATCCTCCGCGTAACTGGGATTTCTACCCCACTTACATAAACCGTATGGCTTATAGAGAACGCGTACCACCAGTAGCACCTACACGACCTAGGACTTGGTCATCAACCGCCTCTACTTTGCCTACACTTCCTACCTTGAGCATCCCTCTGGAGCAGGCATTTGCAGCTTTGGTAGCCACACTGGACACAGAGCGACAACAGATTAGGGGACTCACTGATGAGAACTCTGCATTACGATCTGAGATGCGTCAGCTGCGTTACCAGGTAGATACGCTTCAGGAGCCACTTTCGATGGCCATTGGTGGACATCATACGCTAGCAGGAAACGTGGTAACACTTAGTGAGCGTATGGACGCACAAGATCACCATAACATAGTGGTTGATGATAGGTTTGCTGATTTGGAGGCACAACTAGCAGCACTCCAGATTGCTGAAGCCCCTGCACCTTTGGTGGATCCTGATGAGGAAGACCCAGAAGAAGAACCCGAGGAAGCCCCCGAAGAAGAACCAGTAGAGATGGATGAGGACAGTGACGGATCTGACGTACTGGACTGATCCTACCTTTTAAATGACTTAGACTATGTAGTGTTTCTTTTCTTTGAAACCTATGTGGGAAGGGTTGTTTCCCACCCAACTGACAAACTTAAATTTTGACATTGATGGAATATTTTGTGACTCAATTGCAAATTATTTATCTTTGATTATTATTTCTGTTATAAATGTTGTGGTTGTGGTGAATGCATTATTTCTTATTGTTTACTGTACCTTGATGAGATTAATGTGTTGGATGTTACTCATTATTGTAATTGTGAATTTTAAAGTGAAATATGGACGCACGTGGACGAGGACGTGGGCGTGGTCGAGGACGTGGCGCCGGAGGCCGTGGAGCCGGAGCCATAAACATGACGCCTGCGGAATTGGCGGCATTAATTAATGAACATGTTCAGGCGGCAGTGGCTGCTGCCCAACCGGGACAACCAGCAGGTAAATGATAACAAGAGGTTAAACTAATTATCCTAGTTATTTGTCTGGATATCTGACTAATGTTTGGGTTGTCAAAACAGACCACCACCATGTACCTACAAGTCCTTCATGGACTGTAAACCCCATACCTACAGCGGGACGGAAGGAGCTGTAGGGCTTGTAAGGTGGTTTGAGAAGACAGAGTCTGTCTTCGCGAAATGCAACTGCCCGCCTGCTGATCAGGTGAAGTATGCCACCGGGACATTGGAAGGCGCAGCACTTTCCTGGTGGAATGCCCAGGTACAAATGCTGGGTCAAGCCATGGCCAATGAACTACCTTGGGATGAGTTTAAAGAAATCATGACTGAAGAATACTGCCCCCGGAATGAAGTGCAGAAACTGGAGATTGAGTTCTGGCAACTCAAAATGCAAGGCTCAGAAATTGAAGCCTACACGACTCGTACTCATGAGTTAGCCACTTTATGCCCAGGGATGGTGAATGAAATGCACAAGAGGGTGGAGCATTATATACGGGGATTGGTGCCCGAAATTCAAAGTATGGTAACTGCTTCTAACCCCACTACCATACAACAAGCTATCCGAACAGCCCACAGGCTGACTGACAGGCAGTTGAGCAAGGTCGGTTACCCAAACGGGGTGCGGTGGCAAGCGTGCCCGACCAGAAACGCAAGTGGGATGGTTCAAGCAACAAGGGATCGTCATCCAGCAGCCAATCTCAACCTCAACAACAGCAGCAAAGTCAGCAACAGCAACGGAAGTTTGATAACAACCGAAGCTTCAACCAGACGACTCCCTCAAATCAAGGACCCGGCGGGTATGGTGGAAGACTGCCGAAGTGCAACCGGTGTAACTACCACCATGTGGGTCGATGTGATAACTACAAGTGTCAACGTTGTGGGAAGATTGGTCATGCAGCCAAAGACTGTCGGGGTGAACTGATGAAGAAGCCACAACAATCACAAGAAACTCCGAAAGTTGTTTTGAGTGCGGAAAAGAAGGCCATTACAGACGCAACTGTCCCCAGCTTAAGAGGAATGGTAATGGTAACAACAACAATGGGAACAACAACAATAATAACAATGGCAACAACAATAACAACAACAATGGTAATGGCAACAACAATGGTGGAAACAACAATGGAGCCAAAGGAAGAGCCTTCGTCATTGGCTCAGGTGAGGCTCTAAACGATCCTACAACAGTAACTGGTAAATTTTCGGTTAATGGTTGTTTTGCTACTGTATTATTCGATACCGGAGCCGATAGAAGTTTCGTGTCCACTAGGTTCTGTAGTCTTTTAAGTGATATGCCCTCAGCCTTAGAATCTAAATACACCGTGGAGTTAGCTAACGGCACACAGATTCACGTAACGCATATTCTTAGAGACTGCAAGATAGAGCTTGCTGGTCATACATTCACCATAGATCTCATGCCTGTTACGTTAGGAAGCTTTGATGTGGTAGTAGGCATGGATTGGCTTTCCGATAAACAAGCAGAAGTCATATGCCACGAGAAGATCATACGGATTCCCCTTGGTGAAGAAGTCCTTACGGTCAGAGGTGATAGGAGTGGTGCGGTGATAGGCATCATCTCGTTTATGAAGGCACAAAAGTTGTTTCGACTAGCCATATTAGCACTCGTCACAGATAAACAGACTGAGGAAAAGAAGATAGAGGATATCCCCGTAGTTCGTGAGTTTCCTGAGGTGTTTCCGGAAGACCTTCCTGGATTACCGCCTCATCGTCAAGTTGAATTCCAGATTGAGTTGACTCCAGGAGCCGCTCCAATTGCGAGAGCACCGTACCGGTTAGCTCCGAACGAACTGCAGGAATTATCTGCCAACTACAAGAGTTGTTGGATAAAGGGTTCATCCGACCGAGTTCGTCGCCCTGGGGAGCGCCAGTTCTATTTGTGAAGAAGAAGGATGGTACATTTCGAATGTGCATTGACTATAGGGAACTGAACAAGGTTACTATCAAGAATAGATATCCCTTACCTCGTATCGATGATTTGTTTGATCAACTGCAAGGATCAAGCTATTACTCTAAGATTGATCTGAGGTCTGGGTATCATCAGAGAGTTCGAGAAGAGGACATCTCGAAGACTGCTTTCCGTACACGATATGGTCACTATGAATTTTTGGTCATGCCATTTGGGTTGACGAATGCACCAGCAGTATTCATGGACATGACCTCATGAATCGCGTGTGCAAACCCTATCTTGATCAGTTTGTTATCGTCTTTATTGATGACATACTGATATACTCAAGGACCGAGGAAGAACATGGAGAGCACTTACGTTTAATCTTGGAATTACTTAGAGAGGAACAACTGTATGCAAAGTTTTCTAAGTGTGATTTCTGGATACGTGAGGTACAATTCTTGGGTCATATTGTCAACGAGAAGGGAATACATGTTGATCCTGCTAAGATTGAAGCGATAAAGAATTGGTCTGTTCCTAAGACACCAAGTGAGATACGACAATTCCTTGGATTAGCGGGATATTATCGACGATTCATTGAAGGATTCTCTAAGATTGCACAACCTCTCACAGCCTTGACTCACAAAGGAACGACGTACAAATAGGGTGAGAGTCAGGAATCTGCTTTTCAGTTGCTGAAACATAAATTGTGTAGCGCACCAATATTAGCGTTACCGGATGGTAGTGATGACTTCGTAGTCTACTGCGATGCGTCTATTCAAGGACTTGGATGTGTCTTGATGCAGCGGGATAAAGTGATAGCTTACGCCTCTAGACAATTGAAGATTCATGAGAAGAACTATACCACCCATGACTTGGAACTGGGTGCGGTAGTTTTTGCCTTAAAGATCTGGAGACATTACTTGTACGGTACCAAATGCACCATCTACACCGATCACAAGAGTCTTCAGCACATCTTTGAGCAAAAGGAGTTGAACATGAGGCAAAGACGCTGGGTGGAATTGTTAAACGACTATGATTGTGCTATTAAGTACCACCCAGGGAAAGCAAATGTAGTTGCTGATGCGTTGAGTAGAAAAGAGACTGCTAAACCTCGACGTGTGCGAGCTCTGCAACTAACGATTAGTACGCAATTACCTGAACAAATCCGTGATGCTCAAACTGAAGCTCTGAAGGTAGAAAACATGAGTTTAGAAGGGTTACGAGGAATGGAAAAGCAATTAGAAGTAAAAGCGGATGGGATTCGTTACTTCATGGATAGACTATGGGTACCTCTACATGGAAATCTGAGAGATTTGGTCATGAGTGAGGCTCATAAGTCCAAGTATTCTATACATCCTGGATCTGACAAGATGTACCACGATTTGAAGGCGCACTATTGGTGGCCTAACATGAAAGCAGATGTAGCTACTTATGTGAGTAAGTGTCTGACCTGCTCGAAGGTTAAAGTGGAGTATCAGAAACCATCTGGTCTACTACAACAACCCGAGATCCCTATGTGGAAGTGGGATCAATATCAATGGATTTTATTACTAAGTTACCTCGTACTTCTACGGGTTGTGATACAATATGGGTTATCGTGGACCGATTGACAAAATCTGCTCATTTCCTAGCGATAAAGGAAACAGATAAGATGGAGAAGTTAACCCGACTTTATCTGAAGGAGTTCGTTTCGAGGCATGGAGTACCGATCTCAATTATTTCTGATCGCGATTCTCGTTTCACATCACACTTCTGGCAGTCGTTGCAGAAAGCTTTAGGTACACGATTGGATATGAGTACTGCTTATCATCCACAGACTGATGGTCAAAGCGAGCGTACTATACAGACTTTGGAGGACATGTTACGTGCTTGTGTGATTGACTTCGGGAATAACTGGGAAGTTCACCTACCATTGGTGGAATTTTCTTACAACAACAGTTATCACACTAGCATAAAGGCAGCACCTTTTGAAGCTTTATATGGGAGAAAGTGTAGATTGCCAGTTTGCTGGGCTGAAATTGGTGATAGTCAATTAACGGGTCCTGAGTTAGTACATGAGACAACTGAGAAGATTGTTCAGATAAGAAACCGCATGGCCGCAGCGCGAGACAGACAGAAAAGCTATGCTGACAAACGACGAAAACCTTTGGAATTTCAGATAGGTGACAAGGTTTTATTAAAAGTCTCACCGTGGAAAGGCGTAGTTCGGTTTGGTAAGCGGGAAAGCTAAATCCGAGATACGTTGGACCATTTGAGATAGTGGAAAGAATTGGTCCAGTGGCTTATCGACTAGCCTTACCTGATTCATTGAGTGGAATCCATGATGTATTCCATGTTTCAAACCTAAAGAAATGTTTAACGGATGAAACGATGGTCGTACCACTGGAAGAAGTTCAAGTAGATGAACAACTACGCTTCATTGAGGAACCGTCGAGGTGATGGATCGTGAGGTGAAAACGCTTAAGCAAAGCAAGATACCCATCGTCAAAGTTCGTTGGAACTCGAGACGTGGACCAGAATTCACGTGGGAACGTGAAGACCAAATGAAGCTTAAGTATCCTCAGCTATTCGAAAGGACGATGCCAGCCGGCGAAGGTATTGATTAAATTTCGGGACGAAATTTCTTTCAACATGGGGATGATGTGACAACTCATCCAAAACTCACACGATTTCGATTTCCTTGTGCCAATGCAGTAGACCAGTGATGGAACACTCACCATGTAACGCAATTTTCGGGACGAAAATTCTTTCAACATGGGGATAATGTGACATCCGGTAATTTTCCGTTACCAAACTCCGTTTGTTCCGTTAAGTCTTGCATACACGTGTCGGGAGCACACACTAGTTGTCGTTGAACGTTGGTGACTTAACAATAATCAGTAATGTAAAATTGATGATAATTAAGTTAACAATGTGATTATTAAGTTATGCTTATGTGATTTAAATGTTAACTGTAATTTTATCGCGTAACGTGAAAACGTGCATATTTATTTCGTGTGTTTTGTGATAAATGGGAATTATGCATGATTGTTATTAGTGATTAATAATAATTGTGTTTAGTAGTTAAAAACTATTTAAAACTATTCAAAAAGCCTAATTTTTATAAAATACAAATTATAAGGGTTAAAAGGGTAAATATGATTAATTAAGTTACAAAATCAAAAACAAACCCTAATCCCCTAACCCATTCGGCCGCGACTTGCATCCCCTCACCCTCACCATCGCGAATTCAGCCAAGAACAAGCATTCACATTCGAATTTGGATCGATTTCAAGGCATACAACAAGTTAGAACTTCAATTGCAAACTATTACACATCTAAAGGTTAGATTTTTGTATGATTTGATGATTGTTCATGATTGGCCGAAAGTTCCATGCGAATTCTGCAATTGATGGTCGATTGATGCTTGTTTGTTGTTGTTAATGTGTTTACTAGATAGATTACATGTTAATTAACGTCAAGTATGCAATAAAGGTTGGATTTTTACAAGTTTTATGGAAATTACATTAGGGCCGAAACCCTAATTCGAAACTTGCAATTGGGGATCGATTTGTTGATGTTGGTTAGTGTTATTATGTTAGTTGGATTGTATATATGCTAGTTAACGTCGATTATGCAAGAAAGCTATGATTTTGATACATTGTTCATAGGTTACTAATAATAGTAACTTTATTTTGCATGAATTGATGATTGGTTGATGTATGAATGTTATGGATGTGTTTGTGATGATGATTAGGTGCTAGATGGTTGATATGAATGTTAGGAATTCAAGAATGCATGTTGTAGTTCATACATTGCTAAAAATAGTAACTTTTGGGTATGAAAGTTGATGAATCATGATGATTAGGTGTTGGTGATCATGTTTAGATGTTGTCATGGACTTGAATTGATATATAATTGATGAATTCATGATTGTTGTGTGAGTTTGATGAAGTTGGGATGAACTTTCCCAAAAGGGAAACTTTAATTGTGCAAATCCTTGAATTGGATGATTTGAGCATGTTTGGGATATTAGGATCATGCTAGTGTGTTCATGGATGGTTTCTAAGGTGATTAAATGTGTTGTTTAGGTTATACGAATGGTGGTTTGGTTTGTTACCTGTTTTGGCCTGTTGTGATTCGCATGACTTGTATGATAATTGGTTGTATGATGATCTAGGTAGTACATGTGGTTAATGATGTGCTATATGTAATCAAGTTGTATGTTGATCATGTATGACATACTGTTGTGTTAGTATTAACGAATTATCACCTATAATGTCGCCAACGGGTCAAACGGGTCAACTGGGTCAAATGTGTCTTGTCTTTCTTAAACCTTGAGTCTCTTGTTTGTAGAACACTTAGGGTTTCATGTAGATTCTGTGTACACGTACTTATGTACTCTTGTGTTCTAGGTGACCTTTGAAGGTTGTCTTTCCCTCTTTTCTTTCAAGTTAAGCTCTAGGTTAGTTCTTGCGCGCATCAGGTGAGTTCTTGCCCCACTTATTTTACATAATCTCTTTTGGGGGAGATAGCATACTGTTGATCACAAACGTTTTTATATATGAGTGTGTATAATATTGATATAGTGCTGTTTACCATGGAAAGTCCTCACACTTTCGGATTGTTAATATTGAATAGCGGGGAAATTTTGGGTAGTACTACTGGGTCTGACGAGCCCCACCTGTGCGACTCGAGGTCAAACGGGTGCAATTTTGTCCTAACACATATTCGTCACGACACGGTAAGTCGTGACGGGAGGCAACAAACGTAACACAGTCAGCTTCGATCGCGAAATCACTATGATTAATATTTTTATGTTAATAGACTAGCTATCTATTGCAATACACTACTTATGCTCTGGAAACTGTTGATTGGTTTATATTTTAACGCAAACTCTTGAACTCACCAACCATGTGTTGACTTGTTTAGTATGCTATTCTCAGGTTAAGGTTGCCAGTTGCCTAGGAGCACGCACACCAGCATCGTAGAGTTGTCTACATTGTTTGTTTACACATTTGGGTTTATTTTTCCTATTAAACATTTGTGTTTGGGGCGCGTATGTTTTGCGCATTCTCTTTACATACTACTTGTTTTGGGTTTTCTAGTTTTAAAAACGCTTCCGCAGTATTTTAAACGTTAACTCTGGTTTTGTTTATTTATCATATAGAGTCGTTCTTGGTAACTAATGACTGAGATCCTGGTATGTCACGCGCCTCGCAATAAAACCCCGCACGCGGATTTTGAGGGTGTGACACTCGCACCTATTGAGGCTTAGCAGTTTCCTTTCTACTCAACGCGTCAGCGACTAGTTTGCCTTTCATGGGTGATATTTGATAGCGGAATCATAACCATTCAACAATTCCACCCAGCATCACTGCCTCATATTCAACTCCTTCTGTTCAAAGATATGCTGAAGACTCTTGTGATCGGTGTAGATAGTGCACTTGGTACCATACAAGTAATGTCTCCAGATCTTCAAGGCAAAAACTACCGCACCCAGTTACAAGTCATGAGTGGTGTAGTTTTTCTCGTGTACTTTTAGTTGTCTCGAGGCGTAGGCTATCACCTTATCACGTTGCATCAAGACACAACCAAGTCCCTGGATAGAAGCATCACAATAAACTACGAAGTCATCACTTCCCTCTGGTAATGCCAGTATCGGTGCGCTACACAGTTTCTGTTTCAACAACTGAAAAGAAGACTCTTGACATTGTTCCTTCGTGAGTCAAGTCTATGAGAGGTTGAGAGATCTTAGAGAATCCCTCAATGAATCGCCGATAATATCCTACCAGTCCAAGAAACTATCGTATCTCACTAGGTGTCTTGGGAACCGACCAATTCTTTATCGCTTCAATCTTTGCAGGATCAATATGTATTCCTTTCTCGTTAACAATATGACCCAAAAACTATACTTCACGTATCCAGAAATCACACTTGGAAAACTTGGTGTATAGTTGTTTCTTTTTAAGTAATTCCAAGATAAGACGTAAGTGCTCTTCATGTTCCTCCTTGGTCTTCAAATAAATCAATATGTCGGTGATAAACACGATAACAAACTGATCGAGATAGGGTCTGCACACACGATTCATGAGATCCATGAACACTACTGGTTCATTTGTCAACCCAAATGGCATGACCAAGAACTCATAATGACCATAACGTGTACGGAATGCAGTCTTCGAGATGTCTTCCTCTCGGACTCTCAGTTGATGATACCCAGACCTCAAATCAATCTTAGAGTAGTAGCTTGACCCTTGCAGTTGATCAAACAAATCATCTATATGAGGTAAGGGATATTGATTTTTGACTGTAACTTTGTTCAGCTCTCTGTAGTCAATACACATTCAAAATGTGCCATCCTTTTTCTTGACGAAAAGAATAGGTGCTCCCCAAGGGGATGAGCTAGGTCGGATAAACCCTTTATCCAACAGCTCTTCACCAATGGGAATTCGTATACTCTTCTCGTGACATATGACTTCCGCCTGCTTGTAGGAAAGCCAATCCATTCCTACTACTACATCAAAACTCCTAAGTGTCATAGGCATGAAGTCTATGTCAAAGGTATGACCAGCAAGATCTATCTTGCAACCCCTAAGGATGTGTGTCATGTGAATATGTTTACCGTCAGCAAATTCTACGAAGTAACTAGATTCTCGTAGAAGGCATATCACTTAAGAGGCTACTAAACTTAGTAGAGATAAAACTTCTATCGGCTCCTGTGTCAAACAATACAGTAGCAAAACGACCGTTAACAGAAAATTTACCAGTAATAATAGTAGGGTCGTTTAGAGCCTCACCTGAACCCATGACGAAGGCTCTCCCTTTAGCTCCACCGTTGTTGCCACCGTTATTGTCACCATTGCTGTTGTTGTTGTTGTTGCTTCCACCATTTCCAGCACCATTCCTATTATTCTTCAACTGAGGACAACTCCTCTTGTAGTGTCCTTCCTTTCCATATTCAAAACAACCTTTTGGTGTTTCTTGAGGTTGTTGGGACTTCTTCATCAATTCACCATGGCAATCCTTTGCTGTGTGTCCATCCTTACCAGAACGCTAGCATCGAAAATTGTCACACCTGCTAGTGTGGTGATAGTTGCATTGATTACATTTGGGATATTTCCCCACATATCCACCTTGTCCTTGTGTTGAAGAGGATGACTGATTAAAGTTACGATTGTTATCAAACCTCCTTTGTTGCTGGTGAGGTTGATGCTACTGTATGTGTTGTCACTGCTACTGTTGTTGCTGGTTGCTAGAGGACGAGCCCTTATTGCTAGTATTCTCCCACTTACGTTTGTTATCGGGTAAGCTAGCCACCAAGCCCCATTTGGGTAATCTTCCCTGTTCCACTACTTGGTCAGTTAGTCTGTGGGCTAACTGAATGGCCTATTGTATGGTAGCAAGATTGGAAGCTGTCACCATACTCTGGATCTCAGGAACCAATCACGAGACCATGTAGTATAGGCCTCAATCTCGGAACCTTGCATCTTGAGTTGCCAGAACTCAACTTCTAGCTTCTGCACTTCATCTCGAGGGCAATACTCCTCTGTCTTCATCGCCTTGAACTCGACCCAAGGTAGGTCATTAGCCATCGCCTGACCCAGCATTTGTACCTGGGCATTCCACCAGGAGAGGGCTGCGCCTTCAAGAGTTCCAGTTGCGTACTTCACTTTATCGGCTGGCGGACACTTACATTTTGCGAAGACGGATTTGTTCTTCTCAAACCATCGTATCTGTCCCACAACTCCTTCAATTCCACTGTAGGTATGAGGCTTGCAATCCATGAAGGATTTATAGGTATAGTGTGGGGGTCCTATTCCAACAAACCAATACATTAGTTGAGTAGCCCAGACGAGCAACTAAGATATTGGTTAGGCCACTTGTATCATTTACCTGCTGGCTGTCCAGTTTGTGTAGTAGCCACTGCCTCCTGTACATGTTCATTAATCAGAGCAGCCAACTTAGCGGGGGTCATGTTTATAGCACCGGTACCACGTCCACCGGCACCACGTCCACGGCCACGCCCACGTCCTCTACCGCATCCGTCCATATTTTACTTTACATTCACAAATACAATAATGAGTAACATCCAACATATTTATCTCATTGAAGTACAGTAAATAATAAGAAATAATGAATTTGTCACAACCACAACATTTATAACAAAATAATAACCAAAGACAAATAAATAGTAGGTGATTCACAAAATATTCAATCAATGTCAGAATTTTAGTTTTTTAGTTGGGTGGGAAACAACCCTTCCTAGATAGGTTTCAAAAGAAAAGAAATACTATATAGTCCAAGTCATATAAATGTAGAATCAATCCAGCACGTCAGATCCATCACTGTCCTCTTCCATCTCTTCTGGTTCTTCTTCCTCCGGGGCTTCCTCCGGTTCTTCTTTGGGTTCCTCTTCTAGGTCTTCTTCAATAGGATCTTCCTCAGGTGCAGGGGCTTCAACAATCTGAAGCTCCGCTAGCTGTGCCTCCCGATCAGCAAATCTATCGTCTATCACTATGTTGTGATGCTCTTGCGCGTTCATGCGCTCAATAAGTGCTACAACGTTGCCTGCAAGGGTATAATGCCCACCAATGGCCATCTAGAGTCACTCCTGAAAACACAACTACGCATCTCATATCGTAGAGTGGAGTTCTCATCAGTGAGTCCTCTAATGCGCTATCGCTCAATGTCTAACGTAGCCACTAAAGCTGCAATCGCCTACTCGAGAGGGATGTCTAGGGAAGGAAGAGTAGGTGATGTAGTGGCTGTTGATGACCTAGTCCTAGGTCAGGTAGGAGCTACAGCTGGTACACGCTCCCTGTAAACCATACGGCATATATAGGTAGGGTACAAGTTCCAGTTCTATGGAGGATCGCGCTCGGGTAATACGAATGGCTGATCCCAATCCATCTCTTCAGAGGGGTAAGGATGTCGAGGCCAGTCTGATCCCCTATCAGGTATAGGAGGAGGAGGAGGTGACTCAGAATGTGTCGGCCTCTTACCCAGAGCTCGTGAAGACGATGCCATGCTGCGATGTACGTGACGTGTATGCCAATGAGTATACAGTAAGGGATAAGTAACGAGTAACTAACAAACTATGTGGTTATAGTCTAGTGTGTATGCAACCTAGTTCCCTATAACCAATGGATCTGATACCAATCTGTCACACCCTCAAATTCCACATGCGGGGTTTTACCGCGAAGCGTGTGAACAAACCAGGATCTTAGTCATTAGTTACTCAAAACGACTCTATATGTAACATTTAAACAAATCGGAGTTTAAAAATTTAAAATATTTGCGAAAGCATTTTGTAAATAACCCAAACACAAGGTACTAAAAGTAAACTGCGCAAAACACGCGCCCAAACCACAATACTTAAGTAAATGCTAAATTAAAAGTAAACAATATTTGAACAAAGCATGCTTGACACATTTGTGCTTCTAAGGGCAGCTGCTAGAAACGACCTGAGAAAAGCATACTAAAAGTGTCAACACGAGGGTTGGTGAGTTCAAGAGTTTGTAATCATTCATAAGCAGTAGAGTTAGTAAAAATATATAAACAAGTGTATTGAAATAGATAGCTAGTCTAATTTCATTAGTAAAGGACAATAGTGATTTCACGATCGAAACTAACTATGTTTGTCTGTTTGCCTCCCGCCATGACATACCAGGTCGTGACGCTATTAGTCATTTAGGACAATATTACACCCGTTGACTTCCGGTCACCTGGGTGGGGCTTGTCAGACCCAGTAGTACTACCCAAGATTTCCAGCTAGATTCCTTAATTGACGATCCGAAAGTGTGAGGACTTTCTATAGTATAACCCACTATGTCTTACCAAACACATCATATATCAGTAAAGCTTTTTAAATCAAGTATGCTTTCTCCCCCAAAAAGAGAAGTAGTAAAAGTGGGGCATTGAACTCACCTGGTGCGCAAACAACGATAATAAAAGCTAACAGTGAGTGGAAAGACAACCTTCAGAGGTTACCTAGAGCACGCAAGTACATAAGTAAGTGTACATAGAATCTTAGCAACCCTAAGTGCTCAATAAACACATTGACTCAAGGTTTTGAAAAACAAAACACATTAGACCCAGTTGACCCATTTGACCCATTGGTGACATGTCAAGTTAAATTCTTGTTTAATCAAGTATAGCAATCCATTATACATGGTTATCACACAAATTATTCACGTATGCCACATTACAAACCCTTAAGGGCTATAAAGCTTATCATACATCATCCATTATCATGTATATTCCATAAGAGCCTAAATTTCCAAAGTCACGCATCAAGCATTCATACAACCCAAATAGACAATCTACCACCTTAGATATCATCAACAAACATTCTAACATGATCCTAACATCATAAACATGCTCAATTAACAATATCCATTGATCTACATAAATAAAGTTTCCCTTTCGAGAAAGTAATATCCCAAAATCCATCCTTCCACCAATATCCACACAAATTCATCAATGACATACCCTATCTAGTTCATAGCAATCATAAGAATCCATCAAACACTTACAATTCATCCAAACACAAATCTTCATGAATAAAAGTTTCCACTTTTGGCAATGTATGAACTAGACTACATCAATCATGGATTTCTTGCATCATCTACATAGATTAACATTCATACAACATCATTAACATCATAACATCATCAATCCATCATCAATTCATCAATTCCATGCACCAAAGTTACTATTATTAGTAAGGTATGAACAACGCATCAAAACCATGAATTTCTTGTATAATTCACGTAAACTAACATCAATACAATCTAACTAACATCATATAATCATCAAACAACACAAAATTCGACATATACTATGAAAATCGAACTAGGGTTCGACCATGATCAATATCCATGAAAATAACGTTTAATTGCATAATGATCAAGAATTGATGCTTGCTACACGTTAGAAACACTTCGAACTAGCCAAAATCGATGCTTGCTTATTGTTTTGATCAAAATCAAAGTGTGGGTGTGTGTGGGAGGGGTCGCGGCCAAAGGTGAGGCGGAGGGGGATTAGGGTTTACTTTTTGGTAATATTAAGTTAAATGATAATTACAAAATAAACTCTCCTTAATCACCTTTTGTAAAAGTTAATCTTTCTAGCAATTTTTAACAATCTTTAACTACAAAATACAAGTATTATTAACCAACATTAATAATCATGTATAATTTTCACTAGCTACAAAACATATGAAATAAATATAAAACGTTGTCACGTTACAAGGTAGAATTCACAAATAATATTTAAATTCATAAATCATATAACTACAAATTAATAATCAACATTATTAATCAAGTTATTATCAGATAATCATTGTTAATTATTATTAAGTCACCAACGTTCAATGACAACTAGTGTGTGCTCACGACACGTGTATGCAAGACCTAATGAAACTAAACGGAGTTTGTTACCGAAAAATTACTGGATGTCACATTATCCCCAAGTTGAAAGAATTTTCGTCCCGAAAATTACGTTACATGGTTGTGTTACATCACTGGTCTACTGCATTGGCACAAAGAAATTGGGTGAGTTTCGGATGAGTTGTCACAAAATGGCCAAAGATTTAGTAGGAGTTCCTAATCAAATGTTTCCATATCAAATTCGAGTGAAAAACACTAATTAAAATTATCAAAATCCTTAGAATAGAATGAAACACTATTCATCACATTTCGCGTGAACATTGTTCATCTATTTACTACAGTGCTGGACTCTTCATTGCATTTGCCCTGAATCATATTATTCATTGCATTTGTTGATTAATTGTTCATCACTTTTGCTCAAACATGCTGTTATCTCATTTTTGATTCATTCAAGTGCTAGGAACAACTGTTGTTCATTGCATTTGTTTGGAAAATTGTTACCAGTATTGGTCTCAATCACCGTTGACAACATTTGTTTTTTACGAACACTGTCCACCACATTAGTTTCATAACCTTGACAGAATTTGGACTTTGGATTGACTGAATAATTTGGACATAAAATTCATCTTAAAATCAATTTATTAAATCTAAAATTAATCTAATTACATTAAAAAGCAAATTAAAATCAAGAAATATCATCGATACATTATGTTAAGTTGAACTTGGTCATAATCCTAAGCCACCAATGTTGAAACACAAATCTGAATTTAACAGTCAGAAATTAGATTAAGGAATTACAACTGCACTGAATGCTAACAAATACAGAAATGTTAGAGTCCTAGTTGAAGATCCAAATCTAAATCTTGATCCTGAAAATTACAAGAAGATCAAAATTGACATTAAGGCCTAGTCACTACTCGTAGAAGCCTTGAAGATGGATGTGCTTAAAAGGCTTAAGAAGTACAACAAAGCTAAAGGGGTGTGGGATACACTCAACATTATGTGTGAGGGTAGTAGTGAAGTCACTAAGATCAACAAAGACAAGTTGGTTAATCAATATAAGACCTTCCATCATATCAAGGGTGAATTTATCTCAAATTTATGCACTTGGTGAATGATCGGGAGATCATGGGTGTAACCTACAAAGAAAGGAAACTAAATAAGAAAATGCTTCATTCTTTTTCTGAAAGCTGGAAGCAAAGTATTACCATGCTAAAGAACACACGATCTGGAAAGCGCTAGCTTAGACACCATGGTTTCTAAAATTAAAGCCTTAGAGCATGATGCGAGGTGAAGAAATCTTGGTGGTCCACAAGTAATAGAGGCATACAAGTTTCCTAGTGAAAATCATCTTTGGAAAATGCATTTGTTACTAAAAAGGATGACTTCATGTCAGTCAAAGGAATCCAAGATCTACAACATTTATGTCTACTTTGCAACTCAAGAGGAACAAGCCATCATCTTTTACTCCTCAATCTGCAAGTCAAACATACACTTCATGTGATCATACTAATGATGAATAAAAGATACCTACAAGGCTTTTGTTTCAAGCTTTGAAACGTATCTTGGTGGAAGACTTATTGCATCTCATGTGATCCAAGAAGAAATTGAAGAAATGGATCCTGATGATGAGAAGAAATGTATCCACCATGTCAAATGACCATGATTAAATTGATAGCAAAGAGCTCTTCAGAAAAGGAAAATAGCTCACCATGAATGAGAATACAAAGCTGGGTTTTGATTAAACAAATGTGAAGTGCTATAACTGTGGTATCAGTGGGCTATTTTTAAGAGAAGGCAATGCACCATGGAGTAGTAACAAGAAATTCTTAAAGAGTTGCTTATCATTCATCCAATCAAAGCTCTCACTCAAATCAAGGCAATCAAGGATAACATTCTCACTAACTATCTCATCATCAGTCAAACCCTTAGATTGCTTAACAAGCTCATTCATCATCTCAACCTTCCTGAAATGCACATGTCATCAGACAGGATGGAGTGTATGATTGGAGTATGTATGCAAAGGAAGTAAAGCACACTACCAAAACTATGAACTAATGGTTCACATTAACGAACCTCTAACTTTAATACTAGAAGGGGTAAAAGCCAATCTCTATAGTAAAAAATGCACCATGAGATGCAAGGATACAGAGAGAATAATCATAAATTGGCCTTAATGGTAAAAGATGAAACGGTTAAGTCTAAGATGTTAAAACATGAAAGGAGAGGTTTTGAAACTAAAATAAAATCTTTGCTTGAAGAGATAGAAAAGCTTCATGGAGAGAAGTAGGCACTTGAAATTGAGGTTGAAAACTTAACCAAGTTGTTAACTAAGTAAAAAGCTAATCACTCAGCTATAGAAGTTAAACTTGACAAATTCCAATTCTTATCAACCAAGCTTCAAGAGTTACTTGAGGCTCAGAAGGAGACAAAGGATATGACTGGCATAGACTATAATGTGTGTCCTCCACCATAAAATGAAAACTACACTATCATGCTCGAGTCACTGATAAAATCAGATTTACCAAATATTAAAATTATCAAAACTAAATCTGCAACTTTTTTCAAACAACGATTCCTCAAAATAAACCACAGATTTACGTGGAAACTGATGTTGATAATATTACAAATGGTCACCCTATTAAAATCAAAGAGTGCTCAGATAAGCTAGTGTATGCTGCAAAGCCTAAGATGAAACCATCTACTTAAAGTAAATCTCATAATGAGGTCAAAACTCATTAAGACTCAAACAAATTAGATCATGGTTCATCAAAAGGAAAAGCCCCAACATCCTCATCAGTCAAAGGAAAAGCACTGGTCGTAACATCACCAAAATCAAAGCCCCAATCAAAGCCACATATTTTTAAAGGAAAACAACAACTGGTGTGTGATATTTTCTACAAACATGATGTAAACCATGTTGAAAAGGAATGTAAAAGATCAGTTACGAAGTAAAAACACTTACCTAAAGCTCCAGCACGTAGAGTTATGAAACAATATACTAAGGTTAAGAGAAATGAGATTGCTTCCTTATCAAAATCAAATTCAAAGATGCAAAACAAAATGAAAGCTTCAACATTTCAATCCAAGAACAATCAAAAGTATTTGACAATTGTGACATGTCAAATCACACCACAACTAAATGCTATTTCACTCAGTACTATTCATTATGTAAAAGACAACCATTCCATAAAAAACTATTTTTTTCACAAATACTGTATATTGTGTGAAATGAACAATCACAATATATCTTATTGCTTTTCCAGAATGAAAGGATTGAGATCACCAGAAAAACCCAGTGTCACCAATCTTAACTAAGTTTGCAAACCATGCAAGTTCGTCATTTAGAAATTCAGGAAAAGTTTCTAACAAAGAGAAGACAAAAGGTTATAAAAGAAACCTGACTCCTAACATTAGGACTCAACAAAATAATGAATCATATAGTCAACTACGTTCAAGATTTCTTCATTATAATAGAGATTAACGTTTTGATTAGATGACTGATAGTTCTTCTAATGAAGAGATTATAACACATAAAATTAATTCACCTAGATTCATCCAATAACATAAGGCGAAGTCCTTTTCTAATGAACTTCAAGCTAGGTTTTAAAAACCTAAGTTTGATGAATGTGATGAATCAAGATTCAAAATATCATATTAAAAAGTCATAGTTTTTTTCGAAATGGGAAACCCAAGACCATCATGGCTTGGGTTTCACATTCTAACTAATTTGTTTGTGGATGCGTGGTCATCCCAGAAGGTTCAATAACATATGGTATTTGGATAATGGATGTTCCCGCCACATGGAGATAGTTCCCTTCTACATGATTTCAAGCACGTTCTACGAACAGTAGTGGCATTTGGTGGAGATTCTAAAGATGGAAGAATAAGTGGTGAAGGCATAGTGACAAACGGCTAGCTTAACTTTAACAAAGTCAACTATTGTGAACAACTAAAGTTCAATCTGTTAAACATGTCGTAGATTTATGATAAGAAATATTCTACTCACTTCAATGACACTTATTCTTTCATTCTAAAACTAGGGTTTCGAATCCCAGAAGAATGGATTGTTTTGAAAACACCAAGGATGAATAATACATATTTCGTTAGCCTCAATTCTGTCCAACCTACGGAAGAAATATGTCCACTTTTAAAAGCATCTTTTGATGAGTCATAACTATGGCCTAGGCGGTTGGGATATACATTTATCAAAAACATGAATAGAGTTATCAAAGGAAGCTATGTCATTGGGTTAAATCTAAAAGAATTTCACTCAGTTGATCATTGTTTAGCTTGTCTCAAAAGAAAGCAACGTAAAACTTCCTATAAGCCTAAGCTTGTGAACACAAACAATATTCCTTTCAAGTTACTTCATATAGACCTTTTTGGATAAACACACGTAACGAGCATAGGAAAAAGTAGTTTTTTTGATAATCACGAATGACTTTTTTACTTCATAAGAATGAATCATCAGAAACAATATTCCTTTAAAGTTTCTTCATACGGGTCTTCTTTCTACTTCATAAGAATGAATCATCACAAATAATCAAAGACTTTATTACTAAGATTGAAAATCAATTAGACTTACAGACTTACAACAAAAATAAATCAGAGGTTATTGCAAGGATCAACATGTTACAAAGATTGATCCCGTAATGAATATGCGGAATGTAGACATTATGGATAAGATTGAAAGATTAAAATAAAAACTCAAACACAAGATGTAAATAACTTCAATAGTATTGCTCTCTGATTTGGTAACAATTACAGTAAGTGCAAAATTAGGAAAATGAAAAAAACCTACAGAAATACATTACAAAACTTCTATTTATACTATTCTAAGAAGTTCTCAAGCGACTAACTAGTTCTCACGCGACTAACTGCTTTTCTCGTGAGAGGCAAGTTTTCGTGCGGCAAGTATAGTTCTCACATGACTTGATCTTCTTCATCTTAAATTTGATTTCCCGAGCCTCTAGGTTAATCCCTACAATCTCCCCCTAGGCTTGGTAAATCAATGCTTTAAAAGTCCACGTCCGCAACCTTGTAACTACCCCCATAAGCATACATCTTGTTGTCCAGGGCCTTCGTGATCAACCAACCAAACTATGATGCTAAAAGGTGAACAAATTCATCAGCTGCAATTAAGCAAGCCTGCAACCTCATCAAATCTTTCTTTCCAAACTTGAGCTGATCCACAAGGTCAATGACACGGTAATCTTTATCAACATAGTGAATTAACGCGTGTCCCGTCTCCTTTTCACAACTCCACTACATAAGCTTAGACAAGCTGTTAACAGACACGGGAGCGTGAATAGAGATCTTCCTAACATATCTTGGATGCATATAAACACTTATTTTCATTGGTTTGTTCGTGTTTGGATCTATTTGGGTATCATCTTCAATGAATTTAGATTTAGCAGTTTTGAAGTCCTTGAAGTTGGTTTTACTATGTCTCCAGATCAGACTCCTGATCCAGTTCTCCTTTCCATAGTTGCTAGGATTGATGAATGGAACACGACCCATAACATACAAGTCTGAAGCTCTGAGTGTATCAAAATTCCATAGTTGCTAGGATTGATGAATGGAACACGACCCATAACATACAAGTCTGAAGCTCTGAGTGTATCAAAATCATGTTCATCCTGAAAATATTCTATAGCTACCGCTTGTCTTTTTATCACATATAGCTTCTTCTCAGCATCATACGCCCAACTAAGAATAGGTTTTGAGTTTCTGTACCTGGTGAAAGGTTTGGAATGTCTCGGCGTGTGTATGTGTAACGCCCTGAATTTTCGATTGAAGGTGAAGTTCTCGCGCGAGTGATAAAGTTCTCGCGTGGAGGCATTATCCTCAGTTTTAACGCGAATAAAAGTTCTCGCGCGAGAACAACTGCGAGGAGAGAGAGACACTATAGATAGGTCCATGCATCCAATCTTCTCTACTTTATGTGAAAAGTACTGCTGTTGTGCTTGTGAAGGAAGGAGTTGGTGCTAGGTGGTGTCTAAGGTATGTATTCGTCGATATTTGATGTATTTATGCATGTATGAACCGTATGTAATGATATTGAACATGATTATGTAGCTTTTGGCTCATAACACTCTCAGTTTTGTGTTGTTTGTGTGCAAAGATATCATAAGGTGAGTTCTAGTCCCCTCTTTTACGTGTTTTATCATGTTTTAGGGCTAATATGCATACCTAAACGAATGTTTTGTAAAAGAATGATGTTTATAACTGTTATTGCATGTTTTGGGTGTTAAAGTGGTTAAAGGAGCAATAACTTGTGGATAAAGTTATGTACAGCAGAAAAGTTATCGCGCGAGAAGCGAGTTCTCGCCCGAAATGTAGTTGTCGAAGCTAACGGTTACTTTTTGAAAGTTCTCGTGCGAATGATTATGTTCTCATGCAAATGATGATGTTCTCAGGCGAATGATGATGTTCTCGCGTGAAGAGGGACTTGTCGCGTGAAGTGGGAAGTTCTCGCATGAATGTGGGTTCTCACGTGAAAACTTTGGACTGTTACGTGTTATGTTACCCCGTAAACGTGCGTTAATATTGACTTAATGATGAGCTTAATGCTAATGAATTAAAGTAAGTATGTAGATATATTATATATATCTGGATAGTTAAAGGCTAAAGAACGATGATAATTCACATGTGAAACGCTAAAGAACAGTTACCCTGTTACCCTGTCGGTGTGCTCGCATAGGGGTATACTTTGGGTATGCCCGTGCCGCTAAAGGAGATATGCCTGGTGCATTCTCGCATAGGAGCTACACGTCGGTGTACTCACATAGGGGTGTACTTTGGGTATGCCCATGCCGTTAAAGGAGAATTGTATTTGTACATTCTCGCATAGGAGCTACACATCAGTGTGCTCACATAGGGGTATACTTTGGGTATGCCTGTGCCGTTAAAGGAGATATGCTTTATGCATTCTCGCATAGGAGCTACACATCGGTGTGCTCACATAGGGGTATACTTTGGGTATGCCCGTGCAGCTAAAGGAGAAATGACATTTGTTGTGTTCTCACCTAGTAAAGGAACTAAGCTTCATGCTAAGTTCAAAAGATAAAATAAATGATTAAGCTAAAGTAAAAAGATAAAGCATGGGTAACGCGATGCTATAGTGATTGTTTTTGTGGGGGTAACGTAACGATTAAGAAACGATAAAGGGAAAGTTAACGTTAAAGTTTGGTTATCGAACGAGTTCGATTACAATGTTGATGAACGAGGTTAAAGTTTTTATGATGTTGATGCATGATACAATTTTGTTAAAGTAAACCTAGAGCACACTCAGCGTCGCTGACTTTCGTATGCATATTAGATTGATAGGTATGCTATACATTTTGGGTGAGCTTGGCATGGATGGGAGAGCTACCAGGCACATGATCAAGACCGGCATCCTGGCATAGAACTTTTATTAGTTAGCCAAGTGATCTTTTGATGTAATTGCTTAACGATAGAAATTTTTGTACTTTCCGTAGCGTATATTAATGAAATTTGATGTTTGAGAACTTGTGTTTCTGATGTCTAAATCCAAATGTGCGGTTTCCCGGAATGGGGCCTTACAGTATGTAAGCTGGCGGTGGAGGTGCCTCAACAGTAATATTTCCAACCTGACGTATAACACTTTGACCAGTTTGACCTGCTGTCTTGTCAGTTGGTTCACTTGCATTGGACTCTCCAACTATCTCTCCCTCTTCAATCAAAGTATCTAAAAACAAGTCCTTAAAATTGTTTCCAAATATATCAGTATACTCTATTTCTTCTTCTAAATCATCAAAAACTCCAAAATCTTCTTCTTTCTCCTCAGCAATAGTCTTTTGCTGGAATGTGTAGAATTCTCTCTCACATGCTTCTTCTACAGCTGGATCTAAAGGTGTGTAATCAGTGGTATCATCTGGACTTCATTCGGAGACATTGTTAGCACCCAATGATCCAAAAGCAGTAGTTGCAGAACCTACATCACCTCCTTGATTATCATCATCATCATTTCCATCATTCCTTTTAGTATCATCTCCTTCATTACCATCATTACCGCCATCATCATCCTCATCATCATCATCATCATTCTTATCATCATCACTTGAATCATAATCTATCAAGTCTAAATAATCATCATCATTTACTGGGTTAGGAATACGTATAACATGCTTAGGCTCCATAAACACCTCTCCAGTATAAACTACAGGTTGATCCTTAATAGTCATAGGAATATTGGTGATTGATGACTCTTGATCAACATTAGCATTCTCTGTTGTTCCATCTACAACAACATGATCAACATGATGCTCTGTAGCAGGACTAAGATCATCAGCAGGTTCAGGACCAGCAGGTTGCTATCCACTCGTTTCTCCAACTTCTGTGGTCCAATGTTGTGTAGACTGAAATGACACGTGAAGTGAGATCTCTCAGTTTTTGCTCAAGAATCTGAACATAGCTGAGTATAGCTGAATATGAAGTTATTGAAGAAGTCATTGAAGAAGCTGAGCACATAGAAGATCAAAACGAAGAGATTCAAAATATTGAAGAGACAGTTGTTGTAAATGGACAAACTATTCATCAACACATGGAATTTGATTTCCAAAACATTGATATTGTTGAATCTGATGTTCATGTTGAAGATAAACAAGCTAAAGAAGATCAAAGCTTAATAGAGTCTTTGAAAGAAGAGAATTTACTCCAGCTTAAGACAATTGAAGAGCTGAGAGAGGAAAATGAAAGTTTATAGTCTGAATTAATAAAGAAAGATGAGAAAATTTCTGATCTTGAAGAAGAAAAAGAAGCAAATGTAAAGAATTTTGAATTCGTGCTTAAAGATTAGGACTTGATGGAAGAAAAATTCAAGAAATTAAGAGAAAAACATGAGAAGTTAAAAGAAGAATTTGAAAGCATGAAAGATAGTGCAATGTCCTAATTTCCTGAAATTGTTGTTGTATCTGAAGTTCACCCAATTGATGTTGAAAAAGTGTCTGAGGTAGATAAAGGCAAAAGGAAGATAGATGATATAGATGTATCAGTTTTAGCTGAACCGTCATCTAAAATTCAGAAGATTGTATCTAAGCCTTTGAGTCATGATAGTGAAGAAACTGAAGTGCAAGAGATAATCGGTGCCTTAGACGATTTAGAACCAGATTTTTCTGACGCGTGTATGATGAAGTTTTAGAAGATGAAGATATTGTTGAAGAATATTATTCTCCAACTGAGGTTGTAGTTGAAGATATACCTGTTGATATTGATGAAAGGTATAATTATCTAATAAATAAAACGAATAATCGAGTATATTTGGATGGACTCACAGTTTCTTAGATAAACGAAGAATATGAGAAATGTGTGACAGCTGAATCCATAGCTCCTGTGGATCCAGATGAAATCATTGTTGAGCATGGTGAATGGAATCCATTACATGAAAGTATTAATATTGAGGAACTTTCATCGTCTAAGCTACACCATCCAGATCCTGAAAATATGAATACGATTGAGCCTAGATTATGGCTACAATCGAGGAACTATCCAAGAAACAAGCTAAACAGATTGCAAGCTGAATCACTAAGAAATTTGGTAAGAAGCTTTCAAGAAATAGAGAAACGGACAAACAAGATGATAGTACTTGATATGGATAATCCTCAGTACTTGGAGATTACAAAAAGATCAAGAATTTTGAAACCTTAATAGATTAAATCAATGGCTTTGAAGAAAAGTGAACATGAAAGCAGAAAATAATTAATGAAGATGTTTCTAGAGGAAAAACAGGCTTATGAAGTATCCATTGATCAAAAGCAGTTGTGGAATAAGGCAAGAACTGCATGTGATCTTATGAGAAATGTGTTGCAAAAAGGACAATCAATCTCAGAATTGCTTAATGCAATGGTTGTGCCTGACAATATAAAGAATGTGAAGATAGTAGCATGGAAGTATGATGAGGTGTTTGATGCATTTTTGATTAAGCGTGTAAATGCAATATGTGGTGTTTATCACTTTTACACTAGCATCATAGCTCTTCCTGTGCAAGACTTAAAAGAATTAAACAAGTTGAAGTTGATTAACCCTACAAAGGCAAATAGAGGTGAAAATTTTGTTAAACTTTTGAATAGGGGTATTTCACGAATGGAGTCTTTTCTTAAAACAATATGTGACTAAGAAGACAAGGAATACTTCAAGTCATTAAAAAGCAAAAGGAAAGGTGGTGATAAATCTAAAGAAGAAGAAAAATTCTTGGATGCATATAGTGACCAATTCTTTGAAAAGGTTACTAACCCAGGATTGAAGGTAATCGATGGAACTCAAACAACAAAACCGATTTTGAGATGGTTTTATAATTCTGACACGTTCGAGTTGAAGTTAGTTCGGAACATAGACGACTGGGATTGAGATATGATTTCATTGTTTGGAGTGTTCGAATTAAAACTTCTACATCCAAGCTACATCTCATTTTTGTCAATTCAAAAGTTTGATCGAGTTTCGCCTGAAGTGGCAGAAAATGATTAGAAGTATTTTATGTCGATTATCAAGGTTATGGATGCAACAATGGAAATAATTTCTTTAAGGAAAGTGTTAGCTAATGCGAAGATTGCGAAGAAGGATATAAAATCAATAGATTTTATGAGAATATCGAGCAAAGAAGTATTGGAGATTCATTCAAGAGATTATCCCAAACCAATTTAGTTTTATGCTAATGTTGACATTACAGGGTTATCAAAAGAAACTTTGGAGATTATGAACCAGATGGAGTCAAAGCCTAAACAAGCAATTCTTACAGGCAAGTTCAAGTCAGCAATCTCAAAAGCATTGAAGGAATAAGAGATGTATAAAGAAAAGCCTGTGTTCGAGATTAAGGAAGAACCAGAAGATTATTTTGAAGACTGAAGACAATGTAATCTTATGGGGAGTATTGTTAGACTTCTTGAAAGATTAACATTTTGTCTTTATGCGTTTTTTGTCATAGTATAAGGACTTATTTGTAAATATATGTTCCTTTGTTTTGTTGATAGTATAAATAGGATACTTTATGTAGTGTAGTAGGGAGTTGAACAGTAATACAACAACTGTAATAGAAAGATAGAGAGAATCAGTTGAATAAACGGAATCCTTACACTTTGTATCCTATGCATTTGCTATCAATGAAATCTATGAAATTTTGATGTATTTGCATGTGTTGATTACTTTGTGTTTGAATTAATCATTGCGTTACGATATCATCATAGATTTGATCCTTTTGAACCGATCAATTGGTATCAGAGCCTTCGGTTCAATGATCAAAGCTTATCGACATTTTGAGCTCTTTGAATCGCTTGAAATCTATGATTGATTGCAATTTGATCGATTAATTGTTGTTTTCAGTTGTGTTTCATCCATAGAAACATGATTTGAATCACAATTTAGTGTTCAATTCGTTCAGATATGAGGAATTAATCAAATTTGTGTACGAACTGTGTTCTTCATTTCGGACTTCAATTTAATCAGAATACTGATTTGTTGTTGTTGTTTGATCAAATTGAGGATTAAGGATTGTTAATCGACCTAATTACTACCAAATTAGAAGTTTTTAGATCAATTAATCAAGTTTTGAAGATTTTCATAAGATCTGAGTTCGTTGAAGCTGATGAATTAGGCGCATTATGGTTGAAAACTGCTGAAAATTGTCTAAGTATCTAGGCGCATCTCCACTATTTGGGCGTTCTAGTAGTGTTCAGCGTTTTCAGTTCAGGCGTTTGACCACTATTGAGACGTTTTAAGACTGTTTGGACACTTGGTGACTTTGCAGAAACAAATTAATTCTAGGCGCATTTAAACTGTTTAGGCGCATTTGAAATGTTTGGACGTTTTACACCCAGGCGTTTAACAACTGTTTGGGCGCATTTCAACTGTTCAGGCGCATTTCAGTTGGGTGTTTTTAGAATTCTACTAAGGCATTCCCTAGGGCGTTTCTACTTCAAAGTCAGGTGTTTGAGAAATGTGTAGGCGTTTCACTACTGTCTAGGCGCTTGTCAACTATTAAGGTGCATCAGCTTTCAGACTTCAGTTTACACTTAGAAATTTTTTCAGAAACTAAAATCAAAAATTATTTTCATTTCATAGTTTTATTTCAAAATTTAAAAACAACAAAAACAAGTCTTTTTCTTAAATTCAAAATACAAAATGGTTAAGTCTAAAGATTCTGAGAACAGGGTTCCAAATCTGAAGAACAGAGCTGATTTCAAGAACTGATCTTTAAGGTTGAAGCATCATCTAAACTCTATTGATACCGACTTATGGAAGTCAATAGAGAAAGGACCTTATATTCCAATCACATCTGATGATCCTGACAAAGGATTTGTTTATACTAAAGACTCTCAAGAACCTTATCCTGAGGATGGTCTGCAAGGTGATGACTTAAGGAAAGTGAAGAATGACATCAAAGCTTATTCACTGATGTGTAAGAGATTACCATTAGAAGTCTTGACTAGACTTGATGGTTATCAAACTGGGTACACTATGTACAAGGCCTTGAAAATCATTTGTGAAGGTGGTAAAGAGATACAAGATCTCAAAAAGCAGAAACTCAAGAGGCAATTGGAGTTATTTGAGCATCTTTCTGGGGAAACAATTAATCAAATGATGAACAGATTTATGCAACTAATTACTGAGATGTCAACTACTGGTATCAAAAATGATCTAAAAGATCTAAATTACAAACTTCTCAATGCTCTTCCATCTTCATGGAATCAGACAGTTACACTGTTAAAGCATACTGAAAAGTTTCCAATGGATCTGAATCTTTTGATTGCCAAGATTGAATAAGTTGAGATTGATAAGAGCTCCAGAAACAATGATAGAGCTGCTTCAAAGTCTCAGTATAAGTATGTTGCATCTCCAGCTAACACAGTGGAGAATGCTTTTCTGGTCAAAGACAATAATATTCTAGAAGAAGAGAGTGATTTGTTTGTTGGAACTGGTTTCTTTACAGATTCTTCTTACACAAGCGCTCCTGTTTACACAACTCAACCTCAATCTCAGTCTCCTCCTAAAACTCAAACTCCTAAACCTCAAACTGAGACTCCATCTTCCAACTCTGTTAAAACTAGCAAAGTTAAAGATGTTATTAATATCCTTTTACAGGATGATGAGTCTAAATTTGCTTTTACTGCTTTTATGGCAAGTTTTAAAGCTTATCAAGGTAGTCATTTAATACAATTAGATCTTGTTTTGCAGGATTTGTTCAAGATGAGATGATGTGGAAGAGATGGACTTGAACTAGCAGATGGTGATGATTACTTATAGAATCCAGAAACACTCTTATGTTAACAGGAACTACAAGCCAAGTGCCAACAAAACTGTTACAAATCAATGTCAAGGTGTTTCAACTACAACAGTTATGGTTAATGCTCGAGAGAATGTAAAGCTCCCAGAAACCAAGGAGGAAATGGTCAAGCAGGTTCTAGCAGTCAAAGATATCATCAGCAGTCTCAAAAAACCTTCCAAAAGCCTTATCAGAGTCTTCCTATGCCAGAACTTAAAGATGAATCAATAGCATCTGAAGAGCCAAAGAAAGCTCTTGTTGTTAGCATTAAAGATGGATATGACTAGAGTGCTTATGCTGAACAATTTACAGCTGATCTAACCTCTAGTTTATCTCTTGTTACACATATTCAAAATGAAGACTGGTCTGAAGATAATGATCCTAAGGCTGATGATGATTCAAAAAATGATGATGAAGACTATGACTGGAGTGACAAATCTGACCCAAAAGAGGATTCAAAAGAGATTTCACTTATGGCTCAGTCTAACCCACCAAAGGTTGAGAATCCATCATCTGACTCTAAGACTTCTTCTTCAAGTTATCCTAAAATTCCTGTTGAAGTCAGAGAGAAAACGTGCACAAAAGCATGTTTTGATCAAGTTGAGCATTACAGAACATATTCATATAAGATCTGTGATAAACTTAAACAAAAAGAATTAATGCACAACAAACTGAAAAATGATCCCAAAATCTCTGATGAAAAGATCCTATCTCTAAAAACCTCATGGAACAAAACTCTAAAAGAACTTGAAATTGTTAAAAAACAACTTGAGGAGATGACTAAAAATTTAGAAGAAGAAAAAATAGCTCATGCTATAACTCAGGTGGATCTAGCTAAAGTTAAAAGTTCTAAAACAATTATAGAACAATTGGTAAGTGAGAGGAAAGACAAACAAAAAGCAGGTCTAGGTTTCACACATGAACCAATGCCTGAATCTATTACAAACACTTTACTAGAAAACTTTAATACGCATGATCACTCTCCTGAAAACAAAGCTAAGCTAAAAGTATTTCAAAATAAAAACAACAAGAACTCTAAAAGTGATGAAGAGAAAACAAATGTTGAGATATTTAAGGAACAAGATTCTGAAAAAATTAAAAATGGTCATCCTGTGAAAGTTAAATCTTATGAACATGACCAAAGAATAAGAAAATATTTGTTCCCAAAGAGTCTGTTGTTGAAGAAGTGATGATAAAGAATGATAAACAGAACTCAAATAATAAAGAGAAAGCAAAACTTGATGAAGTAACATCTGAAGATTCATTTTCTTATGGATTAGACAATCCAGACTTTATAAAATGGCAGAAAGAACAAAAAGATATAGAAAATGAAAAAGAATCTTCTCCTGAAGATGTTCAATTACAAAGCAAACAAAGATCATCAAAATCAAGAAACCAAAGAAGGAGAAATAAAAATGCTAAATCTAAATCATCTCAAGATAAAATTCAAAACAATCAAACTCAAAGAACAAATCAAACTAATCAATTTAAACCAGTTAAGTTTGTATCTGCAGGTACTTTTGACATGAACAAAATTCCAGAAATCAAATCTAACTCAAAGAACAAATCTAACTTTGCTTTGAAAACTGGTTCAGGTCCTAAGTCTTCCACTGTCAACAAAAGATTTGTATCTAAAGAGTTAAGGAATAGTGATTATGAGCAAAAGTCAAAACCCAAATTTCCAAAGGACAAACTTTCAAATCAAAAACAAGCGATTAACTTGTCAACTCCTAAATCAAAACAAGGATCAAATGTGGCCTCCACTTCAAAAGTTAATCAACAGTTGTTTAAATCACAACAAAGGTACTATGAAATATGTGATATGTACAATCATAAGACTTAAGAATGTTTCTTTAACAGGTACTGCCATATATGTGATATGAGAAACCATTCAACAGCTGATTGTTATTTCAACAAATATTGTACCTATTGTGATGAAATAACTCACAAAACTGAGGATTGCTACTACAAAAAGAATTCGCCGAGGAATGAATATGTAAATTCTCAATTAAGAAATGGATATGTCAATCCACAATTTCAAAGAAATCAAAGTGTTGGTTTTTAAAGATTGACAAAACAACCTTCCTTAGGCTTGAGATCTTTTCAAAAAAAAGATTATGTTTATGATAATTCTTATGCTGCAAAACCAAGGCAATATAATCAAGGAAAATTCCATTCCACGATCTATAAGAATGAATGGTGGGAAGTTTGGTAAACAAAATTTTTTGTCTGTTGGTTTGAAATATCTTGATGATGATCTTGAAAAATGTTACAATGTTTTAAGGACAAAACAAATTAAAGATAATAAAAAATAGGTAAGAAACAAAATTGGTAAATTTGTCAAAAATAAGCCTGATTTGAAAAAGCTTCACTTTAAACAGTTTACCATTGTTGATAAATTTGGCAAGCCTAAGACCATCTCGGCTTGGGTTGATAACTCAACTTAACTTATGCCCGAGAAGTCCTATTAACACGTGGTATGTTGATAGTGGGTGTAGCCGGCATATGACAGGCAACCATGCCTTGCTTCAAGAATTTAAGTTAAAAGATGGTACTCATGTTGCATTTGGAGGTGATGCAGGTGGTAAGATTACAGGTGAAGGAACGGTGTCTAATGGGATTATCAGCTTTGATAAATCAGGTTTTCAGATTAGCAAAGAATGGGTAGTTGTTAAAGCTGTTTGAGATTGAGATGTATATAAGTTAGATATGTCTCAAGTTGATCCTTCTACAGAAACAACATGCCTAATTGCTCAAGCATCAAATGATGAAAGTCAGCTTTAGCATAGACGTCTCGGGCATTCCAACTTCAAAAATATGATCAAGCTTGTAGCAGGAAATCATGTAGTAGGTCTTCCAACAAAGAAGATTGCTACAACGGATCTCTGCTCAGCATGTTTAAAAGGAAAACAACACAGAGCGTCTTATAAGACCAAGCAGTAAACTCAAATTCCAAACCTCTCCAGATGTTGCATATGGATCTATTCGGACCAACAAATGTTTGGAATATTAGAAAGAAATCTTATTGTTTAGTTATCATTGATAACTTTATAAAATTTTCATGGGTTTTCTTTTTGCATGCTAAATCTAAAACGACTGAATTATTAAAAGTATTCATCATTAAAGTAGAAAATCAATTAGAACAAAAGGTGAAAACAATTAGAAGTGATAATGGAACGGAATTTAAAAATGCTAATATTGACATGTTTTGTGCAGAAAAAGGTATTGCTCGTCAGTTTAGTGCTCCTAGAACTCCACAACAAAATGGAGTTGCTGAAAGAAAAAACAAAATTTTGATTGAAGCAGCACGGTCTATGTTAGCAGATGCCAAAATTCCAATCACTTTCTGGAATAAAGCCATATCCACTGCATGTTTCGTGTAGAATCGTACATTGATCATGAAGGATGAACAGAAAACTCCTTATGAGTTGATGTTTGGCAGGAAACCTAATATAGATTTTCTTAAATCTTTTGGTTGTCTAGTTTTGATTCTAAACTCAAGTGATCAGCTAGGAAAATTTGATGTAAAATCTGATGATGGATTTTTCGTTGGATATTCATCAGTTTCAAAAGCTTTTAGAGTTTATAACTCTAGGACGAATGTTATCCTTGAAACATTCAATGTTAAATTTCTTGAAAATTCTTTTCCATCAGTTGCAAATGGTCCAGCTTGGTTTTTTGTTCTAGATTCTTTCTCAAACTCCTTTCATTCTAACTTGTTTGAATCTACAGGTGAGAAGAAGAATCAATAAGGAGATCTAGGTTCATTCAACGATGATTCTAATTCTGATGATATGGATGACTCAAGCCCAGATTATCCATTTTTCTCTTTTGTTAAAGATCTTATATTTCAGTCTGAAACTTATGATCAGCCTCAACAAGCTCAAGAGCATCCCGTTTTAGAAAATTCAAGTGTTTAACAACCTATTCCTAATGATGGTCCTCAAATTATACAACCTAAGTCCGGAACGTCATCGGTTTTTGGTGATGTAGTTGGTACTAATAATCTTGATTATTTTATCATTTCACCGACTCAAGTTCCTAATTTCAATCCACATTCTTCGAACTTATTGCATAAGCTTTCTGACTTGAACCAATCTAATCTAGATATTCATGTTCAAGTGAATGAGATTCCAACATCTCGTGTTCACAAGAACCATCCAACAGCTCAGATTATAAGTCCATTGAATGATAGAACTATGAGAAGTCAATCAGAACAAGCAAATCTTTGCTTATTCTCGTGTTTTCTATCTCAAATTGTTCCAAAAAACGTCATCGAAGCGTTAAAGGACAATAGTTTGATTGAAGCAATGCAAGAAGAATTATTGCAATTCCGTAAACAGGAAGTGTGGAAGCTTGTGGATTTACCTGAAGGAGAAAATGCCATAGGCACAAAATGGTTGTTTAGAAACAAAACAGACGATCGGGGAATTGTTGTTCGTAACGAAGAGAGACTCGTTGCATAAGGTTACACCTAAGAAGAAGGAATAGATTATGATGAAGTATTTGCTCCAGTTGCAAGACTTGAATCAAGTCGTGTCTTCCTGGCTTATGCATCATTCATGAAATTCAAGGTGTATCAAATGGACGTTAAAGGTGCTTTATTATATGGACCAATCACCGATGATGTATATGTCAAGCAACCTCCAGGTTTCGAAGATTTAAAATTTCCTCATCGTGTGTACAAGCTTAGTAAAGCATTGTATTGTCTGCATCAAGCTCCTAGAATCTGGTATGAAACGTTATCACCACATTTGATCCAACATGGATACACGCGATGGAAAATTAATCCTACTTTGTTTATTAAGAAGGATGCTGATGATCTCTTATGTGTTCAAGTGTATGTTGATGATATCATATTTTGTTCTACAAGTCCAAAGTTATGCAATGAATTTGAAGAAATCATGAAGTCTCGTTTTCAAATGAGTTCTATGGGAGAAATAAATTTTTTCCTTGGTCTTTAAGTGAAGCAGTCTGCAGATGGATTTTTTATCAATCAAGAGAAATTCATTGATAAACTCTTGAAGAAATTTAAACTGCAAGATTGTCAATTCATAAGAACTCCAGCTGACATAAATTCCAAGATTGAACCTGATCCGAAAGGAAAATCTATTGAACAAACTTTATACAGATCTATGATTGGATCTTTAATGTATCTTACTACATCTAGACCTGATATAATGTATGTTGTTTGTATTTGTGCCAGGTATCAATCTGACCCGAAGGAATCCCACTTAATTGTTGTTAAACGAATATTCAGGTATCTCAAAGGAAAACCGGCTTTAGGGCTATGGTATCCTTATAAAGGAAACTTCGAGTTACATGGATATACAGATAGTGATTATGGCGGATGTTGTCAAGATCGTAAATCTACAACGGGTGGTTGTCAGTTTTTAGGTCCCAGATTAGTCTCATGGCAATGTAAGAAACAAACAAATGTCTCCGTTTCAACCACAGAACCTGAGTACATAGCTCCTTCAGTAGGATGTTCTCAAATTCTTTGGTTACAAAACCAACTGCTGGATTACGGGTTCAAATTTCTTAAAACTCCTATTTACGTTGATAACACTGCTGCTATGTTTATTACAGCTAATCCTATCCGACATTCAAAAACAAAACATATCAAAATTTGATATCATTTTCTCAGAGATAACTCTGAAAAAGGATTAATCATTTTGATTCAAATTACAATTGAAAAACCGTTGGCTGACTTATTTACAAAAGCCTTCTTATCAGGACGGTTTGAGTATCTAGTCGAGTCAATTGGTCTCATTAACCATGTGTAACCACTAGTTTGAGTAATTTAGTTGTCTGTGTTTTATAAAACAAAATGATAAGAACCCTCCCTTAGCTGAATAAGAAAAAGCAAAGAGAAACTGTCAAAGTTAACTACCTGATTGCATATATTGTGTGTGCATGTTCTATAGAAAATGAAAAAGCAAATACAAAAATAGAAAATTGCAAAATAAAAATAGAAAAAATATTAAACAATAACACAAAGTTAGAGTTTTTCTTGTTAGTTTATTATTTAGGACTGAATCTGTCTTTGAAATTTATGAGAAATGATAGATAATTAGTTTTGATCAGTTGCATACTTCACTCGTTACTAAAGTCTGACGTGATCAGATATGATGTGCAGGTAAGTTTATGCAATTATACTAAAAAAGTAAATTCTTGTGATCAAACTAAATCAATCATGCATTCATGTTTGTCCATTTTAGTACCAATGAGTAGTGTTGACTTCTCAAATTGATTGCTTGTTGAGTCATAATCTCACACCTGGTGGCGATATGAATAACCATTAAGCTCTAATTAATTTAAAGCATCTAATCACTTCTTTGTTATGAGTCATCATAGACCTGAAGTGACGAGATATCTTTTGTTGTAAGTAATTACAGACCTGGATATTCTCACTTAATGCAAAAAGATGCCAATGTGAACAATCTTAACATGAGATTTGGTTATAAGTATATATCAGGTTAGCAAGTTGAGAAAGGTGATTTCTTGCAGATCTTTATGAGAGTTGAACTCTCTAAGTCTAAGTGTGACTTACATAATGTCATATCTAATCGTACCATAATCAATCCAAGAATTAAAAAAGTAAGTATGCTGACAACTTTGCCAAGAGCACTCATTTTCTGTCCTTAGATCTAGTGTCTCCTTTGCTGCAGAAATGCTGACTTGGAACACACTTGATCGGGATTTAATCACTGTCTATGACTATCCATCATTTATTTTCTTTTAATATGCTGATCTTAACTGATATGATCTCACTGTAGGCATGTGATTCAATTGTATATAGTATATTTTTATTCTGCTTTATTTTTTATTTTTGCATGATTTTCTGTGTGCAGGCATGTTGATAATGATTAGTTTCCTCTTCTTGCAAAGTCAAAGAAACTTCTAAGTTTGTAAAACTAAAAAGTTTAGGGGGAGTAAAAAATGAAAAAGAGAAAAATAATTGAATTTCAAAAAGTGAAAAATCTAAAATAAAGTGTTTTGAATAAAATGGATGAAGTTGAAAATTATAGCATGTGTGTATTTGATATGATGTAAAAATAAACCTGAAAAAGAATTCAAATTCAGTGGAAAAGCTTCTTGCAAATAAAATGATATTATTTGTTTTGTAAAAATTAAATAGTGACTAAAATGACGGGAAATTAATTTTGAAAATTTCAAATAAAAATAAAGGTCAAAAATAATATATATATATATATATATATATATATATATATATATATATAAAAGTTTGAATTTCAAAAATATTAAAATTGAGGGAAATTAATAAAAAATTTGAGTGATAGTCAAACAATTTTGACTAAGTGTTGAAAAATTGAGTGTGAACAGTACTGATGTGTTTAAATAGTGTTCAGATGGATGATGAGAAAAGTTTAAGTGTCAAAACTCATAGAAAGGATCCCATGCACCTGAACAGTTCTCATAAGTTTAGATCAGGGGTATGGTGAATTTTCAAAAATTTGTACAAGTGTTGGGCGTTTCATTCCAGCTCATGTGCCTAAACAGTTGTCATGTGTCTGAAAAAATTGGTTTAAGTGTTGGGCATATCATCTTATGCTCATGCGCCTAAACAGTTCCAAGACTTTCCAAGTGTAGACGTTTGAAGATGAAAACTCCAAGTGTAGGCGTTTCATTTAGTGTCATGCGCCTGAACAGTGCCCAAGCACCTAAACAGTGCTTATGCGCGTGAACAGTGCTCATGCGTCTAAACCTCCTGCGTACAAACAATGCTCATGCGCCTGAAAAACTGAAATTTAGTCTCATGCGACTGTATAGTGTTCATGCATCTAACCTCATGCGCATAAAAAGTTCTCATGCGCCAAAAATTTTCACTTGTATATATATATATACAACACTTGTGATTCATTCATTCATTCGCTAAAAATCCCCTGAAAACACTCTCGACACTCATACACTCAAATCATTCAGTTCATCATTGTTGATTGTTTGGTGTTAATACTTGTGATGTTTGCTTGTACTAAGATACATCAAGGCTCCAAACATTGATAAATACAGATTGATCAACTATTTCACCTATGAAATCAAGAGAAAAATTGGGACGAGAAGACATAGGAGTTAGAGCAATCTTTGAATCTTGAAATTATATTTATTCAGAATAGTCTGAGCATATTTTTCTTGATGTATCAAAATACCCAAGAGAACTCATCTCAAACTTCTTCTTCGTCATAGCTTCGGACACCATACACATATCCCAATTTGCATATCCGAAGACAACGTCATTAACATAGATTTTAACAATAACTAGATTAGCAACAATATTTTGTATTAACAAAGTTTCATCAATAGCTTCTCTAGAATAACCATTTTAAAGCAAATGTTTTGTGAGAATGGCATACCATGTATGAGGCGCTTTATCTAAGCCATAAAGAACTTTATATAATTTATACATGTAATCAGGATGATTTGGATCTTCCAAATAGGAGGTTGACACACATAGGTTTTTTGTTTCATTCCCCATACCAAAAACTAGTTTGACATCCATTTGATAGAGTTTGAAGTGCATGAAGGAAGCGTAAGAAAGAAATATATGAATTACTTCAAGTATAGCCACTGGAGCATAGACTTCTTCATAATGTAAGCCTTCAACTTGATAGAATCCTTGGATAACAAGACGAGCCTTATTACAAACAATAAAACCTTTTTCATCTGTCTTGTTACGAGATATCCATTTTGTTCTGATAGGAAACTTATCTTTAGGAAGTTCACATAGATGTTACCCATCTAGTTTCATAAATTGCATCAACTCATCCTGCATGGTTTCAATCCAACTATATTCCTTTAATGTCATTTTCACATTCTTAGGAACTATTTTAGAAATGAAGCATGTATAAAGGCATGTATTGATTTCTCCGTACTGACAACTAGTACGTACGCCTTCGGATAATGGACCAATAATTGCATCAGTTGGATGGTTTTGATGACTTCTTAGTTGTGTAATAACATATTATGAAATAAATTTTTCTAAGTTAGATATGTGACCAATAGGCCCATTCCTAACAACACCTTCTTCTGGTTGAAAAACAATTGTTTCTGTTTGGTGAATTTTAAAAGGGGGAGTTTTTTATGAAGTGGACTCAGTAAATGAGCTTTCAAACCTGACTTAAATTGTTTCAATTGGAGCATCTTGTGTGGAAGATGTAGATGGTTTAGAGGACTAAGAAGTATGTTCAACCACTATGTCTTGATCAATAGGAATAGAAAGATACTTGTGACAAAACATGATCTGAGACATAACCTTGATCCCGATCAAGATTAAAAAGTTGAACTGCTGAAACATTTGAAGAAGAATTTACATCTGAAGAAATTCTATGATCATGAGAAGAGGTAGGAACATCTTCATCAGAGAATACATCAGATAATGTTGAGTTCAAAGGGTTGACATCTAAAGTGACATAATAAGATCGATAAAATTGCCAAACAATGATGCATAAACATATACCCAAGCTGGAGCTGATCCTACATCAATGTAATTAGGTTCATACCAAATAACAATAAATGACTCAATAATTTGTTTTGTATTTTTATTATAAACCCAATATGGTACTTTGTTAGTCGAGTAACCAACAAATAACAATCACCAGCCTTTTCATCAAACTTTAACTTTAAGTCGGATGTGTGTAACAAAGTACAACAACAACCAAAGGCCTTATAATATTTAACTTTAGGTTTATGTTTTAAGAATAATTCAAAAGGATTCATTTTTTGTTGCTTATTGATTAATACATGATTCTGAACATAACACGTGCTATTGAAAGCCTTTGTCCAAAAGAATAAGGGTAGTTTTAAAGCAGAATGCATTGTTCGAGTAGATTGAATCAATGTTCTATTTTGTCTTTCAGCAACTCTATTTTTCTGTGGAGTTTCCATTGCATTAAATTGTCTTGCTATTCCTTTTGAATCACAAAACTCATTCAAGATATGATTGCAAAACTTAGTTCCACTATCACTGTGAATGCACTTTATCTTTTTATCAGTTTGATTTTCCACCAAGGTCATGAACTTTATCAACAAATAAGGTGTTTGATCCTTAGTTGCTAAAAAGAAAACCCAAGTGAATCTAGAAAAATCATTAGTAATAACCAAACAACACGAGTGTCAACCTAATCTTAAAACACTAACTAGACCAAAAAGATCCATGTGTAACAGTTGTAGGATTGAGTCAATGGAGTTGTGTGCAAAGGTTTTATGATGAAGTTTATATTGTTTACCCATGGAACATGATAGACAATGTTTGACAAGTTGAAAGTTTTTTCATTGGTAAACCAACAACATTATTCCCTCCAACTAATCTATTCATGTTTTTGATATTGACATGTCTAAGTTGACGATGTCATAACATATAATCACTCTTAGAGGCTTTGGATAACAAGCAAGATGCGGTTACCAAAGAATATGAACTGTTCATATCCAACAAATATGTATCTTTGTCTCTCATAGTCTATAATAATACTTGTTCATCAGGTGTCACAAAATCTGGTTTGATTATTTGACACTCTTTTGCAGTTAAATGAGTTAAATAGTTTTTATCACATGTTTGAGACACACTTAGCAAATTGTGTTTTTACTCATCAACATAACTTACATTCTCAAAGCTCAACACACTGTTAGTCATAACATCTTTCTTGGTAATTTTTCCACCTTTATCTACGGCATAAATATCATATCCACCATTATGATGTTGAAAAATGTGTAACAGTGATATATTGCCTGTCGTGTGTCTAGAACAATCGTTATCAACATGCCATTAGCTGTCAATGATTTGCCTTTGTTGTTACTGCATATATTATTGAATTAATCAGCTTGAGTGAACTCATGATGAACAAGCTGATGTTTTATTTGATTGTTTTTCTTTTAAATTATTATTACTGTGCATAATTTTTGCCTTTAATTTTTCTTGTTTTGTTATACGTTTGAACATTCATTCTTGTTAGAAAAAAAATCAAACTTGTCATTTAACTCAAGTGGTGAATTACAATCAGATAATTTTTCAATACAGATCTTATTTTTATTATTCTTAAAATTTATTTCATTATAACTTTTCCAATCTTTTACAAATCCATTTTTCTTCACATTTTCTGCATAAACATTAGAATAATTTATTTTAGTTTGAGTTTTTAAGAAAGGATCAATAGTTAAAGGAATGCTGACTGAAGGTTTTAAATTGTATTGTGGTTGAAATCACATATCATAACTCATATCCTCATCCATTAAAGTAACCGATGAAGGCATACAAGAATAATTATGATTAACGAGAGGTGTTACTTTAGAAAATCCAATACCACTCTTACCTCCATTAATCTTTTGTGTCATTTGGAATTTAATTATTCATTTGGCCATTGTTGAAAAAGTTCAAAATTTTCAATCGTGAGGTTAGCAGATATGAGTTCACTAGATAGGTTATTTATAACCAAAGCAAGTTCATCATTACATTTAGATAAATCATTATTTGTACATTCTTTATCATGAAGATTAAGTTGTAATTAATAAATTGTTTTAGTTCAACTTTCTAATTTCTTTGAAAATATTTTCATTTGATTTACCTTTTCAAGCTTGATATTGAAGTTTATCAACTTCTAAGATCAAGTTTTCATTATAAACTCTATATCTTTTGTTAGACCCTAAAAGGATCATACTTGCCAACTTAAGAGGTGGTTGGAGGTTGTTCTAGTTGGATAACATTATTAACAGAAGACAATAAAAGATTACAGAAGACATTATTTATAGAAGACCAAGAAGATAGAAAAAGACCAAGTATAGACTACCCGCATTTGTTAATGTGGACAACTTGTGAACAAATGCTGACAAGTGTTTGTTCACCCGCATTAACAAATGTGGATGAAGACAAGAAATGCTGAACAAGAAGTGTTCACCCGCATTTGTCCATGCGGATGAACTGAAGAAATGCTGACAAGAAGTGTTCACCCGCATTTGTCCATGCGGATGAACTGAAGAAATGCTGACAAGAAGTGTTCACCGGCATTAGTTTATGCGGATGAACAAAAGGAAATGCGGCCAAGACTTGTTCATCCGCATAAACTAATGCGGGTGAGCAAACACATGCTGATCAAATGCTACTAACAAGACTTTTTCACCCGCATAAACTAATGCGGATGAACTAAGTTAATGCTGATCACAAGACAACTAATGCTGATGAAGACTTATTCATCCGCATGAACTAATACGGATGAACAACTTACAATGTTTTTACTTATTTTGTACTTAGATTAGATTCTCTTGTATAGATCAGGGTTAGTTTAGTCTTTTGTACAGATTATGTGTATGCCTATAAATAGGGCTGCATACCCTAACTCTGTAAGTTTTTGGTCTTCAATAGTTATAACATCAATATTATACATCTGTGACTTCTGTGTTCATGTACTGCATTCACTCAAACATTTATTTCAGGTTCATCTGTTCTGTAATATAGTGATTCCGCAACTATATTACTGACTCAGTCTGCATATTTGATCCTAGGTTGAGTCATATCAACCGAGAATATCATTCTCAAACCTAGTCAATTGGTATCAGAGCCACGGCTCTTGAATTCATCATAGAATCTTCTCAGATTTTGTGTGAAAATCGATTGAACTGTAGACTGAGTTGTTTATCAGCAAGATCTATACTTCTGATAAACATACACACTGAAATCGAACACAAATAAGTGGTATCATACAGATCTGTCGTTAACAAACCTTCACACTCACAAACAACAAAACATAGAACTCCTTCCGGCTAACAGATCTGAACTTAACAGATCTCATAAAGACTGTGAACAGAAAATTCAGAGAACAACTCACTGCTCAAACTTAAAATCTACTTAAAACCTTACTTAACCAAGTTAAAATCAGTTTATTAACATGGACTCTCACAATCTTTCTGAAATTAGGCATGCTTCTAAACCTCCTATGCTTAAACACAAATCTGAGTTTAAGCAGTGGAAAATTCATTTTAGAAACTAAATTACAGGTATAGATCCTGACTACTGGATATCTATTTGCAAAGGTCCCTATATTCCACTGTCTCTAAATGCTGATCAAGCTGCTCAGTACAAATCTACAAGAATTCCCATTGAGGATCCCAATTTAACTCTTGATGATGAAGAACATAAGAAAATCAAGATTGATCTTAGAGCTTATTCCATCCTTACACAAGCACTGAAAATGGATGTTCTGAAAATATTAGAAAAATATGGAACAGCTAAAGGGGTGTGGGATGCTCTACAGATCATGTGTGAAGGAAATAGTGAAGTGACTGAAATTAACAAAGATACACTGATAAACCAATATGAAACTTTTCATCACACCAAAGGAGAGTCAATCTCAAGACAACTTCATAGATTTATTCAACTTGTAAATGATCTTGAAATCATGGGGGTCACTTACAAAGAAAAAGAATTGAACAAGAAAATGCTACACAGTTTACCTGAAAGCTGGAAACAAAATGTTACTATGTTAAAGAATACCCTTGATTTGGAAAGTAACAGCTTAGATATCATGATTGCCAAAATTAAGGCTTTGGAGTTGGATGAAAGGAGTAGAAATCTTAGTGGGCCACAAGTCATTGAGGCTTACAAATTCCCATCAGAAACTCATTCTGTTGAGAATGCATTTGTGATTGAAGAAGATGACTTTCTCTCAACTGGTGACCATTCAACGACAACTGGATTCTGTCCTGCTCAACAACATAAACCCTCATCTTCTGCTCAGCCCACAGCAACACCCTGCAGTATACCCAATGATCAAAGATCTGAAGAACAGAAGGCTACTTACAATGCCTTTGTTGCTAGCTTTGAAGCCTATCTTGGGGGGAGAGTCACTTTAACACACTTGATTCAAGAGGAACTGGAAAAGATGGATCCTGATGATGTTGAAGAAATGGATTTACAATGGCAGATGGCCATGATTGCCATGAGAGCAAAGAAGTTCTTCTGTAAAGGGAAGAAACTGAGTCTTAATGAGAATACCAAGCTGGGGTATGACAAATCCAAGGTTAAGTGTTTTAACTGTGGAATGACGGGTCATTTCTCTCGAGAATGTAAATCTCCCAGGAGAAGCAACACCAACTTTCAAAGACCCACACATGGCCAGCATTCATCTCAACACAATACCAACTTTCAATCAAGCAACACTCATTTACACCAGCAGCAGAAGCAGCGACAGCCAATTCAGCAAAGACAACCTCTGCTGACTCATCAATCTCAAGGAAGTAATCAACAAACTTCCAATGCACTTGTCATCAGACAAGATGGAGTTTGTGATTGGAGCTTGTATGCTGAGGAAGTCAAACCATAGTTTCAGAATCATGCACTTATGGCACATATCAATGATGGACCAACTCCAATGCCATCTGAGGTAAAATCCAATCTATGTTCTGAAAATTGTGTTCTAGAAGAACAGGGGTACAGGGAACACAATCACAAATTGGCTAATAAAATAAGAGAAGAAAAGGTGAAATCAGAGATGTTAAAACAAAAAATGAGAATTTATGAAGTTAAAATCAAATCTTTGTTGTCTAACATGGAAACACTCCATGGTGAAAAGTACACACTTGTGGCTAAAAATGAGAGGTTAACTGAATTGTTGACCAAATCAAAAGCTGAGCAATCAACTACTGAAATGAAACTTGAAAAGTTTCAGCTCTCATCTATCAAGCTGCAAGAGTTACTTGTGTCTCAAAAGGGGGCTAAAGATATGACTGGGATAGGCTACAAAACTTGTCCTCCTCCATATAATGATAACTACACCGTTATGCCTGAGTCACTTACTCAATCAGATACAAAAGAATCTAAAATTATTGAAACCAAATCAATGATTTCTCAAACAACAAATCCTCAAAACAAACCAGGTGTTTACATTGAAACTGATGAGGATAAAATCAGATTGGGTCATCCTATCAAAATCAAATAGTGCTCAGACAAACCTGTGGTTATCAAGAAACCAAAGAGCCCAGTCAAATCAATTGTGCCTTTTGTAAAATTTGTTCCTCAAAATCTTAAAGTAAATCACACTGCTGAATGCTCAGTGAAACCATCTGTTGAAAGCAGATCTGATTATGAGATCATATCTCCTAAAAATTCAAGCAAATCAGACAGGGTTTCATTGAACTTTAAGGATAAAACCAAAGTTCCCTTAGTTACCAAAGGAAAAACCACTTTTGTTCAAAAATCTAAAGTGAAATCTGATTCACCATCTTCATCAAATATCAGACAAGGAATTGGGTTTGATATTTTCAACAAAGAACAGGTAGAACAATTCGATAGGGAAAATAAGGCAATACAGAAAGATGCAGCATCAGTCAATAAAAACAAAGCAAGTCAGAATTGTGAAACAATCTGTTGGCACCCCAAAGACTGATATGACTTCTCCATCAAGTTTAAAGGACAATCAAATGTATTGTGAATTATATGATATGACCAATCATAATACAGATGAGTGCTACTTCACTGAGTACTGCTCTATCTGTGATATGAACAATCACTCAACGAAAAACTGTCATTTTAACAAATATTGTTCATTGTGCGATATGAACAATCACAATACAATTGATTGTTACTTTAATAAAAAAGGATTGAAAAGTTCACAAAACAAGCCCATTTCATCAGTTTCAACTTACAAAGTCAGACACAAAAGTCCAATAAACCTGAACAAATCACTGAAGTCTCATCAAAAATATAAAATTAAAGTGATTTCTGACAAGCAAAAATCTGTTCAACCTTTACACAAAAATCACAAGGAAAGATTTGTATACTCTTCTGACACTTCAGATGAAATTGATGATATCAAACTTCAAAGAAGTAATAGAAAAGGGCTGAAATCATCCTCCTCTAAAACTCAAACAAGAGAAAAATACCAAGAGTTAATAGTGATTGATGCAAAGGGACAAACCAAGACCATTATTGCTTGGGTTCCTCATTCTAACTAGTTCTTTTTGTGCTTGTAGGGTCATTCATACAGGTCCAATAGCTTATGGTATGTGGACAGTGGATGCTCCCGACACATGACCAGAGACAGTTCCCTCCTTCATGACTTCAAGCATATTCAAGGAACTACTGTAGCATTTGGAGGAGATTCACAAGGTGGTAGAATTACAGGAGAAGGTTCTGTGACAAATGGACTGCTGAGCTTTGATAAAGTGAACTACTGCGAGCAACTAAACTTCAATCTGCTCACCGTGTCTCAAATTTGTCACAAGAAATATTCCACTCACATCACTGACTCTCATTGCTACATTCTAAAACCAGGATTCTACATTCCTGAAGAATGGGTTGTCTTAAAGACACCGAGGAAGAATAATACATATGTCTTGAACCTTAATTATGCTCATCCGTCTGAAGAGACACATTTTTTGTCTAAAGCATCTGTTGATGAATCACATCTTTGGTATAGACGTTTAGGACACACAAACTTTAAAAACATGAATAGATTAGTCAAAGGAAACCATGTAATTGGTTTGCGTCAAAAAGAATTTCATTTTGTTGACCACTGTACTACATGTCTTAAAGGAAAACAACATAAGTCCTCACATAAGCCAAAGCTTGTGAACACAAACAATTCTCCTTTGAAGTTACTTCATATGGATCTCTTCGGTCCAACTCATGTCATGAGTATTGGAAAGAAGCACTATTGTTTGGCGATCACAGATGACTTTACACGATTTGCATGGTTCTTTTTTTTACTTCAAAAAAATGAGGCGTCCCAAATAATAAATGATTTTATCACAAAAATAGAAAATCAACTTGATTTAAAAGTAAAATCAATCAGAAGTGATAACGGGACAGAATTCAAAAATGAGGATCTTAGTTCATTTTGCAAACACAAAGGCATTGTTCATCAATTCAGTGTAGCTCGAACTCCACAACAAAATGGAGTGGCTGAAAGGAGGAATAGAACACTAATTGAAGCAGCTCGAACAATGCTGGCAGATGCAAAACTGCCCATTAAATTTTGGGCATAAGCTGTCAACACTTCATGTTTTGTGCAAAATCGAACTCTAATAATTAAAGAACACAATAAAACTCCTTATGAACTTCTTTTTCACAAAAAACCTTTTATTTGATTTTTGAAGTCATTTGGATGTCTGGTCTCAATATTGAACACCAGAGACCATTTAGGAAAGTTTGCTCCTAAGTCTGATGAGAGATTCTTTGTGTGATATTCCTCTGTTTCAAAGGCTTTTTGGGTGTTTAATCCTAGATTAAACATCATTGATGAATCCACAAACATTCAATTCAATGAGCACTTTTTTCCCAAATCATCAATCATTCCTGACTGGTTGTTTCATATTGACTAATTTACAAGATCTTTTGATCAGTTTAACTTGTCAAATGTAGGATCCTCTGGCTCAGTGGATAGAAGAACTAATTTTCCTATGATTCCACCTTCTTCTGATGATAAAGCTAATGAGGAAGTGCCACTACAAGCTGATCCTGTGAGACCAGTTAATCAACATCAAATTATTTCAACTGAGGCTGATCATAGCTCAATGCCTTCTCCTTCAGTTGAGCCATCAACTGAAGTAAGAAACCCTGAACCAGCTTGTGCACCAGTTAAGAATAACAGAAACTCTAATGATGAAAGTATCCAAAGTGCTGCTGAAGCTGAAGATGCTGAACCTTCTGATTCCTTTCATTATTCTCCTACGCCTCCACCACAAGATGCCTCTCACCAAGATGATCTGAATGTCTCCAATCTTGATGTGTCTATTGCTGGTGATCTGATTCCAGTTACCAGGATACACAAGAATCATCCATGTCCAACATTATTGGTGATTTAGACGAGTGGGTGACACGAAGCAAGTCAAGTATTGCAAACATCTGTTTGTTTTCTTGTTTTCTGTGTCAAACTGTACCTAAAAACATTAAAGAGGCTCTTCAAGACAATAGCTGGATTGAGGCAATGCGGGAAGAATTGCTACAATTCAAGAAACAAGAAGTATGGCAACTGGTGGATCTTCCCGAAGGTCAATACCCTATCGGCACCAGATGGCTATACAAAAACAAGAATGATGACAGAGGGATTGTCATTAGAAACAAAGCAAGGTTGGTAGCACAGGGCTATACACAAGAAGAAGGAATAGATTATGACGAGATGTTTGCTCCTGTTGCTAGATTAGAAGTCATATGACTATTTCTTGCGTACTCTGCTTCCATGAGATTCACAGCTTATCAAATGGATAGTATGCATTTTTGTATGGTAAGATCTCTGAAGAAGTCTACGTGAGTCAACCATCAGGATTTGAGGATCCTGATTTCCCTCACAGGGTATACAAGCTTGATAAATCTTTGTATGGCATACATCAAGCCCCTCGGAAATGGTATGAGACTCTGTCATCCTTTCTTCTTGACCTTGGTTATGAAAGAGGGAAGATTGACCAGACTTTATTCAAAAAGAGAAAAGGGAACGAGATGCTGCTTGTCCAGATTTATGTGGATGATATCATATTTGGCTCCACCAACAAACAACTCTACAAAGACTTTGAAGATCTTATGCATTCAAAATTTTCAGATGAGTGCTATAGGAGAACTCAGATTCTTCCTAGGTCTTCAAGTACAACAAACATCCAGTTGAATCTTCATCAACCAGTCAAAATATGTGGAATCCATGTTGAAGAAGTTTCACTTTGCAGACTGTCAGTCCATCAGAACTCCTGTTGATACAAAAGTGAAGATTGGCCCAGACTCATATGGCAAATCTGTGGATCAGACTCTTTATCGATCCATGATTGGTTCACTCATGTATTTAACAGCCAGTAGACCTGATGTTATGTTTGGTATTTGTGTTTGTGCTAGGTATCAGGCAGATCCCAAGGAATCTCATGTGAATGCAGTCAAGAGGATATTCAGATATCTTAAGGGCAAACCTGCTCTTGGATTATGGTATCCTAAGGAATGAGACTTCAATCACTATGCATACACAGACAGTGACTACGGGGGATGCAATTTCAACAGAAAGTCCACATCTGGTGGTTGTTAATTTCTTGGTCCCAGACTGGTGTCATGGCAGTGCAAGAAACAGACCAATGTGTCTGTATCAACAGCTAAAGCTGAATATATTGCAGCATCAGCTTGCTGTTCTCAAGTTCTCTGGATTCAAAACCAGATGCTTGATTATGGTTATAATTTCTTGCAAACACCTATCCATATTGACAACACTGTTGTAGTCTTCACAAAAAATAATCCAGTTCAGCACTCAAAAACAAAACATATTGAAATTAGGTATCATTTTTGAGAGACTGTGCTGAAAAAGGTTTAATCAAGCTGATTCAGGTTAACACAGACAATCAGCCATCAGCTAGCTGATTTGTTTACTAAAGCATTTGACCCAAGTCAGTTTGAATTCTTAGTCCAATCAATCGGCATGATTAACCTTGAGTAAAAATCAAAATTTACAAAAACATCAAAAAAAAAATTCATAAAATTCAAAAAGAAATCAATTTTTGTTGAAGTCCTTGATTTGTACTTTTATGGGAAATGATATAATTACAGTCGTTATATCATTCACTGTGCTTAATTCAATATCTTGAAAGACTGACATGACTTACCTGATACGAGGGTAGGCTTAACTTGGAACAGAAGATAAATGCTGTGATAAACTAAAGATCACATTCAACTGTGAATGTATCATCTCAGAGCATGTAAGTATCTAACCTATCTATGTGTATGTATGAGTAGTAACCTAAACACACCAGGTCATGATACCTTATGAATCTCATTCACATTAGTTTCTCCTTTGTTTTGCTGAGCAAAGACCTGGGGAAACAAGCACATAGTGCTGATGTCTAGATCCAAAAAGAGTCCTAATAAGGAACACATCCAATACGGGTGTCAAATAAAATAGAATATAACATAAAGAATCCCAAAGTGGATCACCTTCAAAAGTGAATAGCAAAAAGAAACCCAATGAGGATCAAATAACAATAAGGACCAGGTAAAAGAATCCCAATGTGGATCCCTCTTACCCAAAATAAATGAGATCATAATTTAAATGACCGGGTTTTAAGAGTTGTGAGAAAGTTCTACCATACAGTACATGAGGATAGTTGATCTTGCTATGCTTATGGGTGTGAGGTTCATGTTAAATGTTTAAACCAATCAAAACATGATAATAATCACATGCATTACAATATTGACCAAGAATGAGTTTAAGAGGACAAACATACCTTCAATCAATAAGTTCATGACAACTTGCACTTATGAAAGAAAAGAAATATGATCTTAAATTTCAAACAATAGTACAAAACTTCTACATTTACAGATAAGCAAAACAATCAAAAATTCAGAAATATTTTCCTTAAATTTTATAAATTTGTGTAAAGCTTTATCCCATATGGATATAAACTTTAGGGGGAGTAGTAAAATTTTAAAAGTAAATATTTACGAAAACATGATATTTGCAAATGTAAAATAGGCAACATTGTTCTAAATCAAAATGGATTGTGTCTGTATGGAAATTATACCATAAACTGCTTCAGAAGATGCACATGGCCCAAAATCAGTCAAACTGGGAAACATGTATCACAATAAGGATACAAGTCAATCCAAGCAAGAATTGACAATTTCAGAATCTGCTAAATCTTCATAAAGCACCAATGATGCAGACTCATCTTCATAAAATCAGCAACAGCTGTGCAAAACCAGTCAGAATCATCCACTGCAACTACATTAATTTTTGACAAGTTCAAAATTTAATGCGGGTAAGAGCATTGGTTAATGCGGGTGAAGGTAACCCTGTCATTTTACCAATGCCGGTAAGTGTTTTTGTGCAAGTAAAACTAATGCGGACAACAAAGTGTTCTTCCGTATTTGAAACAGTAAATGCGGACAGTTCAACTCATCAGCATTTGCTGTAGCAAATGCTGATAAGTTAACTTTGTTCACCCGCATTTGCTACAGCAGATGCTGATGAGTTAAACTTTGTTCATCAGCATTTGCTACAGTAAAATGCTGATAAGTTAACTTTGTTCACCCGCATTTGCTACAGCAAATGCTGATGAGTTAAACTTTGTTCACCCGCATTTGCTACAGTAAAATGCTGACAAGTTAACTTTGTTCACCCACATTTGCTATAGTAATGCGAATGAGTTAAATTACTTCTTCCGCATTTGTTACAGTAAATGCGCCCATAGAAATTCTCTATGCGCATTTGCTACAGTACAGAACTTTTCATCACTTGTAAAATTTTGTGAAAATTATGAGCTGTAATATAAATACTCATCTAATGTGAGTCATTTATTACTTTTCAAATTTTGAGTGATCGTTTCATAGTGAGACGAGTGCCAGAAAATATACTTATTCAAAATTCAAATCTACTATCATCAACAATCTCAGTGCTCGAGCCAAACATCAAAACATTCAAAAGTGTCCTTTGAATCAAAACATTGTCGACTACAAGGTGATTATCAGAATTTTGAAAAACTTCGACTGACAAACAAATGTTGGAACATAGGACCATAAAATTGCGAAACTCTCAAGCTACACAATAACAATGGATTTACATGAATGTCAAAGTTCATTAAAACCAATGATTAGTGTATACAACAAGGATTTTAGTGGTTCTAAGTACAACTGAGACACCGATGAACATGGTATATCATCCCACAACATTGTGATATCAAAACCAGTGTTTAGAATGTAAAACTTGTGAATCACAAATCAACACAATAGAAAGAAACCAAAACTTTTGAACTATTCTTCATTCAAAATCAAACTTATTTCAAAACACCTAATGCAACAGTAACAAGCAAAATCACTATTTTGATTTAAAAAGTCAAAATTGGACAAATCAAACAAATTCATATCAATTTGAGATATGTTATCCACAATTCTCACTAATTCATTCATATATTGTGCAGATTACACATGGCTAACCTGACCTGGAGTAAGCTCCATAATGTTAGTGGTTTTCTTGATCCTGATGTCCTAGAAGCTGAGGGACTCAGAGACATGATCAGGTTCATAGCCACAACAAGAGTGGCTCATGCCATAATAATGAGACCTGTATTCTATGAGAATTACATTAGATATTTCTGGGGAAATGCAGAAGTATTGGGGATTGATGGAGAGAAAGTAATTTTTGGAAGAATAACTGATGATCACACTCTGTTGATATCAGAACAATCTGTGAGAGAATGCCTTCAATTTCAAGATGATCCTAATTCTCCAACTGAATTTGATGAGGATGATATAATGACCTTCTTTGCAAACATTGGATATGAAGGTTGATTTGAGGCAAAACAAATAGTCAATGGGTTGGTTGATTTGCAATGGAGATTCCTCATTCATTATGTGCAACACTGCTTATCCAAAAGGAAGACTAGATGGAATGATATACCCTTGACTACATCATCACTTGTTTGTGCTCTTTGTACAAACAGACCATACAACTACTCAGCATAGGTATTTAATGGTATGGTTGCTAATGTTGAAGAAGGAAAAAGAAACATGTTCCTCATGTACCCAAGATTTATCCAGTGCTTAATAAATGAAGCCTTTCTTGATTTCGCATTAGAAGGTCCCATTCTAGATATGCCTCATTATAATGCCAAGTCTTACAAATACATCAAAAAGAGGGATCCTAGAAACTCATATAGTGGTACTTTCTTCCCACTACTGCCATGGATGCAACAGAAGATTAATCCTTAAGAAGAAGTACATGATATTGAGGAACAAGCTCAAGATAATGTTCCTGTTGAGGAACCCATTCATGAAGAGGCTACTGATGTTATACAAGAAAGAGATGAACAAACTATTAAAGAACAGCCTACTGCTCTCAATCCACCTACTGCTGATGAGCATGCAGCAACACAAGACAAAATATTGAGGCCAATGTCAACACATGTTGATGTAGGTGGTGATCTTCACATTGAGCCTTCAACTCATGATGCTGAGATTCATTCCCCTTTTAGGGTTGATCCCATTATATCCTCTCCATCTTCTCACATGCACACTCATGAAGAAACCTCCAACAGCCCCTCACATGAAGCTGCTGATGCTTCTGATGGATCTGGTGAATCTACCAGTTCATCTTCTGAATCATCTAGTGATGAGGAGGATTATCCACAACCTGCACCACTGCCTGAGAGATAAATGATCTCAGAGGAGGGTCCCTCAGAAAGTTATGCTGAATCTAAGATAAACAGGCCTGATGAAAAAGACAAACTAATTTCTGAGTTGATGCCTAAAGTCTCCAGAATGGAGAAAACTCTTGATAGAAGGGCAGGAATCATAAATGATAGGATTCAAGAACTTGATGAAAAGGAGAAAGAACTGAATGAATTAAAAGCCAAGTATGATGTTGATATAAGAACAAAAGATGAGGAGATCAAACAGTTAAAAGCCTCTTTAGAGATGTCAAGAGAAGAAATCAGTGGTCATGTGGACACTATGGCTATCCAAACTGTGGCTATGGAAGATCAAGAACACATGTTGGAGATGCAAACATAAATTATTACTGATCTGAACAAACAAAATGAGGCTTTGAAGAAAAGAATTGATGAATTGGAACTGATTGCTCAATTAAAGGCTGAATTTGAAAGAGAAGCAACAGAACATGAAGCTGAAGAAACAGATAAGGCAGTTCATTCATAACATCAAGAAACCAGTGATGTTAGGGATGATGATAGCTGTGAGATGGTAGTACATTCTGATCCATCTACTGAAAAGGAGGCTATGATGAAAGAACTAATAGATGACATGGACAGATTCTCTTCAAGTGAATTCATTATAGATGAGGAATTCTGGGATTACATTAAAAACACCAAATCCCCTTCTGAGTCTATAGTTGTAATTCCATCACAACCTGTGGCAATAGAAGAAGAACTGAGAATGCAGCTTGTTCCTGCTGTTGTATTGACTGTTGAACAACAAAGTTTAATCAATAGACTTTGTGATGAATTCAAAGAAAAGGAAACAGCTAAAGTGAACAGACAAGAAGCTGAACAACAAAGAATCACTGCTGAGCTTAAGGCTGTTGAGGTAAAACAAAAGGCCAAAACTGATGTCGCTTCAACATCAGGACCAAGAGTGATCACATACACAAGAAAAAGGAAATACTTGACTGAAAAAGCAAAAGGCAAACTTCCTATGATTGAGGAAGAATAACCTAAGAAGAAAACTAAAGATGATCCTAGGAGTTTGGCAACAATTATTGAATTTTTAGATGAACATGAACAAGCTGAGAAGGAGTTGCAGCATACTTTGGAAGTGATTGTATTAGAAGAAGGAGAAACTGAAGATGAACAAACAAAGAAACATGATGACATGAGCAGTCCATAAATTATTGAGCCATTTGTTGAAAGTATGATAGAGAAGGCTAAGACTAATGATCTTATGATTAACCATGGATATGATGCTGATATAGTCTTTAGCATGACTTATGAAGGTATGGTAGAAGAAGTGAGAAAGATGGAGAAGCTTCTTGATCCAACATTTGTGACTGAATATGAAAAAGAAAAGGAAACTACTAAATCAGTCACAAGTATCTCTAAGACAGCAAAGAAGTATGACACTCAAACTGCATATCCTGATCCTTATAGTATGACAGATAAGGAAATGAAGGATTATCTGTCTCAACAAGGATTTACAAAAAGAAAGCTGGGGAACATGAAGACTAATTCTCTTAGGGCTCCTTTGTTAAAGATGATCAATGACAAGAAAGAAAGACTAAAAGCAATTGAAGAAGAAGTGATTACCCAGAAGCCTAGAACAAGAAAATCAGCACAAGATGTGTAGTTGACAGTTAAAGATCAAGATGTTCTGGTCCCTATGCTTCACAAGAATCCAGAGTGGTTTATTGAGCCTTCTCAACTTAAACTTCAAGAGGGGCTGACCACTGCTAAAATGATAAGAGGGGTATCTACTCCGAAAGGCAAAACATATGTCAAAATTATTGCCTGGAAGTACGATAGCAGTTGGAACATGTTCATGGTGAAGAGAATCTCAGCCCTAGTGCGGTTCTTTACTGAATATACAGTCTTGGTTAATGCTATGAAGGTCCATGATTTAAAAGAGTTGGTTGATCTAGACCTAATCAATCATGATGGGATGTACAGGGGTTATGAGTTTGTGGATATACTGAAGATGTTTAAGAGAACTAACAACTTCAAATCACTGAAAGCTATCTGCACCAAAAAAGACAAAACATACAAGAACCCATTTGATCAAAGAAAGAAAAGCGAAGCTGAAGAGATTGTGTTTCCTGAACTACATGTTAAGCCAACAAAAAGTTTGAAGAGGAAAATGATTGCTGGTACTCATAAGACAAAGCCTATTTCAAATGTGTATTATGATAAAGACACCTTTGAGCTAGTAATTGAAAGAAAATGGGAAGGAAAGGAAGCCCCTGAAATAAGAATCTTCAGTGGATATGAGGTTAGATTGCTAGATGAGTCTTACATTCATTACATCTTTACCAGACACTTCAGAGCTCTCAAAAACAAGGCTGCAAAAGATGATTTAGAGTTTATTTTAAAGTGTGTGAAGATATTGAAGCTGGCTTTTGATAGAATTAACAACAAGAGAGAACAAAGGAAGAAGAAAAGGCTACCTATGCAGATGGGAAACATAGTCAAGTTGGAAGTTGATGCTGATGGTTCACTGGTGATTCATAAAGATGGGTTATCTACTATTTCAGTTTGGGAACCCATCTCTTTGAAACAAATGCCCATTGCGGCTATTCATACAATGAGTGAGATGAAGATTCATGTGCTCGGTAGAGAAAAGATGAAGGAAGCTAGGGATTTTTCTAACATGATAAAGGCTATTCTTAATCCATCAATGGCACAACCAGAAACATTAGAAGAAGCTGCTGCAACTCTCCTCCCAACATCAGTCCAAAAGAAGACTACACAAGAATACCGACCAGAATCATCACAACCACCACCACCATCATACTGTTGAAGAACCTAGGCAGTATAATACTTAGGGGGAGTATTGTTAGACCCTGAAAGAATCATACTTGCCAACTTAAGAGGTGGTTAGAGGTTGTTCTGGTTGGATAACATCATTAACAGAAGACAATAAAAGATTACAGAAGACATTATTTACAGAAGACCAAGAAGATAGAAAAAGACCATTTACAGAATACCAGCATTTGTTAATACGGATAACTTGTGAACAAATGCTGACAAGTGTTTGTTCACCCGCATTAACAAATGCGGATGAAGACAAGAAATACCGAACAAGAAGTGTTCACCCGTATTTGTCCATGCGGATGAACTGAAGAAATGCTGACAAGAAGTGTTCACCTGCATTTGTCCATGCAGATGAACTGAAGAAATGCTGACAAGAAGTGTTCACCCGCATTAGTTTATGCGGATGAACAAAAGGAAATGCGGTCAAGACTTGTTCATCGGCATAAACTAATGCGGGTGAGTAGACACATGCTGATCAAATGCTGCTGACAAGACTTGTTCACCCGCATAAACTAATGCGGATGAACTAAGTTAATGTTGATCACAAGACAACTAATGCTGATGAAGACTTGTTTATCCGCATAAACTAATCCGGATGAACAACTTACAATGTTTTTACTTATTTTGTACTTAGACTAGATTCTCTTGTATAGATCAGGGTTAGTTTAGTCTTTTGTACAGATTATGTGTATGCCTATAAATAGGGCTGCATACCCTAGCTTTGTAAGTTTTTGGTCTTCAACAGTTATAACATCAATATTATACATCTGTGACTTCTGTGATCATGTACTGCATTTACTCAAATTTTTATTTTAGGTTCATCTGTTTAGTAATATAGTGATTCCGCAACTATATTACTGACTCAGTCTGCATATTCGATCCTAGGTTGAGTCATATCAATCGAGAATATCATTCTCAAACCCAGTCATCTTTGAACTTTCTTAACACATGTATTAGTATATAAATAAGTATATAACTCGGATTTGACAATAGATGATTCACTAGCATCATGCATTTCCTTCACCATTAATGCTTTTAAAGTTACATTCTCTTTCGATTCTTCTTCTGTTGAATTTGCTAGAGTAGTCTCAACAGCTTTTAACTTTAGAGTATCAACAACTATTGGAATTTTCTCAATAGCGTCTACTGTAAATGATTTTGTCTCAAAGTTTCATAGAGTAATCTCAACAACTTTTGTAAAATTTTTAGCTTCCATATCAATGAGATTATCACTTTTAACCATTTCTTTATCCACAATCTTAGACTGAACCTGATTTCCTCCTTCTTCAACTTCAATACCTTCAACAAAGACTCCATCAAGTAAATTATTAAAGACAAATTAAGCAAACAAGTTTTTTGATTTCCCTTTAGTTTCTTCAATCTTTATCTCAGCAAACAATATAGTGGATATCTTCAAATCTAAAATCTCCATTTGATACGATCAGTCATATTGACTATCAGTTTGAGAAACAAGAGCTTTATGGCTTTAAGTTCCAGCTTTATCATTATTGGTTTTAACCTCAACTGTCACCATCTTCTTCCCACTCTAACTTGAATTGGTCTTTCGTTCTGTACATTCCCTAGCAAAATGCCTGGGTTTGTCACAGTTATAACATCTAAGATTTTTCTTGTCGAAAGCACTTTGGCTTGAGTTGTTGACACCAAACATCTTCCTCTAAGTCTTTCTAGCAAAGTTTTTGGCACGATATACAAGCATTGTCTTTTGATATTTAATATCATTTTCTTCAACATCACCAAAGTTTAGTTATTATAGATCATCTACTAGAACATTTGGTGCACTTAGTCTTCCATCCATGAAGGATTCATAACTGGACATAAAGGATGTGAATAGTGTAAGGTGTTCTTCAGCAATCTGGATAGTTTCTTTGGAAGGGCTTGAAGTGGCAGCATAAGCTTGTTGAATTTGGAGTCGAGGCTGAATGAATGAGTAAATTTGTGGTTGAGGCTAAACTAATAAATACTGAGAATGCAGGGAGAATACTAATTTGCATCGGAAACTTGAATTTGAGATATTGGTGCTTCTTGAACTATAGGAAAAGAAGGCCTTCCTGATTGTTGTTACTGACACATCTGAGAGCAACTCACATAATAATTTGGATTACTAGCCATTCTTGCATATAAAGTTGTAGTTTCAACACCCATGGAGTTCAGATGCTTTGCCACATGTTGTTTGTCATCCATCTCGTATGACTTGATTATGAAAATCAAATCACTAACTGATAGTGTAAACAAATCTTTGGTTCTTTTGATGGATGTATAGTTGTTCTTCCAAATATAGGGTATTGAATTCAAGAGTTCTTGTTGACAGTTATGTTTTACAAAGTAATACCAACATTCTTCATTTTTATCACCAGTAAGACAAATCTTGAAATTTGAGTTTCCAAAGTTTCTGAAGGATGCGCTTTAACATGCTAAACTCCTGATTGAGCATATCGTTCTTACTTTATATCATTTCCTTATTCCCCATAATCTGTGTTTTCATAGCATGTAACACCTGAAAAATTTAAAGAAAAGAAAAGTAAAGAAGAAAAGATAAATATCCAAAAGGTTAAGGGGTGAAGGTGTACAAAAGGTAAACTTACCCATAATAGGTTTCAAAAAGGTGGTAAGGCCGCCCATGACCTTCTCTCTCATGCACAATTCGGCTGAAGGCTTGGAAAAGAAAACCCCATCCGGTTTTAGAGAGAGAAAGCTCAAGTTCTTCGAAAGGTGAGATTTCCAGAAGATTTCTTATTAATTTTCCTGCTGGGTTCGAGCTTATGAACCTATTTTTATGTACTTTCTTGTGTTAGTTGTTTGTTTTATGTGTTTAGTTGTTAGATATTCTTGTTAGCTCTCGGGTTGTGGTGTTTCACTCGAAAGCTGCTGGGAGGTGAGTTCTAGATCCCCTCTTTTACATGTTTTCTACTTGTTTTAGGGCTGATATGCATTATAACTACTGTTTTTCCTAACTAAACTATGAGTTTTACATGGTGTACAATTGTGTTTGTAATATGTTGGTTTTAAGTGATTTCTATGATGTTGTGATGAAGTTTGTTATGCTTTAAGCTTGTAACATGTTAGATCTATGCTAAGTTTAGGCTAGAATGATGTTTGAGATTGGAAAACTTCATAAGTTGCATCGTAGGTACTGAACAACTGTCCGCTATGGATGATGGTCATCCGCTGTGGACACTTGAGGAGTTTTAAGTTGTCCGCTATAGATCTTAGTTATCCGCTGTGGACACTGTCCGCTGTGAACCCTTAGAAACTTTGTACGTCCGCTGTGGATGTTGGTTTTCACTGTGCACTTATTTCATCCGCGGTAAACTTTTAGTTATCCATTGTGGATGTTATTCATCTGCATTGGACTATGGCTATCCGTATTGGACTATGTTCATCGGCTGTGAACACTTAGTGTTTTACTCATCCGTTGTGGACCTTGCCTGTCCGCTGTAGACTTAGGTTGTCCGTTGTGGATACTTAGTACTTTAAGCCATCCGCTGTATAAGTTACTCATGCGCTGTGAACACTTGGGAGTTTTTTTGAAATTTTGGGTATAGAGTTTAAGAGTTAAGAACTTATGCTTAATGGGTGTTTATGCTTGTTCTATGTCTCAAATGTTTTATTTACCTTCTTATGGGCTGCTTGCTATGAATAATTATTACAGTTTCATGATATGTGATTTTAAGGTAATAATATTATAAAAGTATTATTCATAATAAGTGGACACAAAGGAATAAAAGAAGGATAGTGAAACATAATAAATGTTACCCTAGGGCCCTAACAAAAGGTGAAAAGCCTTGCAAGCTTTTCCAACGGAGGTTCACGACCATGTTGTCGTTAGCTCAACTGATGTGTGGTTGTTTCAGCCCAAGAAAGGGACATCCGGGGTCTAATCCTTGTGATTGACCAATAAACTAATGGGATCCAAGTTCATGAGCAGGCTTTGTGCCTAGCAGTTTGGATCAACTGTCGGGGGTTAGCTACCACTTATAAATGTGTACCAACAGGGGTTCGACATCTGTTGCCAACCAACAATGTAGGCTCTTGCTTTGTGCGATCCTAGTTAATGAAAGTCAAAGATAATGAAAGAAAGAATGATAAAGAATCTCTTAATGATGGATTATGTATGATGATGAATGATCACCATATGAAGTTTACCAAAGTATATTTTCTATATTATTAAACTAGGACTCACTCAGCAACGCTGACTTTTTATATATGTATTTCAGTTGGCAGGTAAGGATGTTGCTGAGGATGGCACGACTAAAGCTACTTGGTGAATGGATACTGGCATCCATTTATGCAATTATGATAGTTTTGTCTTGTAATGAAACTAAATATTCTTTTGTAACTCTAACAACGATGTATTATTTGGCAAAAGTAATCATTAAAGGAAGAAATGGTTTTTGGTTAAATTATTCCGCTGCGATTGTTTTCTTATAATAATGTGATTTAAGGTGTTTTTAATAATGAATGATGCTATGAATGACCAACTGTGGGGTCTCCGGGGACGGGGCCTACAAGTTGGTATCAGAGCCAAAGTTTAAAAGAATTGGGTAAATTGTTTTCAAAACCTAAACTTAAACTGAGAATAGGACCGAATGGAAGGATGCCAGCCCAAGTAGCAACGTGCCACCAGGTAGATTTTTCATAAAGTTAACTGGTATTACATGCGCGTGCTATTTGAATTATGTGCTCTTAGTAGGTTTGAATACTGATGTAGTTAGGACAAGAAATGCTTGGGGGATGAAGAGTAAAGTAAGTGGCTAATCACAACTGGCCACTGTAATTAGGGACTTACTATACTTGACATAATCTGAGCTATTACCCTGAATGACCTTGTTAGTATTTGAATCTTATAGGAGGTAGATCTCATGGCAGGTAGGAAATCTGGGAAGGCGACTCAAGGCGGTGCTCATGGCGGGCGTACTACTGGGCCACGTGTCACCCGGAGCAAAGCTAAGGCTCCTGAGACGACTCATGAGGACACGGATATTCATAGGCACTAAGAGGGTGAAGGATCAGCCACCCTCAAGTCTACAGTAAAGGAAGCTATTGCTGACGAAGTCTACAACATCATGCAAAACTTGTTACCTTCAGTGGTGACCAAGGTGTTGAGGGCTGTAAAGGATGGCGAAAAGACCAAGGATGCGGGTGAGAAGGAGAAAGCTGATGAAGAGCCATCTAGTCCCAGGGTGGTAATTCATGATGATGATAGCGAGGAGGAGAGGGAGGCCGCTAAGGGGTGCACCTACGGGGTGTTTCAGAAGTGCAAACCCCCAACCTTTGACGGCAATGGCAATGCCACGGTTGCTCACCGTTGGGTTCGAGAGATGGAGGCAGTCCTAGACATCAGTGAGTGCCGGGAGGATCAAAAGCTAAAGTTTGCCTCCCACTCTTTCATTGACTCAGCATTATGCTGGTGGGACAACATTGTCCAAGCCGAGGGGAAACAGTTTGTTGCAAGGATGAGGTGGTCGGATTTGAAGGAACTGGTACTGGAGGAGTATTGTACATATTTGGAGTTGGACAAAATTAAGAAGGAGTTCTTACATTTGGAGGCTAGAAACATGACTCATCAAGAGTATACCTCCAAGTTCAATGAGCTTGCAAGACTTGTGCCAGATCTAGTAACTCCAGAGTCCAAGAAGATTAAGAGGTACATGCAGGGTTTGCCCATGGATATCACGAGGAACATGATAGCTGCTAGACTGAGCACTTTCAGGTCTATAGTAGATTTGGCTGGAAGGTTGTATGATGAGAAGGATCCGGTGCCAATTCAAAGGAAGGTTGAGAGGAGTTGGAACAAGAATGGTAATGGGAAAAGGTTCAGGGACAACAACTTTGGGGTTGGGGAGAAGAAAATCAAGGTTGATAATCGTCGCCCAGAACAGAGGAAGAGGAATGACCGGAGAGAATGTAGGAAGTGTGGGAAGAGTCACCTGGGTGAGTGTAGAGTGGGGACAAACAGGTGTTTTAAGTATGGAGGCGAAGGGCACTATGCTAAGGATTACCGAGTACCGAGATGTTACCGGTGCGGAGAGGTGGGCCATTCGGGCTAGGATTGCAAGAAGGGTGGAGCAGGGAGCTTAGGGACGCAGGCTATGGGTGAGAAAAGGAGGAGTGAGAGCACCAAAGCCAAGGAAAGGGCATTCAACATGACCCGGGAAGAAGCCAGAGTGGATCCTGAAGTAGTTTCAGGTATGTTTTTGGTAAACCATTTGTATGCTTCTGTGCTCTTCAACTCGGGTGCTTGTAGAAGTTTTGTATCTGCTACCTTTTGTCGTGAAATGCATGGTAAGAATAAGAAGATAGAGGTGCCTTGTCATGTAGATACAACAATAGGAAAGTCTACCAAGGTGACTGATATGATAGACGATTGCCTCATAGAATTGGACAGTCATAAGTTCCCTGCTAGATTGTACGTGATAGCCCTAGGAGGTTTTGATGTGGTGTTAGGAATGGATTGGTTGGCGACCTACGAAGCAAATATTGTATGTGGAAAGAAGATGATTCATTTGACTACGCTTGATGGTAGTGCGGTTACGGTTCATGGAGACAAGGAATTCACCGCTCCGCGAGTGATATCAATGATCACGGCAGAGAAGTTTATGAGGCGAGGGTGCGGTGCTTACCGGGCTTATGTGAAGGATGTGGATGCCACTTTAACCCAGTGGTCTGACGTGCCGGTGGTATGCAATTTCCCCGATGTGTTTCCCGAAGACCTACCAGGGGTGCCACCCGATAAAGAGATCGAGTTTCGGATTGACTTGATACTGGGAGCGCAACATGTAGCCAAGGCACCATACCAGTTGGCTCCATCTGAACTCAAGGAGCTGACGACGTAACTACAAGACCTCTTGGATAAAGGCTTCATTCGGCCGAGTATCTCACCATGGGGTGCTTCGGTCCTATTTGTGAAAAAGAAGGATGGTAGTATGAGGATGTGTATCGACTATCGTGAGCTGAACAAGTTGACCGTGAAGAACCGGTACCCGTTACCGATAATTGATGACTTGTTTGATTAGCTCCAGGGTGCTAGTTGGTTCTCCAGGATAGACTTGTGATCGCGGTATCATCAACTGAAAGTGAAGGAGCAGGATATCCCTAAGACAACCTTTCGCACACGTTATGGACACTATGAGTTTCTCGTGATGCCCTTCGGTTTAACCAACGCGCCAGCTGCCTTCATGGACCTTATGAATCGGGTATGCCGACCGATGCTAGACAGATCAATGATTGTATTCATTGATGATATTCTGATCTATTCGAAGAGCGGAGATGAGCATGCCTGTCATATCAAGGAGGTATTAGAGACACTTAGAAACGAGAAGTTGTATGCAAAGTTCTCTAAGTGCGCGTTTTGGCTGCGTGAGGTTCAATTTCTTGGCCACGTGGTTAACCCTGAAGGGATAATGGTGGATCCAGCAAAAGTCAAAGCTGTAATGCAATGGGAACCCCCGAGGACGCCGTCCAAAATCCGTAGTTTCCTGTGTTTGGCAGGCTACTATAGGAGATTTATTCAAGACTTCTCTAAGGTGGCAGCCCCGTTAACTAAGCTGACTTGCAAGGATGTAAAGTTTGAATGGGGTTCTGAGCAGGAGAGTGCGTTTCAAGAGTTAAGGATGAGGTTAACCTAAGCCCCCGTCTTGACGTTGCCTGAAGGGAATTAAGACTTGGTGGTGTACTCAGATGCTTCATATTTGGGTCTAGGTTGTGTGTTGCAACGAGGAAAGGTTATAGTCTATGTGTCCCAACAATTGAAGATCCATGAGGCTAACTATCCTACTCATGATTTGGAGTTGGCGGCTGTGGTCTTCGCATTGAAGATCTGGAGGCACTACCTGTATGGGACGAAGTGCACCATATTCACCGACCACAAAGCTTGAAGTACTTCTTCGAGAAAAAGGATATTAACATGAGACAAAGAAGATGGTTAGAGTTGATCAAGGATTATGACTATGAAATTCAATATCATCCAGGTAAGGTGAATGTGGTAGCTGATGCCCTCAGTCGAAAGGAGAGGCCGGAACCGATTTGGGTGAAGGCTTGCCAGCTAGTTATGACGCCGGATGTTATGGGTCAAATCAGGGAATTCCAAGATGAGGCATTAAAGGATGATAGGATCAACTTTGAACGAACGAGGGGGCAGGCTATGGATTTAGGGGAGAACACCCTTGGCGTTAAAATCCGTTTTGGGCAGATGTGGATTCCTCGTTATGGGGAGCTGAGGGGAAGGATCATGGATAAGGCTCACAAAACACGGTATTCCATCCATCCTGGTGCTAAAAAAATGTATCATGATCTGAAGAAGGATTATTGGTGGCCAGGGATGAAGCGTGACGTGGTGGAGTACGTGAGTAGGTGCCTGACATGTTTACAAGTGAAGGCGGAACATCAGAAACCATATGGGAAGATCCAACCCTTGGATATACCCGAATGGAAGTGGGAACACATTACCATGGACTTCATCACAAAGTTGCCTCACACTGAGAGAGGATGTGATACCATTTGGGTGATCGTAGACTGCCTGACGAAGAGTGCACACTTTTTGCCAATCCGAGAGACTTACTCGTTGGAAAGGTTGGCGGTGCTGTTCATCAAGGAGATCGTAACTCGTCACGGCGTGCCGGTGTCTATTGTTTCTGATAGGGACACCCGGTTCATGTCCAAGTTCTGGAAGAAATTTCATGATGCGAAGGGGACGAGTTTACACATTAGCACAGCTTATCACCCTCAGACAGACAGTCAATCCTAACGAACCATTCAAACCTTGGAGGATATGATCCGGGCATGCATTATTGACTTTGGTGGAAGTTGGGATGAACACCTACTGTTGGCAGAGTTCTCCTACAACAATAGTTATCATGCCAGTATAGGCATGCCACCATTCGTAATGCTATACGGGAGAAGATGCAGAACCCCGGTGTGTTTGGGTGACATCAGGCAGAAAGAGTTGGGAAGTATCGAGGTCATTGAAGCCACGTCAGAGATGTTGGAAAAGATCAAGGGCTTCATGAAGGCAGCAAGGGATCGGCAAAAGTCCTACACTGATAAAAGAAGGAGGCCAATTGAATTCCAAGTGGGAGATAAGGTGATGTTGAAGGTATCTCCTTGGAAAGGGATCATCAAGTTCCGCAAGCGAGGAAAGTTAAGCCCTAGGTATATTGGTCCATTCAAAATCATTGCCAGAGTTGGTGAAGTGGCATACAGGCTGGAACTTCCCGATGAACTGCATGGAATTCATCCTACATTCCATGTATCTCACTTACGAAAGTGCTTGGCGGAAAGTGACGTTGTTGTTCCTCTTACGGACATTCAGGTTGATAAAAGGTTGAATTATGTGGAACAACTAGTGGCTATATTGGATCGGAAGGAGAAACAGTTAAGGAATAAAGTGATTGGCGAAGTAAGAGTGCAATGGAAACATCATAAGGGATCAGAAGCCACTTTGGAGTCATAGGAAGAAATGAGACGGCACTACCCAGGCCTTTTTAAGGAATGATAGGTTTCGGGGACGAAACCTATATAAGGGGGGTAGAATTGTAACACCCGAAAAATTTAAAGAAAAGAAAAGTAAAGAAGAAAAGATAAATATCCAAAAGGTTAAGGGGTGAAGGTGTACAAAAGGTAAACTTACCCATAATAGGTTTCAAAAAGGTGGTAAGGCCGCCCATGACCTTCTCTCTCATGCACAATTCGGCTGAAGGCTTGGAAAAGAAAACCCCATCCGGTTTTAGAGAGAGAAAGCTCAAGTTCTTCGAAAGGTGAGATTTCCAGAAGATTTCTTCTCAATTTTCCTGCTGGGTTCGAGCTTATGAACCTATTTTTATGTGCTTTCTTGTGTTGGTTGTTTGATTTATGTGCTTAGGTGTTAGATATTCTTGTTAGCTCTCGGGTTGTGGTGTTTCACTCGAAAGCTGTAGGGAGGTGAGTTCTAGATCCCCTCTTTTACATGTTTTCTACTTGTTTTGGGGCTGATATGCATTATAACTGCTATTTTTCCTAACTAAACTATGAGTTTTATAATATGTTGGTTTTAAGTGATTTCTACGATGTTGTGATGATGTTTGTTATGCTTTATGCTTGTAACATGTTAGATCTATGCTAAGTTTAGGCTAGAATGATGTTTGAAATTGGAAAACTTCATAAGTTGCATCGCAGGTATTGAACAAGTGTCCGTTATGGATGATGGTCATCCGTTGTGGACATTGTGTGTCCGCTGTGGACTTACATGTCCGCTATGGACACTTGAGAAGTTTTAAGTTGTCCGCTATGGATGTTAGTTATCAGCTATGGACACTGTCTGCTATGAACCCTTAATGTTGGTTATCCGCTATGTACTTATTTCATCTGCTGTAAACTTTTAGTTATCTGCTGTGGATGATATTCATCCGCATTGGACTATGGCTATCCGCATTGGACTATGTTCATCCACTATGAACACTTAGTGTTTTACTCATCCGCTATGGACCTTGCCTGTCCATTGTAGACTTAGGTTATCCGTTGTGGATACTTAGTACTTTAATTCGTCCGCTGTATAAGTTACTTATGCGCTATGAACACTTGGGAGTTTTTCTGAAATTTTGGGTATAGAGTTTAAGTGTTAGGAACTTATGCTTAATGGGTGTTTATGCTTGTTCTATGTTTCAAATGTTTTATTTACCTTCTTATGGGCTGCTTGCTATGAATAATTATTACAGTTTCATGATATGTGATTTTAAGGTAATAATATTTTAAAAGTATTATTCATAATAAGTGGACACAAAAGAATAAAAAGGACAGTGAAACATAATAAATGTTACCCCAGGGCCCTAACAAAAGGTGCAAAGCCTTGCAAGCTTTTCCAAAGGAGGTTCACGACCATGTTGTCGTTAGCTCAACTGATGTGTGGCTGTTTTAGCCCAAGAAAGGCACATCCGGGGTCTAATCCTTATGATTGACCAATAAACTAATGGGATCCAAGTTCATGAGCAGGCTTCGTGCCTAGCAGTGTGGATCAACTGTCGGGGGTTAGCTACCACTTATAAATGTGTACCGACAAAGGTTCGGCATCTGTTGCCAACCAACAATGTAGGCTCTTGCTTTGTGCGATCCTAGTTAATGAAAGTGAAAGATAATGAAAGAAAGAATGATAAAGAATTTTTCAATGATGGATTTTGTATGATGATGAATGATCACCATGTGAAGTTTACCAATGTATATTTTCTATATTATTAAACTAGGACTCACTCAGCAACGCTAACTTTTTATATATGTATATCAGTTGCAAGTAAGGATGTTGCTGAGGATGGCACGGCTGAAGCTACTTGGTGAATGGAGACTGTCATCCATTTATGCAATTATGATATTTTTGTCTTGTAATGCAACTAAATATTCTTTTGTAACTCTAACAATGATGTATTATTTGGCAAAAGTAATCATTAAAGCAAGAAATGGTTTTTGGTTAAATTATTCCACTGCGATTGTTTTCTTATAATAATGTGATTTAAGGTGTTTTTAATAATGAATGATGCTATGAATGACCAACTGTGGGGTCTCCGGGGATGGGGCCTTACATAGCATCCCATAAGACTTTAGCCCGAGAGATTTCAGTGGTTAAAACCATGGTGATAACATCATAAGCTTAATCATCTGGTTCAAATGTCTTTATATCATCTTCATCCTAGAGATGCTCAGGTTTTTGAACCATTATACCCTTGTTAAATTTAAACAAACGTATCTAAGGTCCATATCTGATTTACCTTCACATCTTTGGTTTGGTATAAATGACATGATTCTCAAACCTATACGCACAGTCAAGATAGTCATCCTCACTCAAAAATCTCGGAGGCTTAGTACTTGTCCTGATTTCCATATAAAGACTTAAAGTAGCAGTAGGATTCTTGAGATTAGGGTTGATAGCCAAATCAAAAACATCAAAGTTAAAACTTCAAATTTCTTCAAAAAATCAAACTTTCCACATGACAACCTCTAATTTTTCACTCGACAAGTTTTGTAACCGTTTTTTTGTAAAAAGTTAGACTTCTCGCATGAGCAACTGTCAATGCGTAAACCGTATTTCTTGCACAAAATCTCCACTTTTTGCGTGAAACCTTGAATTTTTAAAAAATTCTCTCTACCCAATTTGAACTTTTTCACTTTGAATTTAATGACCAATTTGTCTGAAAATGATAATTGAGCATCGTTTAAGTGAATTAAATTCAAGTGTAAGCTAAATTGTCACTAATTTGATTCAATTAAAGTCATTTTAACACTTTTAATCATTGAAATCACTCAAAAATTGAATAAACCTTCTTCAATAGGTCTTTGATCTCTACTAACTCAATTTAAGCCAAAAATGATCAAATTAGTGTAATCTTCATTTTGAAATCAACACTTGTACCTTGAATCTCCTACAAATTTACCTCAAGTTCCTCAAAATTGATCTTAAAGATCCATAGCTTTAATACCAATGGTAAGATGTAGATTATCACAATTTAGATCAATTTTGTATAATAAACATGGAATGGATGTTGCACAGTGTGATTCAGCAAACAAGAGATCAAGAGGAACACCATGTAAATAACTCGTACTTGTATTTCAGAGAGAATTATAGTACAAATCGAGAAAATATGCAAAGTGTTGATGATTACAAAGACTAAACAACTATTTATAAAAAATAATTGTTCTCACACGGGAACTATTTCCTACAGTATGAAACCCCTTTGTAGTGTCAGATTGCTTGGAGGTGAACAAAGAACGCCAGCAATAATCAGGAAGCCACATTTTTCATGGTAACCCAAGTTTTAAAAACAGTGTCTAGGTGGTTAGGATCCATATTGATAATATAAGGAAAATGAAAACTTTTGGATATATATATTTATCACAGGATAATATTAGGTATAAGTATGAAATGAGCTATGAGATGTCATTTCATAACCTTTTGGATTTTACTTGAATTTACATGATAGGGATTTCGTATGGTGGTTAAGCCCGTCGGGTCACTTTGTTGGGAGTATGCGTAAACCCTAACTCTTAGACGCAAGCTCATCAAGAGTTGTGATGGAAATATCAACCTGAGTCGGAGAATTCTAGCTGAAGTCACAAGACGTGACTAAGGCATGTTGAGTGATTATGTCAGGTGGGTTGACCGAGGTATTTCACAATTAATAAGGTAATGTCTTGATGTTAAGATTAATATGTGACGGGGTTTTAAAATTCTCATGACGCTCGCTGATTAGTGTAGGGACACTTCGAAAGTTCATGCTTTGAGCATAGCTTACCCTTTTTTTAGATGCTTTTGGGGCTATACCCGAGCTGGTTAAACATTTTGATAAAATAACACAAAAACATAAATAAAACCAAGTACGTTTATTATTAAATAAGACATAACAACTTCCGATCATAATGCCAGAAATGTGCAAAAATCTCCTTGTAAACTACAATTTAGTAACATTAATAGGTTTGCCATCATCATCTAAAGCTAAGTGTTTCAATTTATCTCTACTATTGACTTTTGACAAGATAACATAAAGCTGACCATGCGTAAAAACAGGCTCTTTTAAGTACAAACGGACTATTAACAGAGATTGACCTTGATTTTTGTTTATTCTCATAGCGAAGCATACAGCTAAAGGAAACTCTCTTTTTTTAAATTGAAATGAATCCTTTTGTCAGAACTTGTTAAATATGATCTTGGAATGAATGTACGGGTGCAACATTGATACCTGGTATAATCCTAGCTTCTATAACATGATTACAAAATAAAATAAACTTAAGTCTGGTTCTATTACACAAACCACTTTTTTGATCAATGTGCCTTAGAAGCATGACAGATCCTTTAATACTAAAGAGTGATTTGTTAATCAAAAAACCTTTATTCCGTTTAGAAAATCCGAAGAGCATAAATTCTCATTGAATGTATCGTTAATATACTCTTCTTGGCTTATAGAATCGAAATTGGGGTACTCTTTTTCATCACCTGGAAACAATGAAAGTAAACAATCAATAAAGTCTTGAACAACTTCATTTTTTAGAGCAAGAATTTCCCTCTCTTGAAAGAAAGTTGGGTTTTTAGAATTACTAATGATAGAAGGACACATAAACTCGATTAAATCCGAGAAAGGATCAACCGAATTAGGGTATGTATATTGTATTGACCGACACAAACAGTCTTTTATGAGGATACATAAACATTTGCAAAGCTGTTTGTTTTTTCTATATTGTATCGACTGACACAAACAGTTAATCTCATGTCTTTTATGAGGGTATGTATCTTGCACTTTTGTCATATATATGGAGAACTTAATATGTGTTTACAATAGTTTTTCTACTACCATTGTCACACCCTCAAAATCCGCGAGCGGGGTTTTACCGCGAGGCGCGTGACATACCAGGATCTCAGTCATTAGTTACCAAGAACGACTCTATATGATAAATAAACAAAACCAGAGTTAACGTTTAAAATACTGCGGAAGCGTTTAAAATACTGCGGAAGCGTTTTTAAAACAGAAAAACCCAAAACAAGTAATATGTAAAGAGAATGCGCAAAACATACGCGCCCCAAACACAAATGTTTAATAGGAAAAATAAACCCAAATGTGTAAACAAACAATGTAGACAACTCAACGATGCTGGTGTGCGTGCTCCTAGGCAACTGGCAACCTTAACCTGAGAATAGCATACTAAACAAGTCAACACATGGTTGGTGAGTTCAAGAGTTTGCGTTAAAATATAAACCAATCAATAGTTTTCAGAGCATAAGTAGTGTATTGCAATAGATAGCTAGTCTATTAACATAAAAATATTAATCATAGTGATTTCGCGATCGAAGCTGACTGTGATACGTTTGTTGCCTCCCGTCACGACTTACCAGGTCGTGACGAATATGTGATAGGACAAAATTGCACCCGTTTGACCTCGAGTCGCACAGGTGGGGCTCGTCAGACCCAGTAGTACTACCCAAAATTTCCCCGCTATTCAATATTAACAACCCGAAAGTGTGAGGACTTTTCCATGGTAAACAGCACTATATCAATATTATACACACTCATATATAAAAGCGTTTGTGATCAACAGTATGCTATCTCCCCCAAAAGAGATTATGTAAAATGAGTGGGGCAAGAACTCACCTGATACGCGCAAGAATTAACTTAGAGCTTAACTTGAAAGAAAGAAGGAAAGACAACCTTCAAAGGTCACCTAGAATACAAGAGTACATAAGTACGTGTGCACAAAAACAACACGAAACCCTAAGTGCTCTACAAACCAAGGAACTCAAGGTTTAAGAATACAAGACACATTCGACCCAGTTGACCCGTTGGACCCGTTGGTGACATTATAGGTGATAATTCATTAAACTAACACAACAGCATATCATACATGATCAACATACCACTTGATTACATATAGCACATCACCACCACATGTACTACCTAGATCATCATATAACTAGATATCATACAAATCATGCAAATCACAACAGGCCAAAATAGATAACAACCTAAATCAACATTCATACAACATAAACAACACATTTAGTCACCTTAGAACCCATCCATGAATACACTAGCATGATCCTAATATCCCAAACATGCTCAAATCATCCAATTCAAGGATTTGCACGATTAAAGTTTCCCTTTTGGGAAAGTTCATCCCAAATTCATCAAACTCACACAACATTCATGAATTCATCAATTATATACCAATTCAAGTCCATGACAGCATCTAAACATGCTCAACAACACCTAATCATCATGATTCATCAACTTTCATGCCCAAAAGTTACTATCTTTAGTAAGGTATGAACTACAACATGCATTCTTGAATTCCTAACATTCATATCAACCATCTAGCATCTAATCATCATCACAAACACATCCATAACATTCACACATCATCCAATCATCAATTCATGCAAAATAAAGTTACTATTATTAGTAACCTATGAACAATGCATCAAAATCATAGCTTTCTTGTATAATCGACGTTAACTAACATGCATACAACCTAACTAGCATCATTACAACATCAAACAACCAACATTCAACATCCAATTTGATCCAACATCACTTCAAACTCACGGCCAAGATAATCCTATGAACAAACAACCAAAATCCAAACTTTCTTGCATAATCAACGTTAATCAACATGTAATCTATCTAACAAACACATTAACATCAACAATCAAACAACTTTCGGCCTCCCATTCATCCAAATCACAAATAACTTTCGGCTAGAACAAAACACATGAAAGAAACACGAATTTACCTTCTAAATCGCGAAAAGGAACGAGATTGGATGCTTCTAGTGCGATGTATGCCTTGCAATCGGTCCAAAATCGCAGGTTTGTGCTTGATCTCAATCGATTTTCGCAAGGGAGAGGGGGAGGAGGGTTGGTCGCGGCCGAGGGGGGTTTTAGGGTTGGGTTTTTGATTTTTATTTTATTAAATAATCCATAATTACACTTTTAACCCTTATAATTTGTATTTTATAAAAATTAAGCTTTTTGAATAGTTTTTAAATAGTTTTTAACTACTAAACACAATTATTATTAATCACAAATAACAATCATGCATAATTCCCATTTATCACAAAACACACGAATAAATATGCACGTTTTCACGTTACGCGATAACATTACAGTTAACATTCAAATCACATAAGCATAACTTAATAATCACATTGTTAACCTAATTATCATCAATTTAACATTACTGATTACTGTTAAGTCACCAACGTTCAACGACAACCAGTGTGTGCTCCCAACACGTGTATGCAAGACTTAACGGAAACTAACGGAGTTTGGTAACGGAAAATTACCGGATGTCACAACCATTCACAGTCATCAATGAACTTAATTTTTAAATTTTCATCACTAAAAAGACTTATTAGAGAAATAATCACAACTCAAATTTTTGAAAATTTGGTGAAAATACTTAAATTTCTTCCGGTTGTCAAGAATCACGAACACCGACTAAAAGCAATTAAATTTACATAAATTAACCAAAATCAAGGCAATTGGGAATGAAAAATCTATACAATGAAGGTCGAATGGAGATCACAACATAGACAAATCATACAAGTGATACAAAATTGTATGAACAGTGAAAATCGATACATTTGAAAAAGTGATTGAGTATCAGATAATTTTAAACAAATCATTGACAGGTCAAATCGTGAGCAAGATTTTAGGTGGGTGTGAGGATACTAGTACGAAGAAATTGAGATTTGAAAAATATACACCGAAAACTTATGTGCAATAATGAGATTAATTTCGAATTGTTTTGACCCTGTAATTGAATATAGTGATTTAGTATTGAATCAGGTCGGATTGGGCTATGAATGTTCATAATATATCTTATTATTTGTTGATTGTTATTTATTTAATATTAACTTTAGTAAAACAGATAATCCAAGGATCGTTGCAGGAATTATCAATTTGATTTTAACAAATATTGATCGTGAAATTATCAATACCTGCTGTTTAACGGATTGTTTATCAAAAGTTGAAATCGATGAACAAAGAAGAAAAACTAGAAAAACTAAACGTAATAATGCAATACAAAGATTGTTTTCAATTGCTCTTCATTCACAATAAATCGATTACAATTGATTATAATGCTATATGTTCTTGATGCTTGATATTGCTATATTGTTAATGTTCTCGTTGATCAATGTTAATCGATCAATATATACACCTAATTGTGTATAGATATCTTCCTATTCTGTTCCTATTTTCTAGCTAACATATCACTATTCTGTTTCTATATGTGCGAATCCTTGCCTTGTTTATCGGCATAGGAGTTCACAATTTACATAGGAAATTGTAAATTACATAAAGAATGTTGTTGATGTGACGTGGAATATTCTATTGACTTAATTATCTTTCGCCGTCATTGATTTGATGATATTGCTATGACATGTTGACTTGTTGACGTTTTGTTGCGTACTTGATGATTTGAAACAATACAAATTTGTTAATCTTTCGTAGGAATTGGTTTTCCGTAGGAAGTTTTTCTTCCGCAGCAATTAGTCTTCCGCAGCAATTAGTCTTCCGCAGCAACACTTTGTCTTCAGCATTTATTCTTCAGTGGTTATGCTTCCGCAGGAGTTCTTGTACTTGTTCTTCAGCAGCAAGCTCTCCTTCAGCAGCTCCACTTGATCTTTAGTCTTGTTCAGCAGTTGTTGTTCTTCTGTAGGAAATCTACGAAAGCACAAACTTCAGTTATGCTCCAGAGAACATCTACGGAAGAACACTTATTCATTTGTAGGTTGTTCTAACACTTAGTCAATTTTTCTAAATTGACCAAGTCTGATATTTCCTGTTATAACATAAACTCACACACATAATAATATGGGTTACCATATAATTCATGCATTACATTATATTATCAAAAATAGAATTACAATGATTAATTACAAGAGTTGATAAGTCAACTAAATCTATACATTTGATCTAGTGAAATCATCAACAATCACCAAACAGTATTGCCTTTTTCCAATGCTCATGACATTGGTTGGACAAAAAAGATCCAGGTGCAACAGTTTGAGTGGTGTTGTGTTTGTGTTAATTGTTTTGGATTTATGAGACACTCTATGTTGTTTTCTTTTGAAACATGATGAACAGTGATTAGAACAATAATTTTGGAAGGCCAATGACTAAGTCATTTTTGACCAACTTATTCATGTTCTTCAAGTTAGAGTGAACCATTCTTCTATGCCATAGTTGAGATTCATCTTCTCATGACTTAGAAATCAGGCATGTTTCATTGCTTGTTATAGAAGTGTTGTTCATATCCAAAACATATGTGTTGCCTTTTCTTGGTGCTTTAAGAAGGATCCAGTCTAATTGAATATGAAAACCTGGCTTAAGAATGTAACAATAGTTAGCATCAAAGAAAGTAGTGTAGTTTTGATCACAAATTTGAGAAACACTTAATAAATTGAATTGTAAATTTTCATAGAAGTTAACTTTCTTAAATTTTAGAACACCACTGGTTACCATTCCTTCACCAATGATTTTACCTCCCTTCTTATCCTACCAAATGCTACATAGGAAGCATTTTTATGTTTAAAGTCATGGAGGAGAGAAAAGTTTCCCGTCATGTGCCTGGAACAGCCACTGTCAACATACCACTTGTTGTCAGACCTCCCTGGATGTTCCTGCAAAAATAATGAAATCAGTTAGACCGTGGAGCCCAAGCCTTGATGGTCTTGGGCTTGCCATTGTTATCTAATATTGTTATTCTCTTATGAATGAGCCTAGATGACTCTAGATTGGTTTTAGATTCCATTAATTCATTATGTTTTGTTTTGGGTGAGGATGATTCTTTTGATGATGAAAATGAAGCACTATCATCTTGATTCACGCTCACTTCCTCTTTCACCTCTTCTTTCGTTAGCTTTTTCTTTGAACTTGAGGCTGAGGCTCTTTCTGAAAAGGTTTTTGTATCCTTTGTCCTTGACTGGGGTACATGATTACCTTTTTCAAAGTGATCAAAGAAGGTATCATCTTCTTGTAACACTACCTTTTTATGAGGTGTCTTACTTTGATAGTTGTATCTCATTTTTCTTTGATGAATTATCAGTAGATGTTTTCTTTGTCTTTGCATTCTTCTGCTGTTGTTGCTGATTCTTTTGCTTTGTTATTTTTGATTCATCATTCTCTGAAGATTCTGAATTTGATTCAGAAGTCTCAGCTTTTTGCTTCTTGGGGACCTTTAATTTGTTCTTTTTGTTGAAGAAACATTCTTGAGTGGAATGATTGTGCTTGTTGCAGATGGCACAATGCTTGTTGAAGTAACAATCTGAGGTCATATGATTGTTCATATTGTAGATGGAGCAATAGCTGCTGAAGTAGCACTCTTCTGTGCTATGGTTGTGCATATCACACCATTTGCAATACTTCTCTTCAGCTTCACTGTCAAAGTCAACTTCTATCTTTGTCAATTTCTTCATCAGTATCTTCTTTTGCTTCTTCAGTTCTTTCTCAATCTTTGCATCTGAAGGATCCTTTGTTTACCTTTCTGGTTAGCAGTTGAATCCTTAGGTATTTTCTTCTTCCTTAGATCTTCTATGGATGACTGTTTAGGTTTTGATGATTTCTTCTTCCGCGAATGTTCTACAGAAGACTGTTTTGTTTTTTTCTGTAGATCTTCTACAGCTGACTTTAGAACATTTTTCCTTTGCTTTTCTACGAATGTGTGGGAACCAGTCTTTTTTTTCTGCAGGTGATCTGCTGAAGTAAGACTATCTTCTTCCTCCGTAGTTCTTTTTGCTGCCTTACTTTTATGTTGTTTGTTGAGTTCATGAATGCCTTCATTTAATTAACCAATCCTTGTGTAAATGGTCTTCAGCAGATTTCTTTGTTTTGGTGGATAGGGCAACTTGATCTCATCAAGGATTTTAGGAGTTATAGAATCAATTATCACGTATTTTCCCTTACCCAAACCAGTACTTTCTTGTTCATTAGGCTCATCACTATCATCTAGATCATCACAGTTATCAAGATCAAGTTCTGGGTCAATTTGTTTTGAGAATTCTGATTCAGGTGAATCAATTTCAATGGATTCAGAATCCTTGTCATTTATCACTTCATTATTTTCGACTTTTGACTCAGCTTTGGTGCTAGACACAAAATGATTTGTAAAACTGTTGGTCATGGACTCAAGTAGGGTGGTGTAATTATCATTAATTGGTGGAGCAACATTATGATATCCCAACCCAGACTTGTTCTTTGATTCAATATGAGAGTTTAATAGTTTCTCATACTGCTGTGATGATAGTTGGAATTTCTAAAGTTTTACTTCTGTTGATGCATGATCTGACATGGACTTGGTTAATGAGTTGGTCAAATGCTCAACTTGTAATTTCAAATTATAATTTTCAGACATAAGTTTTTCTAAATCCTTTTGTAGTGAATTTATTTTGACTTGACAAAGTTTATGCTCTCTTTCATGAGATTCATTTAAAAGCATAGTTTCTTTGACTTTATCAGCCAATTATTGAGCATGAGCCCTGTATCTCTCAACCTCATTAACACATAAGGAAGAACATAACCTTTCTCTTACCTCTCTGGCCATTGGTGGAACTTTGTTTTCCATATTAGCCATTAAAGCCTGATTTTCTTTTAGTACTTTCTTCTCGTACATGCTCCAGTCACAAGTAACATCCTGCAAAATAATCAAACCAGTTTCTTTAGAATTATTGGTACCTGTTGAAGAACCTATGGCTAGTGGGGATGAGTTTGTTAGCTATGGTTGCTTGAAGCTCTTCTGATTTGCTTGTCTTGTATCTGTTGTTGATTGCTGATTGTTATTGCATTCCCTGGAGAAGTGACCATACAGATTACATTTGTAACACCTCACCTTAGATTTGTTAATACCAATTTTTGTTGTTCTGCCTCCCACTGACAGTCCCTTGTTTCTCTTCATGTACATTTTGGCTCTATAAGCAATCATGGCCATTTGCCATTGCAGATCCATATCTTCTACTTCATCTGGATGAAGTTCTTCAAGGTCTTGCTGACAGAAGTAGGCAGGAGTCAAGGTATTTCCCAAGTAGGCTTGAAAGCTTGAACTGAAAGCTGCAAAGGCTGCCTTTTGTACTTCTGATTCCAGAACCACAGTAATTGGTTCTGTATTGATTGTTGGCTTTGTTGGATTTGGAGTCATCTGACTTTCCTTTTGCTATTCTGTTTTTATTGTTTTGAGAGTTCAACTTGGAGGGCTTGGCAGCATAGAAGCCAGTTTCCTCTTCAGTATCACTTTCAACATAAGAGTTATCTTCATCATCATTAGAGATGAAGGCACTTCTAACACCCTTAGTTTCTTTGAATTGGTATGGTGCTATAGGTGCTTTAACACTCTTGTTTTTGGTTTTCTCGTCTAACTCCAAAGCTTCTACCTTTGCAACCAGAGTGTCCAACCCAATTGCCTTCAGATCAATAGTATTCTTGAACATGGACACAGTGTGGGTCCAGCTTTCTAGTAAGGAATGAAGCATCTTTTTGTTTAACTCCTTGTTGCTGTACTTCAGATCAAAGATATTCATCCATGTTCAGGAACAGACTCACCCATGATATGATGAAAAGTCTCACACTGCGAGTGAAGTGTATCCTTTTTTATGCTCCTTATCTCGTAACTTCCTTCACACAAAGTGTGCAAGATTTTCCATAACGAGTTTGTTGTTTTATATGATTCACACCTGATCAAGAGATCTTTAGGCAAAGCCATAGTAAGCATACTATATGCTTTGATGTCAGTCTTGACTCTCTTGGCATCATCAGGTAACAAATTTTTTAGACTTATGGGTTCATTGTTGTCTTTATAATCCGGCCCTAAAGCAGGTGGAATATAAGGACCTTCAGTAATCGACACCCATAAATCAGAATCTGTATAGTTAACATGATTCCTAAATCTGATTTTCCAATTTTAAAATCAGATTTATTTTCTAACTTCGGAGGTTGATAAGCGCCAACCACTGAATTGCTCATGTTAATTAACTTAATTAAATAAACACCAATTAAACAAATCAAACTGACAGATCAATTGATCTAGATCAATGAGCACGTGGCTCTGATACCACCTGATAATCCAAGGATCATTGCAAGAATTATCAATTTGATTTTAACAAGTGTTGATCACGAAATTATCAATACCTGCTGTTTAACGGATTGTTTATCAAAAGTTGAAATCGATGAACGAAGAAGAACAACTAGAAAAACTAAACATAATAATGCAATACAAAGATTGTTTTAAATTGCTATTCATTCACAATCAATCGATTACAATTGATTATAATGCTATATGTTCTTGATGCTTGATATTACTATATTGTTAATGTTCTTGTTGATCAATGTTCATCGATCAATATATACACCTAATTGTGTATAGATATCCTCCTATTCTCTTCCTATTTTCTAGCTAATATATCGCTATTCTGTTTTGATATTCTGTTTCTATATGTGTGAATCCTTGCCTTGTTTATCGGCATAGGAGTTCAGAATTTATATAGAAAATTGTAAATTACATAAAGAATGTTGTTGATGTGTCGTGGAATATTCTGTTGACTTAATTATCTTTTGCCATCATTGATTTGATGATATTGCTCTGACATGTTGACTTGTTGACTTTTTGTTGCGTACTTGATGATTTGAAACAATACATCTTTGTTAACACTTTGTAGGAATTGGTCTTCTGTAGGAAGTTCTTCTTCCGCAGCAATTAGTCTTCCGCAGCAACACTTTGTCTTCAATATTTGTTCTTTAGTGGTTGTGCTTTCACAGGAGTTCTTGTACTTGTTTTTCAACAGCAAGCTCTCTTTCAGCAGCTCCACTTGATCTTTGGTCTTGTTCAACAGTTGTTGTTCTTCCGTAGGAGATCTACGGAAGCACAAACTTCAGTTATGCTCCGGAGAACATCTACGGAAGAACACTTATTCATCCGTAGGTTGTTCTAACACTTAGTCAATTTTTTCAAATTGTCCAAGTCTGATGTTTCCTGTTATAACATAAACTCACACACACAATAATATGGGTTACCATATAATTAATGCATTACATTATATTATCAAAAAAAGAATTACAATGATTAATTAGACAAGTCAACTAAACTTATATAGTTGATCTAGTCCTAACAAAAACCATGTATTACACGGGCTGAAAAAATAAAATATTAAATATAATAAAAATATATGAAGTATAAAATGATATTCTAAAATAAGATAAGACTATAATTACATTTGATTAATAACTATAAGTAATAAAATAATGATATCAATTTTTTAAACTTTTTTTCCAAAAAAAGTTAAATATTTTTTTAAACAAAGCGTATTAAATGTCATTTTTAAATATTTCTTATTATATATCCTAATTTTAATTATTTTTAGTTTATAAAAAAATTTTACTTTCTTAAAACACCACTTTTAAAATATTTTATATTTTTTAAATTTTTTATTGTTTTAGGAAAAATTCTTATTTTATAAATATTTATTTTCTAGAAATAACATTGATAAAAATACATCTTTCTTAATTTATTATAAAATTATTTTTAATATAAAAAAGAATTAAAACTATTTAATCTTTTTTAATATGGATAATTATTTAAGAGCAGACAAATACGGGAAAAACAAATTTAGGAGCCCTAAAAATGTATCAAGTGTCTTCTCAAATTATCATTTTAATATTATATATAAATATAGATTTTATTTGTTGCCTGTTCCATTGTGCAACCAAAATCATTTGCGTTAATATTAACATTCATGCCTGATAGTTTTAACACCTCATGATAATTATCACCTAAATGTAAACTTTTATTGCATGATAATTATAACCCCACTTGGTATGAAAAAAATCATTAATATTTTAAACTTTCTTTATTATATATTTATTGGTCTCACTAAAGATGATTCTCTTTTTCTCTTTCATGTTACACAAATATTAAACGACAAAAAATATATTATTATCAGGCTCTTAAACTATAAGGACCGTTTGGTGTACAAAATTTTCTGAAATTTAAATGGAAATTGCATTTTTTTTCTATCAATCATGTTTGATTGATCAATAGATAGAGTTGAAATTGAAACATTTTCTTATTTGAAATTCATTTTCTTTTCACTTACTATTAAAATGTTTAACAATCCTATAAAATATTCAAAATTAACATTTTAATTTAACTCAAAAGTTGACAAACCAAACAACTTATAAATTTTAACAATATTTAATTCTAATTCCAAATTATTCGCAAAATATAATACGAACCAAATGACCCCAATTTATCACGTTATATTCACAACTACTCCATTTGATGCAAGGCAATCGAAACATAAATTTAAAGCCTTAACGGTCTTAAGACCAACCCAAAATATTAAACCCATGAAAATATGAAGAGCTGCCAACCATACCACTTTAATATTTTGCCTTTACAACGGCATGCAAAGCCATCAAATTTATAAATGTTTGGATCCTAGACTTCCACGATAACCAAAGCACAATATAATGTTAGACATTTATGTGTAAAAGACATGTATAACTATAAAAATAAATATTGCCTTTAGCCTGTGTGGTATTCTGTCGTGAGAGGGGCGTGGGCCTCATAAGTGTGAGTCTGGTAATTAATGTTGTCCACTTGTTAAATTAATAAGTGCGATTAATAAGTGCGAGTCTGGTCACAATGTTGTCCACTTGTTGATAAGTAAAGGCTCAATTAATCTGCCAAACACCACATGTTAGTTTCATTTTTTAACTTTTTTTTAAATAATATTTAGTTTAAGACTAACTTTGATTTTTGTTAACCAACTTGTGCATGTCATCTTAAGAATTTAAACTAGTCATGCGATTATGTTTACTTTTTTCTAAAGATACGGATGTCAATATTAATAAAAATAGAGTTGGTTTTTGAAAATATTTTTGGTTATGTAAACGGTTTTGACACGCTTTTGATTCAATATTTTAGATGATAAGTAAACTTTTTAACAACAAATCTATCATACTCTTACCCTTAAATTACTTCAAACTAATATACGATATGTTTGAGTTTGAACTCAAGAACTATTTTTTAAAAAGTAAATCCTCTATCAAATAAGTTAGTTTCATGATAAGAGATGATAAGTAATTATTTAGAAAACTAACACTAGTTGTCTAATAATTCTACGTTAAATATATATATATATATATACGTATATATATATATACACGTATATATATATATACGTATATATATACGTATATATATATATACACGTATATATATACGTATATATATACGTGTATATATATATATATACGTGTATATATATACGTCTATATATATATATATGTGTATATATACGTATATATATATATACGTATATATATACGTGTATATATATACGTATATATATATATACGTGTATATATATATACGTATATAGATACGTATCTATATAGATACGTATATATATATATACACGTATATATATATATATACGTATATATATACACGTATATATATATATATACACGTATATATATATAGATACGTGTATATATAGATACGTATATATATATAAACGTATATATATAGATACGTGTATATATATATACACGTGTATATATATATACATATATATATATATGTACGTATCTATATATATACGTATCTATATATATACACGTATATATAAATATACGTATATATATACGTATATATATATATATACGTATCTATATATATACGTATCTATATATATACGTATATATATATATACACGTATATATATATATACGTATATATATATACACGTATATATATACGTATATATATATACGTATATATATATACGTGTATATATATATATACGTATATATATATATACGTATATATATATATAGATATATATATATATGGTCACAGCAAGACTATGTGCGTGTGTACTTGGAAGAATGTGTAGGAAAAAAAGGTGTTGCTACGTAATCGCATGTTCGACTTTTACTACAATTTGTGTGATTTGAAAGATAAGAAACTAAAATGTGTTTAATAGTAGACCAATATTAAGATACAAATTGGCAGAAGATATAAAGGTTTTTATCATTCCTTTAGATGAGTAGTAGATCAAAGTTAAAAGATTTAATATAATGTAAATTTAGTAGTTTTTCATTATATTAAGGTGATAATGTAATTGTAAGAATCATTTACTAGTAACTTGCTAGTAGATTTATTATAATGAAGTATTTTGTTGCCGTTCTAAAAAATATATAAACGCATGTAATACTTATAAGAATCATTGTATTTTGCTTTGCGGGCGCTTTTGTTTACCAACGTTAAAAGGAAGGCTTACGCCTCTTGTAATACTTTTATTTTTGTAAATTATATGAAACGTCCCCTTCTTTAACAAGGTATATTTTTTAAGAAATTTTTTTTTATTGCCGTCTAGTCACATTTGAATTTTTTGGGGTTACAAAAAATTATTTTATTTTATTTTCAAGAAGTACATTACTGCATTGAATGAAACATATTAAAAGTTTTAATACATATTATTACTGGATTTAAATTTACGACATAATGGTAAATAACGAAAGCATATTTAAAGAAAAGGAGTAAAATTTTATCATATTATGTAATGTTCGCATCTGAGAAAATTTAAGTTGAAACATAGAACGAATCGGTTTTAAATAGTAGCAGTAGAAGTAGCAGTAGCAATCGTAGTAGTTTAGTGATGGTAACGGTGATGGTGACGATGATGGTGACGGTGACGGTGAAGGTGATGGCGACGGTAACGGTGATGGTGACAACAACGACGATTACGATGACAACTACAACAATAACAATAATGATACTAATAGTAGTAATAATAATAATTATAATAATAGTCGTACTAAAGATATTAATAATAGTAATAATAGTAGTAGCAATTATCACAACTAATCAACCAAACACGCCAAATTATCATAACTTTATGTGAGTTAAGGTCACAAGGCATGCTTAGTTTTAAACTTTCATCATTTAAAATTCACAACCCAACATGTAATACCACTAATGTTTTAAACTTAGAAACATCTTAGTTGGTATAACTTTACATTTTGCTTCCAACATTCATGCATTCACATCTCTCACAAGGATCAATTTTTCTAGACTATTGATTATATACTAGTATTTGGAACACTCACAATCAATAATGTATGTCCTCATTATAAGATTGTATATTAATCACATCGCCATTGATTAACATAATAAAATGCATATCAAGAGTTCTTTCACGTGTTGTAATGTCGGGCTAAGGTTCGAGATAGGATGAGGGGATTTAAAGTGGCTAATGGTGAATGAAATCCAATCTAAACATTCTTGATGTTATTACTATTGACATATATACTCTAAATGAAATCATATTGCAAACTTTCATACTATTTTTGTTGCTTCATACTTTAATCATTAGGACATCATATTTAGTTTTTTTTTCCAACAAAACTCATTCATAACCAACATACTATGATTGAAGTAGCAAGATGACACTTGGCATGTCATGAATTGGACTTTATCACTCCGAAATTCATAAAAAGGCTAAGGCTTTGTAGGATTATGGTTTCAGGCTTATTCAAATGAAAAGTTGGGCTCAACATGGTGTCTCCAGGGAAAATATTAAGGTACTTACTCAATTGAAATAGGTTTAACCAATTGGTTTATCCTAATACCTCTATCACATTTATGCAAATACTAGTTATAGACATGCATCAATTACATGAGTTCTATCATGAATGCATATTATGGTATGCCTTATTATGCAAAGAATAGAGCAAATAAAAGTATAGTGTAAATACCTCAACTAGGCTCAAATTCTCAAGGAAATGATGATATGGGTTAACAATGTTAAGCATGTATGTCCTTTACTATCCAGTTTGTTATACCTACTAGAAATTCTACCAGTTTTATAAAAATTCATGATATGAATATTTTTATATAATTAAAAACCAACCATGCCAAATGATCTATACATGCGCAAACAAGTAATACTCAATGATTTATATTGAAAAATTACGGGTTCTCATACACAGTTAAGCTTATTTGAAGATTTATTTTTCAAAAAGGTTGCATAAAAAGATTCAATTTTTTCCATTTTTAAAATTTTTGGTTTTCGTTCTCCCCTTATTGCCATAATTGAAATACATGATCCCCAATGTATGACGGTTAATCTCATGATAAGAAAGATCAATAAAATCCCAACTTATTTAGCATTCAAGGTCTTTAGCTCATACCTATCCCCCACGCACCTATCATCCATTTAGTTATTACACACATCTAATAATTTGTTCAAATCACATAATCATTATTATTCATAAGTGAAGAGGACTGAGCACATGAACCTGATTAGTGTTCAACACTCGATTAACAAGTGCCACAATGGTTCCTGCTGGGATCATCATACGAATCATCAACCTGTGGTGCTGTAATGATGGCTCGAACCATTCGTTCAACAAGTCTTACATATGTTGCAATTTGTACGGATCAGTTGCTTCCTCTAATGGTTGTTCTTGTGGTTGTAAAGGGGCCCACTAAAATGGTCGAGATGCTATATATGGGTAGATTGCTTGACCATCATAGATGCCAGTTTGGCTCCAGTATTTTTCTCTCCTGTATGGCACATATTCTCTCCCTGTATAAAAATAATGATAATTCTTTCTTGTGTTAACTCATGATACATTTGGTTGAGAAATAACTGATGCTTGTATTTTCATTCCTGGTATACAAATTATGTCTTTCCATTGCCTCTCGTTGTAATGCCATTGCTTCCTCATGTCAATCTTTGCAAATATTGATTCTCGATTAGCGATGTCATTTTGATATCGAGCAATGGTAGACTATTACCCTCACTCAGGGGGTCTCATCCTTCCCATCCTCTCTTCAATCGATGGTACCTCGGCTATTCTTCTAATGGGAATTGGAAATGCTCCAAGCCATCCCTTTTTCAGTTACTCCTTCTTCTTCTTCACTCTCTTCCCCCTCCTCTTCTTCTTCATCTTCTGATCATATTAGCTCTATTTGTTTTCTGGGTTGTAACGATGGTGTATTTGGCCTTCTTCCCATCGGTGCTTTCTTGCTCCCCTTGTCTTTCAACATAACTTGGGTGTTGATTTTCTTGTAATACCATGATAACTTGTTGAATTTTTCGACAATGAAGAACTTATGTGGTTTAATGATATAATGCGTTTTTTTCTTGAGCTCCCCTTACCTTCTCATCACTTATGTGATCAACCGTAGTGGGGCATCATTTTCTTGTCCGCACTCTCTTTTATATCCTATATATTTATTAAGATCAAGTATCTTAATAAAAGCATCATGTTTCCTGTTAGCAAAGCATGAATTATGCGAACATCAGTTAGCCTAATAGTGTTCTTAACCCCCAAGCTTCGATATGATGTTGAACATGCCAATTATATTCAAGATTTTCGTCATGATATTCATTTTTTGGTTCCTATAAATCGCCCTCCTATGTCTTCTAGAAAAATGTCTTGCAACATAGCATTGTCTTCGTATAAGGCCCCGTTCCCGGGACGCTTACAGTTGGTGAATCGTTGCATAAAACATATAAAATTCTTTAAACTTTTCATTAATAATTAAAACATGTCAATACATCATATCTTTAAATTACATCTTCAAGAATTGTATTAATATAATATCATCTCAAATGTGGATGCTAGACTCAAAAACATTCCCAGTAGATTATGCATCTATGCCTGCACCTCCTCAGCGTCAAACGGTTATCTGCCAACTATTATGCACACAAAATTCAACGACGTTGAGTGAGTTCTAGTTTTCATAATCAAAATACCTTACATTACATTAAATCATATCCTTTACTTTCATTCGTGATCACACATCATACATACATTTAGATAATAATTACTATCTCCCTCATCGTTCATCATCATCATCTGTTTTTGCACATTCATTTGTTAATCTTTACATTCTTTATGAATCCTGCCATAAGCTAAACCCCCCCAATATTATGCACGAAGCTGGTACTTTATTGAGGTCTGTAAACAACCCTTAATCATTGTGCACGAAGCAGATACATTGTGCACGAAGCATATACATTCCATACATTATGCACGAAGCAAAATACAGTACCGGGGTAAGCGACAAGGATTCCATCTTTCATTACTTCCATTTTCATCATTCGTTATCTTTCACTTTCTTTACATAATACTTTACGTACATAAACATAACACACCACATAAAGTCACATCATATACATCATATAGAACAATCACCATCATATGATACATACATACATACCATAAACAATCATAAGCCACCATAAAACCTCATTTCTAATCACTTAAGATCTACTTCCCAAAATTCCAGAAAATCCCAAGTCCCAGAAGGAATGCGGATGAACTAACAAATGCTGATGAACAAATAAATGCGGATGAACACTTCAGAAAATATCCCAAGTGTTCCAAATAAATACGCATGAACACTGTAGCAAATGCGCAAGCACAAAGCATATGAAGGTTTTCAGGAGGTATTCCAAGTGTCAGGAAATGCGCATGAACAAAAAAATGCGCATGAACAAAATTCTTAGAATACTGAACATAAAACCAATGCGGTTGAATGCTCAGCAAATGCGGATGAATACATACAAATACGGAAGAACAAAAGACATGCGAGTGAACAAGTTTAATGCGGATGATCACCCAACCAATGCGGATGGTCGTTTCCCACCTGCAATGCAACTTATGCCATAAACGGTTCCCAATCATCATCCTAACACATTCTTAGCATAGATCTAGCATGCCAAATGTAACACCCGGAAAATTTTAAAAGACGAGAAAGAAGGAATAAATATGAATAAAAGAAAGAAAACACAATTTAACCCAAGTTGAGGGGCTAAATGTGTCAAAAGGACAAAAAGATTAAAAAGTGGGTGCAAAAGGTGATGGCCGCCCACACCTTTCTGCATATTTTCTTTTCACCAGATTGTAGAGAGAGAAAGCAAAGAAGAGCTTCGGTTTTAAAGAGAAGGAAGAAGAAGAATTCGAATTCAAGGTGAGAATTCTTGGTTTTAAGTTGTTCTTGGCCGGCCTATGCCTCGGTTGCATGCTTATGTGTGTTTGTTGTGTTCGGGTGTGTGTTTTTAGTGGGTTTCTAGGCGGTTGAACTCATAGTGCAAATGGGTTTGAAGGAAGTCTTGCCCGAAAGATTGCTAAGGTGAGTTCTAGATCCCCAGTTTCTATGTTTTAAACCTGTTTTTGGGCTGGAAATGCATGTAACTAACTTTTTATATGTCCAGTATTATGTACCGTAAGTTTGGCCCTGTTCTTTAGTGGGTGTGCTAGGGCCTGCATGTTTTGCTCGATTTATGTGGTTGTATGCTCGTTCTAAGAGATTAGCATGCTAGATCGGTGCGATTAATGTATAAGAATGAGGATTGGGAACTGATTATAGTGTAAGATGCGGTTTCAGGTTAGTTGATCATCCGCATTAAGTTTGCATATTTGCATAAGTGTTGTTCATCCGCATTAGTTAAGTCTTCATTCCCATTTGATGAACACATCGACTATTTTGTTCATCCGCATTTGTTGTATGTTCATCCGCATTTGTTTTGCCCATGCGCATTTGCTTCAGTCATCCGCATTTGTTTACTCATCCGCATTTGTTTATTCATCCGCATTTGTCTGTTCATCCGCATTTGTTTGTTCATCCGCATTTCTTTAAGGAGACTGAGATTTTGGGATGTAGAGCTTAAGTGTTAAGAAAGGAGGTTTTATGGGGGACTGTGTTTGTTTACGATTTGCATGCTTTGTAGGCTGTTGTGATGATGTTGTTCCATGTTATGTTTATGTCGTGACCTTACGTGGTGTGACGTATGAATATGCTTATGTAAAGTAGTACTTAACGAAAGTGGAAGATAACTAAAGAGAAGTAAAAAAGAATGAATGCATGCATTAATGAACGATCGGAAGTAAGAAAAGTCTTGCAAGCACTGTAAGGAGGTTCACACCTAATGAAGGGTGTTAGCTCAACGGTGTGTGGGTTAGCTACCCCAGAAGGATGCACACTTGGGTCTAGTCTTTGTGACTGACCATACGTACGGGACCATTGTCGCTTACCCCGGTGCTGGGCCTGCCTAGTGCATGATGTTTGAAGTCTATTTATAGTCTTTGGCCCAGTACCCGCCTTGTGCATGATGTTTGGGGTATAGCACATGGCATTGGTCCAAATGATGATACCCCGGTGCTGGGCCCGCCTCGGGCATGATGCTTGAAGTCTATTTATAGTCTTCGGCCCAGTACCCTTCTTGAGCATGATGTTTGGGGTATAGCTCGAGGCATTAGCCTGGAGCAAAGAGAAGTGAAAGTAATAATGATCGAATGAAATGTACGATAAGAAAGAGAATGAAGGAATGAATGTAAGGTGACGATGATGAAAGATAATAATGAGATTATCTATTTGTATTTATGATGTATTATCGCTTACGAAAGCAAAGTACGTTTTTAAACGAAAGAAAAGTATTTTATTTATAAAATTAGAACTCACTTAGCAACGCTGACTTTTATGTAATTTCCAGTTGGCAGGTAACGTTGCTGAGGATGGCACGGGGCAGCTACTTGGCATTTTTGGATGGCATCCGTTGTTTGAATTATAATGTTTTTGTGATGTAATGCAACGAGTGATATTTTGTAACAGTTAACTGCAATGTATTATTTTGCAAAAGCAATTATAATGAAATGGTTTGTTTAAAAGAATTCCGCTGCAATATTTTGGTAAAATTAATGTATGTTTTATGCTTTGTGTGCAATGATTGACTAGCTGTAAGCGTTCCGGAAACAGGGCCTTACAAGTTGGTATCAGAGCCAAAGTTTAAGTGAAACGGGTAAATATTTTCAAAAGAAACCTAAACTTAAACTGAGAATGGGACAAAGGGAAGGGATGCCAGTCCCAGTAGCTGCGTGCCATCAGGTATTTCTTTCCATTATGATAACCGGTATTACGTGCGCATGTTATGTGATTTATGTGCTTCTTAGTAGATTTAGATACTAATGAAGTCAGGATAGGAAATGCTTGGGGTATGAAGAGTAAAGTAGGTGGCTAATCACAACTGGCCACTGTAATTAGGGACTTACTATACTTGACATAAACTGAGTTGTTACCTTGAATAACCGTATTGGTGTTTGAATCTTATAGCGTGTTAGAGGATGGCTAGTGGTAGATCTTCGAAGGCTTCTCGAGGTGGAGGTCATGGTGGACGTGGTGCTGGACCACAGGTCATGAGAGGAAGGCCTAGGGTTGAAGAGGTGGCTCACGAAGAGCCCAAGACCCCTCATCCAGAGGGTGGTGATGAGAGTGCTAACTTAAGGGCCTCAGTGAAGGAGGTGGTGGTGGAAGAGGTTCACCAGGTCATGCAGACAATCTTATCGTCTATGGTGACTGAAGTGATCAAGGCCGTAAGGGAAGGAGAAAGGAAAGAAAGGAATAGGTCCTCGGGAGTAAGGGAGCAACCGGAGACTGAGACGGTTGTCTCTAGTGAAGAAGAAGGAGAAGAGCCTGTGCAGGAGATAGCACGAGGCTGTAACTATAGGGCATTTCAAATATGCAAGCCCCCGACTTTTGACTGAAATGGCACTGCGGCTGCTACTCACCGGTGGGTGAGAGAGATGGAAGCTGTTCAAGATATCAGCGAGTGCCGGGAAGATCAGAAGGTGAAGTTCGCCACCCACTCCTTGGTGGACTCGGCCCTATGTTGGTGGGACAATATTGTCCAGGCCGAGGGTAGTAGAGCAATTGGCAGGATGAGGTGGAATGAGTTGAAAACTGGTGATCTAGGAGTTTTGTCCTCACCGAGAGCTCGACAAGGTTGAGAGGGAGTTCCTACAGTTGGAGGCGAGAACCATGACACATCAGCAATATACCACCAAATTCAATGAGATGGCACGGCTGGTGCCGGATCAGGTGACACCCTTGTCACGAAAGATTAAGAGATACATTCAGGGCTTGCCAGCGGACATCCGCAGGCACATGATCACCGCCCGACCGAGCACGTTTAGGTCAGTGGTTGATCTGGTAGGGAGGCTGTATGATGAACAGGAAGTGGTGGTGGCTGAGGTGAGTAAGAAAGGTGGTGGTGACCGAAACTGGAATGGGAAGAGGTTTGGTAGGGGTGGCGCCCCGACAAACAACAAGCGTGCACTGGTGGATGACCGCCGTGTGGTCACCTCTGGTGCGGGGTCAAAGAGGTGTGGCAAATATGGAAAGGAGCATTTTGAAGAATGTAGGAGGGGATTGAATGTATGCTTCCTGTGTGGGAGGACAGGGCATATAGCAAAGGATTATCGTATGGCCAGATGTTTTAACTGTGGTGGAGAGGGTCACATGAGCAGGGAATGCAAGAAGCCAAGGGCTGAGAGTTCCGGAGCGAAGAAGACGACCTGAACCGAAGGGCAGAAAGCAAGCGCCAGAGCATTCACGATGACCCAGGAGGAGGCTAGGACGGACCCCGATGTTGTGTCAGGTACTTTCCTAGTAAACCATACTCTTACCTCCATGTTTTTTGATTCCGGTGCTAGTAAGAGCTTCATTTCTGCTACCTTTTGTGCTAAGTTGCCTTTAAGGAGTAGGAGTATTGACGAGCCCTTCGATATAGAAACTGCCATAGGTAAGTCTACCAGGATTTTTGAGATGATGGAAGGCTGTGTCATAGAAGTAGAAGGTCATAAATTTCCGGTTAGACCATTCGTGATGACCTTAGGCGGTTTCAATGTAGTCCTGGGAATGGACTGGTTAGCGGCCTATGAGGCGAATATCTTATGTCGCAAGAAGATGATTGGACTGACAGCGCCTGACGGGAGTTCGGTGACGATTTACAGTGATCGAGTTACTACGATTCCGAAGGTGATTTCAATGGTGGTGGCGGGAAAGTGTATGAGGCGTGGATGTAGTGCTTACTTGGCCTACGTAAAAGATGTTGATACGCCAACACCACAATTGTTTGATGTACCGGTTGTGTGTGACTTCCCAGACGTGTTCCCAGAAGATTTACCAGGTGTACCGCCGGACCATGAGATTGAGTTTCAGATCGACCTGATACTCGGTGCCCAACCTATTGCTAAGGCACCGTATCGGTTAGCCCCCTCTGAGCTGAAGGAATTGATGGAGCAACTGTAAGAGTTGCTTGATAAGGGGTTCATTAGACCGAGTATCTCTCCATGGGGTGCCCCGGTTTTGTTTGTAAAGAAGAAGGACGGTAGTATGAGGATGTGTATTGACTACCGCGAGCTGAACAAGTTGACGATGACGAATCGGTATCCATTGCCGAGGATTGATGACCTGTTTGATCAGCTCAAAGGAGCCAGTTGGTTTTCGAAAATAGATCTCTGATCTGGTTACCATCAGTTGAAGGTGAAGGAGCAGGATATTCCTAAAACAACTTTTCATAAACGTTATGGACACTACGAGTTCCTCGTTATGTCTTTCGGTTTAACCAACGCGCCAGCTGCTTTTATGGATCTGATGAATCGAGTGTGTCGGCCGATGTTGGATAAATCAGTGATCGTGTTCATCGATGATATCCTGATTTATTCGAAGAGCGAGGTGGAACATGCTGGTCACATTCGAGAGGTATTAGAGACGTTGAGAAGGGAGAAGTTGTATGCTAAGTTCTCTAAGTGCACGTTCTGGTTGCGCGAAGTTCAGTTCTTGGGTCATGTAGTGAATCCGGAGGGGATTATGGTAGACCCGACAAAAGTGGAAGCTGTGATGCAATGGAAGTCTCCAAGGATGCCATCCGAGGTCCGTAGTTTCTTGTGGTTGGCGGGCTATTATAGGAGATTCATCCAAGAATTCTCTAAGATAGCTTCTCCACTGACCAAGTTGACCCGTAAGGATGTGAAGTTTGTTTGGGGTCAAGAGCAAGAGAAGGCTTTCGAAGAGTTGAAGATGAGGTTAACTCAAGCTCCTGTCTTATCATTACCCGAAGGGAGCGAGGATTTGGTGGTTTATTCAGATGATTCTTACTCAGGATTGGGTTGCGTATTGATGCAGCGAGGAAAGGTTATAGCTTACACATCCCGACAATTGAAGGTTTATGAGGTTAATTACCCTACTCATGATTTGGAGCTAGCAGCTGTGATCTTTGCATTAAAAATTTGGAGGCACTACCTGTACGGGACGAGGTGCACCATCTTCACTAACCACAAGAGCTTGAAGTACTTCTTCGAGCAAAAGGATTTGAACATGAGGCAAAGGAGATGGTTGGAATTGATAAAGGATTATGATTGTGAAATCCATTACCATAAAGCCAACATAGTGGCGGATGCCCTTAGTTGAAAGGAGAGGCCTGAACCAATCCGGATGAAGGCTTACCAATTGATTTTGACCTCCGATGTGATGAAGAAGGTAAAGGAGCTTCAAGATGAGGCGTTGAAGGAAGATCATCTTAACTCTGAAAGCATGAGAGGTCTAGTCACGGAATTGGGTGAAAACACTCTCTGTGTTAGAACCCGATTCGGACGAATATGGATCCCTTGTTACGGGGATTTACGTGGGAGGATTATGGATGAAGCTCATAAGACTCGTTACTCCATTCATCCCGGTGCTACAAAGATGTATCAAGATATGAAGAAAGATTATTGGTGGCCGGGTATGAAGCGCGATGTAGCGGAGTTTGTGTAAGTGTCTTACTTGCTTGCAAGTGAAGGCGGAGCATCAGAAGCCGTACGAGAAGATCCAACCATTGGATATACCGGAGTGGAAGTGGGAGCATATTACCATGGACTTTATCACGAAGCTACCGCGTACCAAGAAGGGGTACGATGCCATATGGGTGATAGTCGCCTGTCTGACGAAGAGTGCTCACTTCCTACCGATCTGAGAGACGTATTCATCTGAGAAGTTAGCGGATCTATTCATCAGGGAGATTGTAACTCGTAAAGGTTTGCCGGTGTCTATTGTTTCTGATCGTGACACTTGGTTTACATCAAGTTCAGGAAGAGATTTCATGATGCAATGGGGACGAGGTTACACATCAGCACGGCTTATCATCCTCATACAGATGGTCAGTCGGAAAGGACTATTCAGACGCTTGAGTATATGCTTCGGGCATGCGTCATTGATTTTGGAGGTAGTTGGGATGACCACTTACCATTAGCGGAGTTCTCATACAATAACAGTTATCATGCCAGCATTGGTATGCCCCCTTATAAGATGCTATACGGTAGGAGATGTAGAACACCCGTTTGTTGGGGTGATATTGGTCAGAGAGAGTTGGGAAGTATTGAGGTGATCGAGACTACGACTGAGAAGCTTGAAAGGATCAAAGCCTATATGAAGACAGCTAAGGATAGACAGAAGTCGTTTGCTGACAAGAGACATAGACCAATTGAGTTCAAGGTGGGAGATAGAGTTATGCTGAAAGTCTCGCCGTGGAAGGGGATCATTCGGTTTAGAAAGCGGGGCAAGTTGAGCCCGAGATACATAGGGCCTTTCTGAATCATTGCTCGAGTAGGAGAGGTGGCCTACAGGTTGGAGTTACCCGATGAGTTAAATCGAATTCACCCTACATTCCATGTATCTCATCTGCGGAAGTGTTTAGCTGACGAAGATATGGTTGTACCACTGGAAGACATTGAAGTTGATGAAAGGCTCAATTATATGGAGCAACCAGTGGCAATCATTGATCGCAAGGAGAAGATGTTAAGGAATAAAGTGGTTCCCCTGGTGCGTGTACAGTGGAAGCACAGGAAGGGATCTGAGTCTATGTGGGAGACTGAAGGAGAGATGAGGCAGTATTACCCACATCTGTTTTAGGAATAACAGGTTTCGGGGATGAAACCTATATAAGGGGGGTGGACTTGTAACACCCGGAAAATTTTAAAAGACGAGAAAGAAGGAATAAATGTGAATAAAATAAATAAAACACAATTTAACCCAAGTTGAGGGGCTAAATGTGTCAAAAGGACAAAAAGATTAAAAAGTGGGTGCAAAAGGTGATGGCCGCCCACACCTTTCTGCATATTTTCTTTTTACCGGATTGTAGAGAGAGAAAGCAGAGAAGAGCTTCGGTTTTAGAGAGAAGGAAGAAGAAGAATTCGAATTCAAGGTAAGAATTTTTGGTTTTAAGTTGTTCTTGGCCGGCCTATGCCTCGGTTGCATGCTTATATGTGTTTGTTGTGTTCGGGTGTGTGTTTTTGGTGGGTTTCTAGGCGGTTGAACTCATAGTGCAAACGGGTTTGAAGGAAGTCTTGCCCGAAAGATTGCTAAGGTGAGTTCTAGATCCTCGGTTTCTATGTTTTAAACCTGTTTTGGGGCTGGAAAAGCATGTAACTAACTTTTTATATGTCCAGTATTTTGTACCGTAAGTTTGGCCCTGTTCTTTAGTGGGTGTGCAAGGGCCGGCATGTTTTGCTCGATTTATGTGGTTGTATGCTCGTTCTAAGAGATTAGCATGCTAGATCGGTGTGATGAATGCATAAGAATGAGGATTGGGAACTGATTATAGTGTAAGATGCGGTTTCAGGTTAGTTGATCATCCGCATTAAGTTTGCATATTTGCATAAGTGTTGTTAGTTAAGTCTTCATCCGCATTTGATGAACACATCGACTATTTTGTTCATCCGCATTTGTTGTATTTTCATCCGCATTTGTTTTGCCCATGCGCATTTGCTTCAGTCATCCGCATTTGTTACTCATCCGCATTTGTTTATTCAACCGCATTTGTCTGTTCATCCGCATTTGTTTGCTCATCCGCATTTCTTTAAGGAGACTGAGATTTTGGGATGTAGTGCTTAAGTGTTAAGAAAGGAGGTTTTATGGGGGATTGTGCTTGTTTACGATTAGCATGCTTTGTATGCTGTTGTGATGATGTTGTTCCATGTTATGTTTATGTCGTGACCTTACGTGGTGTGACGTATGAATATGTTTATGTAAAGTAGTACTTAACAAAAGTGGAAGATAACTAAAGAGAAGTAAGAAAGAATGAATGCATGCATTAATGAACGATCGGAAGTAAGAAAAGTCTTGCAAGCACTGTAAGGAGGTTCACACTCAATGAAGGGTGTTAGCTCAACGGTGTGCGGGTTAGCTACCCCAAAAGGATGCACACTGGGGTCTAGTCTTTGTGACTGACCATACGTACGGGACCATTGTCGCTTACCCTGGTGTTGGGCCCGCCTAGTGCATGATGTTTGAAGTCTATTTATAGTCTTCGGCCTAGTACCCGCCTTGTGCATGATGTTTGGGGTATAGCACCTGGCATTGATCCAAATGATGATACCCCGGTGCTGGGCCCGCCTCGGGCGTGATGTTTGAAGTCTATTTATAGTCTTCGGCCCAGTACCCGCCTTGTGCATGATGTTTGGGGTATAGCTCGAGGAATTAGCCTGGAGAATAGAGATGTGAAAGTAATAATGATCGAATAAAATGTACGATAAGAAAGAGAATGAATGAATGAATGTAAGTTGACGATGATGAAATATAATAATGAGATAATCTATTTGTACGTATGATGTATGATCGCTTACGAAAGTAAAGTACGGTTTTAAACGAAAGAAAAGTATTTTATTTATAAAATTAGAACTCACTCAGCAACGCTGACTTTTATGTAATTTCCAGTTGGCAGGTAACGTTGCTGAGGATGGCACGGGGCAGCTACTTGGCATTTTTGGATGGCATCCGTTGTTTGAATTATAATGTTTTTGTGATGTAATGCAACGAGTGATATTTTGTAACATTAACTGCAATGTATTATTTTGCAAAAGCAATTATAATGAAATGGTTTGTTTAAAAGAATTCCGCTGCAATATTTTGGTAAAATTAATGTATGTTTTATGCTTTGTGTGCAATGATTGACTAGCTGTAAGCGTTTCGGAAACGGGGCCTTACACCAAACACTTAGAACATACTAAACATCATACACATCTTAGAAAAACATCTAAAATCATATACGAAAAATACCCAGCCGCACATCATGTTAAAATTCATTGTTTGGTTAGAAAAGCCTTCTGCCCAGTGTGCATAATAGCCCCAAACACTTAGTAAATCAGTAAAAGAGGGGATCTAGAACTCACCTTGAATAGCTTTCGAGTAAAACACCTCAAACCCGAGAGCTCACTTTAAGTTCTAGCACCTAAAAGCCACGAAAATGAGCACTAATCACCAGAATCTCGGTCCAGAAGCTCGAACCCAACAGAAAACAGGGAAGAAACACTTGAAAACTTTACCTTTCTTGAGGATCTTCTACTTTCTCAGTAAAAACCGATTGAGGGCTTCTCTCACTCTCTAGAACCGAAGGTTGCAGTAGAGATAAGAGGTTATGGGCGGCCACACCTCTTTTAAACCCCACTATGCGCAAGTTTGGCTCTTGCAAGCTTTTAACCCCTTGCTTTTGAAATAGCTTCCTGATTGCTCCCTTACTTTTCTTTTTCTGAAATTTCTGGGTGTTACACTTTGTTGGTATTGAACTCACTGTTTTAAATTACTGCCTCAGTGGGTTACTCATACTCATTTGATGGCCTTGAATCAAAGTTGATAACTTGTCTTATAGTATTAAATGATATCACCATCTCCTTTCTTCCTACCCTCCTCGTGAATATGGTCGTGTATGGACGGTTGTCACCATCTTCCTTTTCCAATGTAGCCAGCCATTCCAAAATTATTTTACTTGTGATTTTCGTATAATGGCCTTCGTCATGAAACCTTACGCCGCTTCCCGTCCTAGCCTCCAACACTTTTTCACAAGCCCCAAAGTCTCAAAATCTTCTAACAACGCAGCCTGTTCACAGACAACGATGTTATACATGTTTTTAACCCCTTTCTTGAATTTCCCATATAAAGTTCTTGTTACCACCACTGGTCATGTTAAGATCGCTTTTTAGATGGGGTGAAGTTTGGTTTTGGTCCCCTACCTTGATCAGTAGGGGTCATGTCATCATCTCGTAGTTCACCTTGATTTTGCTTCTTTTTATTTTTTTAGAAGATTTTGAAGACTTAGGTTGCTTACCCTTGGATTTGCTTATGAAAATATTCATATTTCCTGCAAAAATCACACAAACCTCGTACCACCTTAAGATTACTAGTATAAGGACAACTTTTTATATCTATGTATTAGATTTACTAACTTATATAATGGTTTTACAACATAAAGGTTGTGACTTTAGCATTAATTTCCATGAGTGAGACACCATATTGATTTGATTTATTGAAATTTTCCCTGCTTAGGTAGTTTTTAACTTGTCTACCAATCTGTTCGTATGAGGTTCTAAATACATAGATGTGAAGGTTGTTCCAACATTATAAAAATCTCAACTTTGCATCCCAATTCTATGCTCATCAAGGAATGTAGGCATCTACTACTTGCACACATGATAATAAGATGTTCTATGCTTATTTTCATACCCATACATAGAGATACAAGTGTAATGCGCATAGAAGCAATGAAATTCTATTTTATTTAAATTTGATGACCGTAACACATATCTGGATAGTGTTAAGCATGTGAAAGATGCAAACTTGATTTTAGTTACAAAGATCCCAAAATCCCTTGAATGTGACCTTGTTAAATCTCACGAATGGTCGGGTTTTCCACGAATCCCTTTCAAATACGAGTTTCTCTCGAAAAATTTTCAAGATAGACACCAAATTTGTAAGATTCAGTTGAGATTTGAGAGAGTTATGGGTGTGCAAGGTTAGGGTTTGTGAATGAGGAAAATGGTTTTTGAGATGTAAATGATGAAAGTAGGAAAATACAAGAGAAAGTAGTGTTTAATTCGTGGCTGTGTTGATATAAGGTGATTGTGTGGTTTAAAATTGGTCATGAACTTAATATTTTTGGGTTAGCTGTAGGATGGCGTATGATACGCCATCCCCAGGATATCATACGTTAGTGGGCCTATAGGAGGCGTCCTGGGCAGCGTATTAGGAAACAACTCCACTAACTTTTAGCAGAGTGGCGTGTGATACGCCCACCAGTGTATCATACAGCGATATGTGTCAATGTTTGCCTTTTTGTTTAATTTTTGAAATTTACTTATTTGCTACCTCCCGAGCAACCGTGCTTCACCTCGAAGCACATAATTGAACTTAAAATATACTTGGGATGTCACCAACACGTCCCCACACTTAGTTTGCATAAATAAGAAATAAATTGGTTATGAAAAGACAATGGAATCAATGTAAACAAAATAAAATCCTAACTCGGTTTCGTAGGAATCTGGTTTCATTTAGCCTATGCAACAAGCCTTTTGTAAGGAATACACTTAAAGGCTGATGCAACCAAGATCAACCAAAGAGCTCTTAGCATGCACATGTGAAGTACAAGGAAGTTACTTCAGAAGATTTGATATAAATCAGTGAATTATGCTAAGTATCAAATCTTCCGAAACCAAAATACCACTTTCCGCTGCCACTTCTGAGGACTCACCAACTTATATGAGTTGGTGAAAAGTCCAAGCTTTTGTCAACTGTAGATTAATGTCTTTGGTCTGTTACTTATCAACTATATACTTCTATCCTTTTTGTAATATATTAGGATGTGAGCTATGGCATGTCATAGTCACTAGTCAAAAGGCAATTTGCCTTTTGACTCTACATTGATCTTGTAGTCTAGATTAGTGTTTCCAACTGGCCTTTAAAGTATGGCTGGCTGTAGGATGTAGTATAAAGTAACTCAAGTACTTGTAACTTCTAATTAAGCTTTATAACACTTGTAACAACATGAGAGAAATATACATCATTATTGAAAACCATATTTGAGTGTTCTTGTTTATTGTTCTTATTACTTTTGTTTATTTTTTTATCATAACCGGTTCCCAAAAGTTTAGCAATTGGTATCAGAGCATTTCAAGCTCTTTATTGTAAGATCTCAGCATCTTAGATCATTTCAATTTCATAAAACACTTATCAACTCAAACGACAGCTCTTTTTAAGGCTGATATGGAAACCGATACAATGATAAAGTCTCCACTAACCACTCCTAATGACTTTGATACTAGGTGCCAACGTATGGAAGGGTTCATTATATCTTAAGACAGCAGGATGTGGAGATCTGTTGTTAAAGGACCTCATATCCCAAGCACCTCTTCAGCCACTGCTGGAGGTGGTATGATACCAAAGAAAATGACTGACTACTCTGAAGAAGACCGAAAGAAAATAGATGTAGACCTGAAAGCCATGACCACTCTTCAAACTACTCTTCCTAACTCCATATACAGAGGCTTCAAGAAGTGCAAAACCACTAAGCAACTTTGGGATGCACTAAAGCTCATGTATGAGGGGTCTGAGGAAGCCAAGGAAAACAAGAAAGACATAATGAAGCAACAGTTTGAAAACTTCACCTACAAGATAGGTGAAACCATGACTCAACAATACTTTAGGTATGTTGAGATTATGGATACTCTAATGGATGTAGGAGTAAAACTTGAGAATAGGGATATAGTAAGAAAGTTCATATTCTCTCTTCCTAGACAATCGACCCATTACTAGATGGAGATGAACTTGCAAAATCAATCAAGCATCTCTTTCAATAATAAGCAGAGTTTAACCCTATATGTGGTTGAAAAAAATACCATAGAACCACAGCATCATCTCATATGCTTCCCTAAAAACTCATAAAACAGTTCTTTCATCACCTTCTCTGAGACAAGGGAGAGCCACATCCAAGAAAGCCCACTCCAAGAGACAAGCTCTGCTCAAGCCTTTGTGTCTACTAATGAAAGTTATAGCAACTTTCTCTTCACTCTTAAAGACTTGGAATACATCCATCCAGATGATTTGGAGTACATGGAGATAGTCTAACAGATGGCTCTTCTCACTCACGGGGCCAAGAAGTTCTATAAAAGGACAGGAAGAAAGTTTCCCAGCAATGTGGCCAGTGGAAAATTTGGCTTGGATAAAAGCAACGTGAAGTGTTGCAAGTGTAACCAAATGGGACACTTTGCTAGAGAATGCAAGGCACCAAGCACAAATGGTGGTCAAGCACAATCCAGACCAAACTACACCAAAGCAGCACTAAGAACTGAGAAGCCAAGTCAACCAGAACAACATGCTGCCATTGCTGTTGAAGAAGGAGGCTTTTACTGGAGCTTTCAGGTAGAATATGCTTCTCCAAACCAAGCACTGATGGCTAATCATGAAGAAGCCAAGGTATTAGAACATCTTTGTACTCCTGAATGCATCACTAAAGGTAACATGTGCAAGTCCTACAACTTGGAAGTGAGATATGACCTTGAGTACCTAAACATCTTAAAAGTTGATTTCAAAAGAGCTGAAAATGATTATAAACTTAAAATAGAAGATTTAGAGAAAACCATTAATTACTGACTCAAATAAAGGATCTCATTACCAAGTTAAGTGATTGCCAAGCTGAGCTTATGATAAGCAAAGCTAATGTAGAAAAATGTGTTTTTGAAGAGGAAACCTTAAAGAACATAATATCTTCTTCCATGCATGCAAAGATTTTTTTGTCAGAACAGGAAAGGATTGGATTCAAGTGAGATAGCTCCTCCACACACATTGTTATCTGTAAGACCTCCTAGGCGTGGAACTTGTCAAGATGAGCTGCCCTCCATAAATCCCATTCAAGAAGAGGATGAAGATAAGGAGGAGATAGTGAAGGATGAACCTGAGGTGAATGACAAGGTTTATCCTAAGAAGGGACACTATTCTTCTGGAGAGAAGAAAGAACCAAGGATGACCAAGTCTACATGGAAGAACTTGATCAGGGCAGCTAAAAGAAAGTCAAAGAAAGCCTAAGAGATCAAGGCCACTTTCAACTCCAATCAAAAGCAAGTTTTTATTAATGCTGGATTTGAATTGGTAAAGATTGAAGACTCTACTATCGACTCTAGTATCAGGACTTCTAGTTCATGACCAAATCATTCTGGTCAGGAGAAGAAGGCTGATAAAATGTGCACTACTTTCGCATAGCTTGAACAATCCAGTTCCAAGAGCAAGCCTCATCTCAAGAAGCCTGCTGCATCATCTGAGAAGGTGAAGAAGGAAGTGGAAAGTGATCAAACTCAGCCTCCCACTCAAAAGAAGACTCTCAGAAGCATTCCAACTGAATGCATCATGTGTGGTAGTACTTCTCACTTTGCCAAGAATTGAATCATGCAATGGATACCAAAGCTTTTGAAAGTCCAGTCTCCAAAACTTCCGAAGTCATCAAAACTTTCGAAGTATTAAAGGCCATGTCTAGTTTTCCAAAGATGGTGTAAAGATGAAGGAAGGCCATGTGAGTGAAAATTCTTCATCAACAACAGCTACTGATCCTCAAAACTTGCATATAGGATCAATTATTGTTGCATTGTCTTCTGTTCACTTTGACAAGCCCAAGATCAATAAGACTTGGGTTTCCAAATGCAACTAACCATCTCTTTATGTGCAAGAACTGCTATAGACCAAAGGGAATGTATGGATCATTGATAGTGGCTGTTTAAGGCACATGACAAGCAATGGCTCTTTGCTTCAAACAATGAGAAAATTAATGGAGGTCCAGTTTCTTTTAGAGGAGAATCAGGTGGTTACATTACAGGAAGGGGTAGGGTCATAAATGGTAGCACTGAGAAGGTAAACTTTATCAAGGAGCTTGGGTACAATCTTTTGAGTGTATCCCAATTTTATGATCAGAGACACAACATCTTCTTTACTGAGCATGAGTGCATTGTTCTCAAGCCCGGGGTGGTCATTACTCAAGAGCATATCCTGCTTAGAGCTCCCAGGAAAAGGAACATGTACAAGATGGATTTGTTGGAAACATCCCCTTCAAGAGAAGTTTCTTGATTTCTATCTGGAGCCATTAGTGATGAGTCTTTCCTCTTCCATAAAAGAATGTGCCATGTAAACTTTAAGAATATAAATAAATTAATTAAGAATGATTTGTTAACTGGAATGCCAAAGAAAGAATCTATAAGTGATGACCACTGTGTGGCATGCCTGAAAAGGAAGCAACACAAGGTGTCTCACAAGCCAAAGGAAATGAACTTCATCACTAATCCCCTACACTTATTACATATGGATCTCTTTAGCCCCATTGGTGTAATGAGTCTAGGAAGGGCCTCTTATTGTTTGGTGATCACAGATGACTTCACAAGATAGACTTTGTTCTTCTTCTTTAGAACTAAGTATGAGACTTTTAAAATATTGAAGAGCTTCATTCTGAAAATTGAGAATCAATATGATCATAAGGACAAGATTATAAGATGTGATCAAGGAACTGAATTCAAGAACCAAATCCTTGATGCATTTTGTGATGAAAAGGGTATTACAATACAATATAGTGCTCCCAGGACTGCTTAGCAAAATGGTATTGCTGAAAGTAGAAACATGACACTTATTGAAGCTGCAAGAACCATGTTATCTGACTCTAAACTGCCCATCACCTTTTGGGCAGAGACAGTCAACACTGCCTGCTATGTGCAGAATAGAGTTTTAGTAGTCAAGACTAATGGTAAGTCTCCTTATGAACTATGTCACAAAAGGAGAACTTTCATTGGTTTCCTTAGATCATTTGTATTTCCATGCACCATCTTGAATACTAAGGATCAAATAGCCTAATTTGCTGAGAAATCAGATGATGGACACTTTATTGGATACTCTTTCCTAAGCTAAGTGTTATAGAGTATACAATCTCAGAACTAGAGTAGTTGAGGAGTCAGCCCAGGTGACCTTCAATGAGCACGCACCCAGTGTGAAAGGCTTTGGTCCTTCTTGGCTGTCTGATCTTGATTTAGTTACAAACTGTTTTAACAAGTCTTGTGAAGATCTTTCAAGATCTACAGGTACCTCATCAATAGGAGATTTTGATACAAGATGTGAGCTTAGAAGACCAAGTGTTCAAACTACTTAAGCTCCAGTGGTAACTAGCCCTGCAGTTGGAAATCCTGTCAACACAACCATGACAAAATTTTCAGCTGATACATCTGAGGTGCCTATACATTCCAGCATTGAGGCTTAGAAGTCAAATGAAGGAATTTTCAATGTAGGAGGAGATGGAGGTGGTGATAGTGATCAAGAATTTCTTGATGTTGATAATGACTCCATAGAAGACAACATCAATGATGTAACACACTCATTGGATGTAGTTACTCTTGATAAGTGTGTTGATGTGGTGGATGATTCTCAAGCACCAGATCTAAATTTCACAAACTTAGATCTACCCAACCAACATGTTATGATTCCTCAACTAAGAATCCACAAGTCACATCCCACCATAAACATCATTAGAGATATTGAGACTAGGGTGAGAACAAGAGGGCAAACCCATGACAAAAATGTTTGTCTACACTCTTGTTTCTTGTCTCAGATAGAGCCTAAGAAGATTGATTAGGCTTTGAAGGATAGAAGTTGGGTTGAAGCAATGCAGGAGCTGCTTCAATTCAAAAGACAAAAGGTTTGGAATCTATGTCGTCTTCCTCAAGGGAAGACTGCCATAAGTACCAAGTTGGTATTTAGGAACAAGAAGGATGACAGAGGACTTGTCATCAAGAACAAGGCAAGATTAGTTGTTTAAGGGTACACACAAGAAGAAGGGATTGACTACACAAAAGTTTTTGATCCTGTAGCAAGACTAGAAGCTGTTAGGATATTCCTGACTTTTGCTTCATTCAGGGATTTCAAGGTCTACCAACTTGATGTCAAGTGTACCTCCTTATATGGGGTGATTGATGAGGAGGTGTATGTCAAACAACCACCTAGCTTGGCAGATGTAGATCATCCTGATTATGTCTGTAAGCTTGACAAAGCTCTTTATGGACTATATCAGGCTCCGAGGGAGTGGTATGAGACACTATCATAGTATCTCTATCAGCATGGATAAAAGAAAGGTACTATTGATAGGACACACTTTATCAAAGGAACAAGAAATGACTTGATGCTGGTTAAAGTTTATGTAGATGACATTATTTTTAGGTCAACTAATCCAAAGCTTTGCAAAGACTATGAGAAGCTGATGAAGAATATATTTTAAATTAGTGCCACAGGGGAACTCAATTTCTTTCTAGGAATTCAAGTGAAGCAAGTTGACAATGCCATCTTTATAAATCAGTCAAAGTATGTGCAAGACATACTTACCAGATTTCATATGACTGAGTGCAAGGTTACTAAAACACCCATAGCTATAAACCACTCTCTAGGACTAGATGTTGAGGTAGAGTGTGTTGATGAACATCTATACAAGGCTATGATTGGGTCTCTTATGTACCTCACAGCCAACATGCCTGATATCATGTTTGCTACATGTATTTGTGCAAGATATCAAGCCAACCTCAAGATGTCACACCTGGTTACTATTAAGAGAATTCTGAGATATCTTAAATGTGCTCCCAAACTGGGCCTTTGGTATCCAAAGAATTCAGAATTCAATTTATATGCATATAAAAATGGTGACTATGGTGGTTGCTATATTACTTTAAAGTCTACAATTAGGGGATGTCAATTTCTTGGTGGAAGGATAGTCTAATGGCAATGCAAGAAACAATCTCGTGTATCTATATCAACTGCTGAAGCTGAATACATTGCTGCTGCAAGCTACTATGCTCAAGTCCTTCGGATTCAGAATCAGATGCTAGACTATGGATTCAACTTCAAGGAGACCCCCATCTATATAGACAACAACAGTGCTATCTCTATCATGGAGAATCCTGTACCACACTTAATGACAAAGCACATCAATATCAGGTATCATCTGACTAGAGATAATTTTGAAAAGGGATTGATAAAACTAGTCAAAGTTAACACAAATGAACAATATACTGATCTGTTTACTAAAGATTTTGATGAACAGAGATTTAAATATCTTGTATTAGCTATTAGGATGATTAACTTTGTGTAGTTTTTCTTAAACTAAACATAATATTATTTTTAATAATATGTGTCTTAAGATGTCTATATCATCACCATATAAGCCGACTTTACTTTGGAAGAAACTTTTTAAAATGATATTCCTTAGCATTTTGAGAATTTCAGATATGTTTTCCGTCGGAAGACATCAAGTTGTCTTCGGAAGAAAATTATGTCTTCAAAACAAATAACTACTTCTGAGAAATTAACCTTCGGAATAAATTTTGATATATCTTCCGAAGCTCATATTTGTCACTAAGTACTTATATGAATTGAAGGACTATTTTCTTCCGAAAGCAATTAAGTCTCGGAAGCTTTATTCTGTCATTGAATAAAATTTATGATACATGATATCTTCTGAAGCAAAATTTATATAGGTAGTAAAAATACACTAAGAATTTCTCTTTGGAACAAAATTCCTGGAAAACTAATGAATATCTTCTAAAGCCAAATTGGCTTCGGAAGTTTTGGAAACATCCCAACAAAATTTCCTTCAGAAGATTTTTGACTTCAAAGAAAACTACCTTTTTGGGCACTTTTTCAAAGGTGGGACTGACATCCAGATTTTAAAGTTTATCCATTTGCATTAACTTTGTCTTAAATTCATATCATATAAATATATTCATACAACGGTTCCCTCTCTTTCACTTTCTCCTTTATCTACAAAGATTCAAACCCAAAATTCACCCACAAACCGACTTTGTTCTTACCTTTCTTCTCCTCAAAGCTACTCAAAATGGACAAGCCAGATCCCCGAAACCAACCAGATTTCTCCATGTAGTTACATAGGCAACGTAATCAAGTTGCTCTGTTATCATCTGAGAAAGATCTTGGTTTCATAGATGTTTGCCGCTTCTTGTCTCTAACCAATTGCCTCATCGCCCTCACAATAGACCCTCCATTATACGAAGATCAACTTTTGGAGTTCTGGAGGACCTTCCAAGAGGTCATCTTGGACAATGTGAAGGCACTATATGCCACATTGCAGGGGAGGATAGTATTTATCACTCCAGCCACCATCAACTCTAATCTAAGGCTGGATGATGAAGAGGGTGACTTGTCCTTCCCTAAGTCAGATGTGAACAACTCATTCTGGTAGATGGGATATGAAGGGGACTACTTCGTAAGAACCTTTAGAACGGGTAAGGTCTCTTCCAAATGGAAATACCTCCTCCATGTGGTTATCCACTCTTTTTCAAACAAAAATGGAGGTTGGGACCAAATTCCAAAATACCTTTCCTACATAGTCCATGGAATGGTACAAGGGGTCAAGTTCTGGTACTTATAATTTGTTCATACAAACTTACTTGCCAACTTGGACTCCTTAGAATATTATATGTTCCCTAGATATGTTCAATACATTCTTACCTGTGAACTGGGCTCACAGTTTAGGGGAACAGGTAATATTCTTAAACTGGGACAGATGAAGTATGATATCTTCAAAACAATAAGAAAGCCAAATGTTGGCTTCTTAGGGGTAGAAACATCCCTGGTCCCAAAAATGTTAGAGCTCATTGCTCAATGTGACAACTTGGCAGCACCAGCCAATATTGAACCCACACCTTCTGTATCTGCACCACCCTCACAGCCATAAATCACCTTTACCTATCAAAGAAAATCCAAACAAACCCTTCTTAGTCTACTCAGGTTGAGTAGGTCCCCAAATCACCAACCATGCAGAAAGAAGTGGACACTGGAGCTCCTACTTCTCTTAAGGAGCAGACCACTCCCCTTATTTCTATGATCAATGTTGAGGTTTCTCATGCTCAGCCTGATGAGCTCACAACCACAGCCTTAAGACATCACTCAGAGTCTCAAAACTCTAGTGATCAACCTTCAGGGGAAAGTTACCATCCCAGCCGCTTGACCTTAACATACCAATACCAAACCTTAAATTCTATGATGATGAAGATATAGGATTCAGTGAGTACCATGAATCTCTCTTCTCAACCCCAGCTCAAGGAGAGATGAGCGCTCCTGCATCACTTATATCTATCCACTCATAATTAAGGTGGACCTTCTTGAACTTGTTCAGGAGGCCCATATGGAAGAGGCTCTTACTTTTGTAAGTGATTACATCATTAAGACCTCAACCATGGCAACCCAACCTATTGACACTTCTTTTAAAGTTGTCAGTGTGCAAGGGAAATCCAGCAGCCAAGAAACACAAGCTGGTGATGAAGAAAAAGACCTTTGTTCTATTCTCTCATCCCCCCATGATTCTTCTGGTGAAGATGAGGGGAGTTTGCAATTAAAGGTGCAGAAACTATCCAAACTTTTTACTTATTTAGTTTCAAAGGTTAATCACCTAGAATCTAAGGTGACTACCTTACAAAGAAGGGTCAATGAACAGCAACTTTAGATCACCGATCTCAAGGGCAAGTTAGCTAAAAGGCCAATCCAGAGGACTCAATTAGGCCGACAAGAACCTGTGGATGTGGTGGACCTAACTCTTAGCTCCCTGTGTAAGAGGGTGATGCTACCAAAAAGTTAGAGAAACTCTTGCTTACAATCACAAAACCCGGGAGTTCCTCTCAGAGTATGGACATGAAGGACTCATTACCCTTAATTGTAATTATTCATACTTAACAACCTCCTCAGGTCCATAATGATGTGGACTCACTCATTCAAACCTTGTTTAAGGAAGGTATACTAAGGGCTATGCATATTCCATCTCACCCTGCTGAGAATCCAATAGTAGCATAGAGGTATGATGCTGAAAGGAGAGCCCCAGTAATCTCTAGATCTCAGGGGCAACAAGAGATCTTCAACTTCTACAACCTGAGATACTATGAGAGTACCTATCTAGTTGACTTCCTACTTGCCAACCCAAGTCAAAACAAGCAAGCTGCAGGTTAGCTAATAGGATTCAACAAAGGGTGCTTGAAGAGTTAAAGGTAAGAACCAGAATATATACACATAGTCTAGCAGGCAAGACTGTTGGTCAACCGGATGCTAAGGTAGACCCTAAGATTAGCTTTGAAGGGGAAACCTTGGCTGAAAACCCTATAGTTTAGCCTGTGAGCCTTGAGACAGGAGCTGCTTCAGAACCCATTTCCCTTAGTGAGGCACCAACTGGTGAAGGTGTTTCACAGCCTCTCTCTTACCAGAGCTCAAGTGCAGCACCAAACAATAAAGGCCAAAGCTCTCTCCACCCTGAGTCACACTGGTATACGAGTGAAAAAAGGAAAAGGAAGATGACTCCTGAGAAGATTGAGGAGCAGAAGAGAAAGAGAAAAGGAAGGCAAGAGGAGAGAGTTCAAGTAGGACCCATGGCTTCATGGAAGCTGCAATCAAGGTTGCCCTCAGGCTAAGCACTAAAGATGATGAGTTAAGGGTAGCCAGGTTGAACTATTTGGGGTCCAAGAACTACAACATTGATGAACTCATCTCTCTTCCCTTGGAGAAACTAAATGAACTAGCTGACATGGAAGTGTCAACGGAGAGGAATGAAGCTGAGATAGTAGAACTGCTTCTCAAGATCAAAGAAGAAAGAAAGAGAAAGAGAATCTAAAAAGCTCCTACCCTCTCCCTAGTTCAGGAAAGTCTTGAGACAGAGACTATGGCTACTGAGCAACAAATTCAGGTAGGTATGGAACAAGACAAACAAAACATGATCACCTACCTTAGTGCCATATGTCTGTATAAGGCAGCAAACCTTCTTCCATTACCGTATGACTATATCGAATTTGAATACCTCAAGCAGCTAGAGCAAGTGCAAAAAGAGCAAAAAAAATCAAAGAGGAAGATAAGGGAAGAGGCTGCAAAGTCCAGAGCCACCATCAGAGCAAACTTGAAGGAATCTTCTAATAGACAGAAGATGGTGAGCTTCTTGAAGTTGTATGGATTCTCTGGAAGGAGACTTGGCCTAATTTCTCTATCCATCATGGATGAGCACATTAGAGTGATCAAGAAGAAGATCAAAATGGGTGAGCTAGTTGACTTGCATTCTCCACCAAGTCAGGCTGCACCTGAAGCAGAGGTCAAGGTTAAACCGTAGGAGACAACACGACCTGGATCTAGTGATGTATCACAGTCAGCTTCATCTTTTGATCTATAGAAGAGTCATGATCCTTCTCTTTTTGAACCTATGAGGACGAGGACAATCTGGTGCTGCAGGCCAGTCTCCTCAGTTAAAGTACAACAAAAGGAAAAGGATCGCCTTAAGAAGGGACAAGATAAAAAAGAAGAAGAAAAAGTCCAAGCCATCCACCTCTGCACCTCAGGATGGGTCAGAACATCCTGAGGGTGCTCAAAAGAGGCTGCTCATCCAAGTCCTATTCAAGTAGAGCCTCTTGCTGCTGAGAGACCTGTTGTGTCTTGGATGTCTGCCACCAATCCAAATAGATGGTATGTCACTAGAGATCAAGTTGTTCAAGACCTGTACTTCTTGAAAAACATACTTGACCTCCCTCTTCATGATATTTATGACATGAGGAGATACTTTGAGAGTCTGAGGAATCCTGACCAACTAATAATAAAGGGAATGGTTTTGATTCTGATGAGGACTGTCAATAGATGAAGATCAAGACTCAAAGGTCTTTTCAGTTTTGGTAGCATCATCCTAGGGGGAGTTTGTAAGGAATACACTTAAAAGCTAATCCAACCAAGATCAACCAAAGAGCTCTCAACATGAACATGTGAAGTACAAGGGAGTTACTTCAAAAGATTTGATATAACTCAGTGAATTATGCTAAGTATCAAATCTTTCGAAACCAGAAGACCGTATCTTCTGAAGCGAAAGATGAAGTCTTCCAAAGCTTCAAGGACAAAGTCTTCCGAAGCCAAAGACTGATTTCTTCCGAAGACAGAGAAGACACGCTTACTCTTAATCATCTTTTGACAAAAGCTGAACAACTTCCGCTATCACTTCTGAACACTTACCAACTTATATGAGTTGTTGAAAAGTCCATGCTTTTGTCAACAGAAGATAAAAGTCTTTTGTCCGTAGCTTTCCAACTATGTACTTCTATCCTTTTTGTAATATATAAGGATGCGAGATATGGCATGTCTTAGTCACTAGTAAGAAGGAAATCTGCTTTTTGACTCTACATTGATCTTGTTGTCTACATTAGTATTTCCAGCTGACCTTTAAAGTATGGCCGGCTATAGGATGTAGTATAAAGTATCTCAAATACTTGTATCTTCTGATTAAGCTTTTTAACACTTGTAAGAACATGAGAGCAATATGCATCATTCTTGAAAACCATATTAAGTGGTCTTGTGTATTGTTCTTATTACTTATGTTTATTGTTTCATCATAATCGGTTCCCTATTTGATCTGCTAAGTGTTCTAAACCTCTCAACCTTGTGAAACTGTTGCACTGACCACCATTCATCGGCCCTGCACCTTTGAACTCCATGGTAGAGCTGAGTGGACAAGGTATAGTCTCGTGAGGGTTTCTAGTGAATACACCCATAAAGTTTAAAGTCCTTAGCTGGACTTGTTACCTGACATGGTTATGGTGGGTAAGGCCCTGTTCCAGGAAACCTCACAGTTGGATTTGGACATTAGAAACACAAGTTCTCGAACATCAAAATTTCATTAATATACGCAGCGGAACATACAAAATTTCCATTGTTTAATCATTTACATCAAAAGATCACTTTAGCAATCTATCTAAAGTTCTATGCCAGGATGCTAGTCTCGATCATGTGCCAGGTAGCTTCTCCATCCATGCCAAGCTCACCCCAGAATGTATAGCATACCTGTCAATCTAATATGTATACAAAAGTTAGCGACGCTGAGTGAGCTCTAGGTTTACTTTAATGAAACTTTATCATGAACATACGCTTTATCAAACTTTAACATCGTATAAACTTTAACTATATTCATCATCTTAATCGAATTCGTTTGATAACTATACTTTAGCTTTTACTTTATCATCACGTTATCCATACTTTATCTTTACTATATCTGTACTTTAGGTTTATTCGTTTACTTTATCTTTGAACTTAGCACAAAGCTTAGCTCCTTTATCAGGTGAGAACACAACAAATGCCATTCTCCTTTAGCAGGCAGGCATACCCAAAGTATAGCCCCTATGTGAGAATGTAACAAATACCATCCTCCTTTAGTAGTTGAGTACATCGATGTGTAGCTCCTATATGATAATGGACCAATCATAACTTTTTTAGCAGTTGAGCACACCAATGTATAGCATCTATGTGAGAATGCACCAAGCATAACTCCTTTAGAGGTTAAGCACACTGATGTGTAGCTCCTATGTGAGAATGCACCAAGCATAACTCCTTTAGCGGTTGAGCACATCGATGTGTAGCTCCTATGTGAGAATGCACCAAGCATAACTCCTTTAGCGGTTGAGCACACCGATGTGTTGCTCCTCTATGAGAATGCAACGAATGCAATTCTCCTTTAGCAGTGCTAGCAAGACTTCTTTAGCGCGATTTAACATTTTCACAGTTGTGCTTTATGGGGTAACTGTTCTTGAATAATTATTCAAGTTCTTTAACGTTTCACATATGACTTTACCATCGTTCTTTGACCTTTAACTATAATGATATATATATATATATATATATATATATATATATATATATATATATATATATATATATATATATATATATACGGGTATTATTTCTTTAGCATTAAGTTCATCATTAAACCATCATTAACACACGTTATACGGGGTAACATAACACGTAACAATCTAAGGTTTCATGCGAGAACATCAACATTCGTGCGACAACTCAACTTTCACCCAAGAACATCATCAGTCGCGTGAGTACTTTTGAAAAGTAACCGTTTGCTGTGAAAACCTACTATTTGCGCGAGAATTTGCTCCCCTCTCGATAACTTTTTTGCTGCACAAAACTTTATCCATAAGTTATCGCTTCATTAACCACTTTAACGCCCCAAAACTTGGTATAACAGTCTATATCATCATACTATATCAAAACATTCATTAAGGTATGCATATTAGCCCCAAACATGGAAAAAAACACATAAAAGAGGAGTCTAGAACTCACCTTATAATATCTTTGCACACAAAAAACACTTAAACCGAGAGTGTTTCAAGTAGAAGAAACATAATTATGTGCAATATCATTACATATGGTTCATACGTGCATAAATACATCGAATATCGACGAATACATACCTTAGATACCACCTTGCACTGATTTCTCTCTTCTCAAGCACAACAGCAGGACTTTTTGCATGAAGTGGAGAAGATTAGGTGTCTGGGCCTATTTATAGTGTCTCTCTCTCCTCGAAGCTGTTCTCGCACGAGAGCCTCTGTTCGTGCGAAAACTGCCTCCCATGCGAGAGCATTATCACTCGCGCGAGAACTTCACCTTCATTCAAAAATTCGGGGAGTTACAAGTCCACCCCCCTTATTTGGGTTTCGTCCTGGAAACCTGCTAATCACTAAACAACTCAGGGTAATACTGTCTCATCTCATCTTTGGATTCCCAAGTGGACTCCAACCCCTTTCTATGCTTCCATTGTACTCGGACGAGTGGAACTACTTTATTCCTTAATCGTTTCTCCTTCTTGTCTATTATTGCTATGGGCTGTTCCATGTAGTTTAGTCTGTCATTAATATTCACATCTTTCAGTGGAACATGAGTAACTTCATCTACTAGACACTTACACAGATGTGATACGTGGAAGGTAGGATGAATTCCACTCAACTCATCTGGTAGTTCTAGTCTATATGCCACTTCCCCCACACAGGCTACTATCTTGAAAGGCCCAATAAATCAAGGGCATAACTCTCTACTCTTTCTGAATCAAATGATTCCTCTCCAAGGTGACACCTTTAGCATCACTCTATCACTGACGTTAAACTCAATCGGTCTTCGACGTATGTCGGCATAGGATTTCTGCCTATCTTTAGTAGCTTTATTATAGGGTTTAATTCTTCCTAAATTCTCATTGGCCGTCTTGATAACCTCAATACTCCCCAACTCCTTCTATCCGATCTCCCCCCAACATATAGGGGTTCTAGAATTCCGGCCATAGAGTATTTCATACGGGGGCATACCAATATAGGCGTGGTAGCTATTATTGTATGAGAACTCTTCCAACGGTAGGTGACTATCCTAGCTCCCACCAAAGTCTATAATACATGGTCGAAGAATGTCCTCTAAGGTTTGGATAGTCCTTTAGGATTGGCCATCCGTCTGTGGGTGGTATGCTGTACTGATGTGCAGTCTGGTTCCCATCACATCATTGAACTTCTTCCAAAATTTGGATGTAAACCGAGTATCTATGTCAGAGACAATCGATATCGGCACACCATGACGGGCAACTATCTCAGTGATGAATAATTTGGCTAGCCATTTCGAGTTATACGTCTCTCGAATGGGTAGAAAGAGAGCATTTTTTGTCAGTCTGTCCACTATGACCCATATGGCATCATAACCTTTAGCTGTATGAGGTAGCATATTTATGAAATCTAGAGTAATATGCTCCAACTTCCATCCAGGGATTTCCAAGGGTTGGATTTTCCCGTATGGATTCTAATGCTCAGCCTTAACCTGAAGAAAGGTCAAGCACCTTTCTACATACCTTGCTACGTCGGGTTTCATTCCCGGCCAACAAAATATTCCTCTTCAGGTCTTGGTACATTTTGTTGGTTCCTGGATGAATGGAGTAGCGAGTCTTGTGGGCTTCGTCTGACACTTTCTCTCGCAGACCTCCATGACTAGGAATCCACAAACGCCCAAATATAGTTTTGAGACCATTGATGTTTTCTTCCAGACTTGCGACCAGCCCTTTCATCCTCTCCTCATTAACGTGTTCGGGTTCCAGAGCTTCTTATTGAGCCTCACAGATTTTATTTACCCCATCTGGAGTCACAATCAACTAGTAAGATCTCACCCGAATTGGTTCACGGTTTTCTTTACGGCTTAAGGCGTCAGCTACCACATTAGCTTTACCCGGGTGATAATGAATCTCATAGTCGTAGTCTTTTATGAGCTCCAACCATCGTCTCTGTCTTATAATAAGATCCTTTTTCTCAAAGAAATACTTTAAGCTTTTGTGGTCCGTAAAAATCATACATTTGACACCATATAAGTAGTGTCTCCATATTTTTAACGCGAATACCACAGCAGCCAGCTCTAGATCATGGGTAGGGTAGTTCACTTCATGAATCTTTAACTGTCGAGATGCGTACACTATGACTTTGCCACGCTGCATTAGCATGCACCCTAAACCTTGATAAGAAGCACAGGAATAGACAACCAAGTCTTCATTCCCTTTTGGTAGCGTTAACATTGGGTGTCAACCTTCTTTTTAATTCCACGAACGTATTCTCTTGACTCTCGCCCCATTCAAACTTCACATCCTTCCTCGTCAACTTGGTCAGCGGTGAGGCAATCTTGGAGAAGTCCTGATTGAACTTCTTGTAATAACCCACCAATCCGAGGAAGCTTCGGATTTTAGACGGCGTATTAAGCGAATACCACTTCATCACTGCCTCCACTTTAGCGTGATCAACCATGATTCCTTCTGGGTTAATCACATGACCCAGAAACTGCACCTCGCGTAACCAAAACATTTGGAGATTTTCGCATACAACTTCTCCCTTCTTAGAGTTTCCAGCACCTCACGGATGTGACAGGCGTGGTCTCCCTCATTCTTCGAGTAGATCAGGATAACGTCTATGAACACTATCATTGATTTGTTGAGCATCGGTTGACAAACCTTATTCAACAAGTCCATGAGTGCTGCAGGAGCATTGGATTGACCAAACGACATCACGAGGAATTCATAATGCCCATATCACGTCCGAAACTCATTCTTTGGGATATCATGCTCCTTAACATTTAGCTGGTGATAACCCAACCAGAGATCAATCCTCGAGAACCAACTTACACCTTGAAACTGGTCAAAAAGATCATCTATCCGAGGTAACGGGTATCTATTCTTTACCGTGAGCTTATTCAGCTCCCTTTAGTCGATACACATTCGCATGCTACCATCTTTCTTCTTTACGAACAGCACCGGAGCACCCCAAAAAGAAATGCTCAGTCTGATAAATCCTTTATCAAGAAGGTCCTGTAATTGGGCTAGCAACTCATTCAACTCTAACGGAGCCAGACGATACGACGCTTTAGCAACAGGCTGAGCTCCTGGCATGAGGTCTATCTGAAACTCTACTTCCCGATTGGGTGGTACCTCCGTCAAGTCCTCAGGGAACACATCCGGGAAGGCATACACCATGTGCATATCTATCAACTTTACAGTTTCAGCTTTAGCATCTTTAAAGTATGCAAAGAATGCTCCACACCCTCGTCTTATAAACTTTTATGCCTTTATCAAGGATATTATCTTTGGAACTTCGCAGATTTTATCACCATAAATCATAACTATGCTACCATCAGGCGCTTTCATTTGAATCATCTTCCTCTGGCAAACTATATTAGGCTCTAGGCGGCTAACCAGTCCATACCCAACACAATGTCAAATCCTCCTAGGGTCATAACAAACAGCCTAGCGGGGAATCTATTACCTTCCAATTCAATGCTACAATCCTCTAAGGCCCCAGTTATCTTAGTAGTCTTTCTAATTGCAGTTTCTACTTCAAACATATGATTTATTTCCCTGGCCTTAACATTCATCATATCACAGAAGGTAGAAGCTATGAAACTCTTACTTGCACCAGAATCGATAAGAATAGAAGCAAGTATGTTGTTAACCAGGAACATACCTGACACAACATCAGGTTCTACTCTGGCCTTGTTTCTTGACATCGTGAAAGCCCTAGCCTTGGCCCTTGGCTTGTCTCCAGCTTTCTTCTCTTTTTCAATCTTCTTTCCTTTAGCCGAGTCAACCACTTTTGCCTCTTTGTACTCTCGACTGTAGTGCCCCAACTTGCCACAATTGTAGCACTTTACCAGATTAGGGCAATCCTTGGAGAAATGCCCCGTCTTTCAGCATCTGAAACACAGGCTTGAACCGAGCCTGCATTCACCAGCATGCTTTCTCCCGTATTTTCGAAAATCACAAGACGACTCCACCTTCATCTTTTTGGCCCGAGCAGTAGACCTCTCATTTCTCTCTCGCTTCACATTCCCCGACCAACTTTTCTTCTTAACCTTCTCAACTGACTCATCAGCCGCCACATCGTCATACACTATGCCACTCAGCTCCACCAAAGACTCGAAGGTCTTTGGCCCGCTTGCCTTCACATATGTCCTGACATTCGAAGGCAAATCCTGCACATAACACTTCATCCTCCTCTCCTCGGTACATACCAGGTGAGGCACCAACCTGGCCATCTCGTTGAAGCGAGATGTGTACTGCCTGTGGGTCATACTTCCAGCTTTAATTCCAAAAAATTCCCTTTCCACCCTGTCGATCTCATTCTGAGGGTAGAACTTCCTCTTCACCATCTCCTTTAGGTCATTCTACTTAAAGTTCCTGAACTCATGAGGATCTTTAGTCTACTTGATGGTGTTCCACCAATGAATAGCTTCATCGACAAATGAGTGAGTTGCAAACTTCACAGCTTGGTCAGCCTTGCACTCACTAATCTCAATCACCGCCTCCATTTCAAACACCCACTAGAGAGTGGCAATAGCACCACCCTTTCCGTCCAGGGATGGAGGGTTGCATCCCTTGAAGATGCGGTACGAAGACCCTTTGGCTAAATCCCCATCAGTTTCATCCCCATCACCCTTCCCATCCTTCCCTAAGCCTTCTCCGGTACCTTCACTGTCTTTCTTGCTAGCTTTGTTCTTTCCATCTAACGTCCACTCCTTGGTTACCTCCTTCATGGCCTCAGTCATGATTGAAAGCATGATGTCTTAAAGGATCTTATGGACCTCTTTGGCGATAGCCTCCCTAACAACAGGCTCCAAGGTAATCCTCTCTTTAGAATGATAAGAGTTTTCCTTGCTAACAGTGTGAACATAGTCCATATGCAACTCCTTAGTGGTCTGCCTTTGGTTTCTGGTGACTAGTTGTCTACCCCTACCACCACGAGCACCTCCTCGAGTAGCTTTTCTTCCAGCCATAGCTTGCTATAAGATAAGAAAGGCTAACATTATTATTCTAGGTAATAGTTCAGATCATGTCAAGTAACATAAGTTTCTAATGACAGTGACCAGTTGTAATTAACTACTACATTACTCTTCATGTCCTTAACATTTCCTATTCTGATTCACATCAGCTCTCAATCTCACTATGAGCAATATACCTCAAGGAAACTTTATCAAACATAACCCTCCTGGCATGGAGCTACTGGCACTAGCATCCCTTAATTGATCCCATTCTTAATTCAAGTCTAGACATCGGAGTGTCTAAATCTCTCAAACTATGGCTCTGATACCAACTTGTAAGGACCTGTTCCAGGAAACCTCACAGTTGGATTTGGATATCAGAAACATAAGTTCTCAAACATCAAAATTTCATTAATATACACAGCGGAACATACAAAATATCCATTGTTTAAACATTTACATCAAAAGATCATTTAGCTATCTATCTAAAGTTCTATGCCAGGATACCAGTCTTGATCATGTGCCAGGTAGCTTCTTCATCCATGCCAAACTCATCCTAAAATGTATAGCATACCTGTCAATCTAATATGCATACAAACGTTAACGACACTGAGTGAGCTCTAGGTTTACTTTAATGAAACTTTATCATGAACATACGCTTTATCAAACCTTAACATCGTATAAACTTTAACTTTATTCATCCTCTTAATCGAACTCGTTCGATAACTATACTTTAGCTTTTACTTTATCATTTACTTTATCATCACGTTATCCATACTTTATCTTTACTATATCTGTACTTTAGCTTTATTCGTTTACTGTATCTTTGAAGTTAGCACGAAGCTTAACTCCTTTATCAGGTGAGAACACAACAAATGCCATTCTCCTTTAGCAGGCGGGCATACCCAAAGTATAGCCCCTATGTGAGAATGTAACAAATACCATCCTCCTTTAGCAGTTGAGTACACCGATGTGTAGCTCCTATGTGAGAATGCACCAAGCATAACTCCTTTAGCGCTTGAGCACACCAATGTGTAGCTCCTATGTAAGAATGCACCAAGCATAACTCCTTTAGCGGTTGAGCACACCAATGTGTAGCTCCGATGTGAGAATGCACCAAGCATAACTCCTTTAGCGGTTGAGCACAACGATATGTAGCTCCTATGTGAGAATGCACCAAGCATAACTCCTTTAGTGGTTAAGCACATCGATGTGTAGCTCCTATGTGAGAATGCACCAAGCATAACTCCTTTAGCTGTTGCGCACACCGATGTGTATCTCCTATGTGAGAATGCACCAAGCATAACTCCTTTAGCGGTTGAGCACACCAATGTGTAGCTCCTATGTGAGAATGCAATGAATACAATTCTACTTTAGTAGTGCTTGCAAGACTTCTTTGTCGTGCTTTAACATTTTCACAGCTGTGCTTTATCGGGTATCTGTTCTTGAATAATTATTCAAGTATTTTGACATTTCACATGTGACTTTACCATCGTTCTTTAACCTTTAACAGTAATGATATATATAATATGTACATACATTATTTCTTTAGCATTAAGTTCATCTTTAAACCATCATTAACACACGTTATACGGGGGTAACATAACACGTAACAAATTAAGGTTTCGCGCGAGAACATTAACTTTTGCGTGAGAACTTTATCCTTCGCACGAGAACTCGACTTTCACGCGAGAACATCATCAGTCGCCGGAGTACTTTTGAAAAGTAACCGTTTTCCGTGAAAACCTACTATTCGCGTGAGAACTCGCTCCCCGTGTGAGAACTCGCTCCCCGAACGATAACTTTTCTACTGCACAAAACTTTATCCACAAGTTATCGCTTCTTTAACCACTTTAACGCCCTAAAGCATGCTATAACAGTTTATATCATCATACTATATCATAACATTCATTAAGGTATGCATATTAGCCCCAAAACATGAAAAAAAACACGTAAAAGAGGGGTCTAGAACTCACCTTATGATATCTTTGCACACGAACAACACTTAAACCGAGAGTGTTTCGAAAAGAAGCTACATAATCATGCGTAATATCATTACATATGGTTCATACATGCATAAATACATCAAATATCAACGAATACATACTTTAGACACCACCTAGCACCAACTTCTCTCTTCTCAAGCACAATAGCAGGACTTTTCACATGAAGTGGAGAAGATTAGGTGTTTGGGCCTATTTATAGTGCCTCTCTCTCCTCGCAGTTGTTCTTGCGCAAGAACCTCTGTTTGCGAGAAAACTGCCTCCCATGCGAGAGCTTTATGACTCGCGCAAGAACTCTTTCCCTCGCGTGGGAACTTCACCTTCATTAAAAAATTTAGGGCGTTACATGCTGTATATGACAATCAAAGGTGCTTAATAGAAAGCTTTTGGATATGTGTGAAGGTTTGTTGATATTAGTGGTTTCTAGGTATGGTTTAAAGTGGTGTCCATTCACCACTTGGCACAAGTGATCTAAAAGTCTTTGATTTCCACAACACCATAATTTCCCACATGCGTGTTGAGATATGGTCCCGTCCATTCACTTTTGAGTTTTCAAGTAAAAAGCTTACCTTGAGTTATATAGCCATAACTTTTGCCCTTCAACGGATTGCTTCTTACGTAGTTTTGCATCATGCATGGCTTTTGTCTTTTCTTTCTGCGTGCAGGCACACTCGTATACTTCATCATGTTGCTCTTCTGATTCACATAATTTAATCTTTCATTCCTTACCTGCAACATCATAGTTCTTGTTAACATTTTTAACTACCCATAAGGCACGATGAGCTAATTCAACAAGTAAATGACATCCTTTTCCACATACCAAGAAATATGGTGTAGTGCCAATAGGTGTCTTGTAAGCCATTCGATACACCCACATGACGCCATCTAACTTCATGGACCAATACTTGTGGTTGGCACAAACGGTCTTGTGCAAAATTTCTTTAATTTGCCTTAACACCTCGACATGACCACTTGTTTGTGGGTGATAGGGGGTGGTGATTCGATGGTCCATGCCATACCATTTAAGTAATTTGCCAAATTTAAAAATTTTGAAGTGTGACCCACATCACTTATGATCATGCAAGGAAGTCCAAAACATGCAAAAATGTTAAATTGAACAAACTTACAAACCATATCATGATCGTTGGTTTTGGTAGCAATTGCTTTGACCCATTTAGAAACATAGTAAGCTGTCACCAAAATGTATAAATTAACAAATAAATTGGGGAATGATCCCATGAAATTGATTCCCCAAACATCAAAGATGTCTACTACAAGGGTTGATTGCATGGGCATCTCATTCTGTTTGGAGATACTACCCATATTTTAGCATCTGATACATGTTTTGGAAAGCTTAAATGCATCATTAAATATGGTGGGCCAATAGAGTCCACAGAATAAAACTTTGTAATCGGTTTTCTAGCCACTAAAATGACACCACATGCAGAAGCATGTAAGTGACCTAGTAGAGATTGAATCTCATTGTCAGGGACACATCACCTAATAATTTTGTCATCTCCCACTTTGAGTAAATCTAGTTCATCCTAAATATAACGCTTTGGTTGTGCCATGTTGCCTCTTCTTCTTTATCCAATGGTCGGGAAGCGCTCCTACGGGCAAATAATTAGCAAATTTAACATAACATAGTGTAGTTGAAATTGAAAATAATTATTCATCCTGAAATGTTTCTTTAAAGTCTTCACTCTGAACATTATTATTGTGCACAATGCGTGAGAGGTGGTCAGCTACCACATTGTCACTTCCATTCTTGTCATAGATTTATAACTTAAATTCTTGTAATAGTAGAATCCATCAGATTAGTCTCCGCTTGGCATCCTTCTTTACCATTAGGTATCTCACTGCGCTGTGACTAGAATAAACTATGATTTTACTTCCTCAAATGTAAGAACTAAATTTGTCTAAAGCATATGCAACCACAAGTAATTCTTTTTCCATGGTTGTATATTTCAACTGTGCACTAGAAAAAAGTTTTACTTTCAGAATAATAGCTATGGGTTTCTTGTCAACTCTTTGTCCGAAAACCGCCCTGACTGTATAGTCACTTGCATCGCACATGATTTCAAAAGGCAATGACCAATCCGGTGATTGTAAAATTGGGGCCTCAATTAACTTTTTGTATTAACACATTAAAAGCTTGTAAATATTGATCATCAAAAACAAAAGGAACATCTGTTAAAAGAAGATTTCATAAAGGTTTTATAATAACACTAAATTTTTTTATGAATCTTCTATAAAGTCCGGCGTGACTTAAGAAAGAGCGCACCCCTTTGATGTTTGTAAGGGGTGGTATGGTAGAAATAACTTGGATTTTAGCATGGTCTAGCTCAATTCCTCTACTTGATCCAACATTATCCCTTTCTTGATCCATAGTGTGACTCTTTTCCCAACTCAAAACCAAATTGGTTTCAACACGCCTTTTTAGTACTTTAGTTAATTGAGCTGGACATAACTCAAAAGATGTGCTTAAAATATAGAAGTCATCAATGAAAATCTCCAAAGACTCTCTGACCATATCTGAAAAGATACTCATCATACATCTTTAGAATGTGGCCTGGGCATTATATAGTCCAAATGGCATCTGCCTAAATACGAATGTCCTATATGGATGAGTAAAAGTGGCCTTTTGTTGATCATCTGGATAAATTGCAATTTGGTTATAACCGGAACAACCATCTAAAAAGCAATTGAATTTCTGACCTGCAAGCTTTTCAACTATTTGATCAATGAATGCTAATGAAAAATTATCTTTATAAGCTTCAACATTTAATTTTCTATAATTAATGCAAATACATATCCTGGTTACCAGTCGAGTAGCTATCTCATTACCTTGGTCATCCTTCATGATTTGAATGTCGGCTTTCTTTTGGACTGAGTGCGTTGGACTTACACACATGCTATCTGAAATCAGGTAAATGATTCCTACATCTAGCCAGTTCAACAACTCTTTTTTGACAACTTGTCTCATGTTAGGGTTCAATCTTCTTTGTGTATCTTGTGCTGGTTTTGCCCATTCTTTAGTAATAATCTTATGCATGACAATTCATGGGCTTATGTATTTCAAATCGGCAATGGTCCATCCAATTGTGCCTTTATGCCCTATTAACACCTCCATCAAGGCAGCTTTTTGTTCCTCAGTCAAATTAGATGTAACAATCAGGTAAAGTCTTGTTATCACTTGCAAAAGCATTGTTATCAGTTACAAAAGCATACTTCAAGTGTTTAGGTAATTCATTTATTTCAACTTGTGTTGGTGATATTCTTGATGGATTTAAATGAGTATCGATATGGTCTTGTAAACCTTTAACTTGGTACATCCATATTGGTTTACATTCCGTCATTGCCATTACTTCACATTCAGAGTCTTGTTTTGCTAAGTCAATTTTTAGCCTCACTTCATCCCTGTCACATAAAACACATGACTCGGTGGTGCCATCCTCATTTTTATGACGACGACACTCTTCAATGATGTCCATCATGAAACATTCATCATTGAAAAGAGCATTAGGAATAGATGAAAATACATTTCGATGCAGTTTGTTTTTTGAGAGGTAAAATGTCCGTAGTCTGCAGACCATACCTGCAAACATCTGTAGATGAAAATGTGGACCAAACCTCTGCAGTCTTCAAGAAGAAGACTATTTGATTATTGAACTTCTACAAATTGCTATAATAAATTAAATATAAATAAACCATATTTTTTAACTTACAAAAGTTTTCCAATATTAAAATTTAAATAATACTTTGACAGTCACCATCTATTTTCATCCATTGTGAATCAAATCGTAGAGAACAATTGAAGAACACAGTCCTATGAATCAAATAATATACCAGTTATTCAACCTAGAAGATGGAATTTTAGATGAGACATACAGGACTTAACGGTGGGAAGGCAGTTGCGTGAGTTATGGCAGGGGATGGTAACGGTGGGAAGCGGCTCTAGGAGTTGACGTAGGGGACGACGACAGTGAGAAGAGGTTGTGGGAGTGGCATACAGGACGAATATGGTGGCAAGGCGGTTGTAGGAGTTCTTGGCGGCAGCGGTAGCAAGAGGGTACGTTGGCGGCAGGCGATGGGAGAGTGTGATGAGGGATGAATGATTAAGAGAGTGGGAAAATGAATTTATGGTTGTTTTGTTCTTAAAGAGGTTAGAAGTCAATATTTAGGCCTGCACCAAAAAAGTTCAAGAAGACCTCGCGTGGAGCATTTTTAAGGAAACTTTTCGAACAAACAAACAGTCTGCAGATGCTAATGTTTGCGTGTGGTTTACGTTGTGCGGACTGAAGAGCATGCATATACATTTTTTTTTAAACAAAACCACTTTAGCCTAAATCTACTATTACCAAAAGCCATATTGACTGTGTCAGTCATACAATTGATCATGCATTGAATGGTTTTCAAAATGGTCTTCACATTGGGTTGCTTGTCATTTGTAGGGCTTGCAAAATCTAAAACAAGGAAATCAACTGGGTAATAAAAATATCGCACCTTTACTATTATATTGGTTACTATTCCATGCGGAAGTTTGAGGGATAATTCGGCCAACACCAAGGTGGTGTCGACTTATTGAAATGGTCCAAAATCATATTGGTCATACAAACTTGTAGGTAAAATACTAACATTTGCTCCAATATCAAGAAAAGCCTTATTGATTATAAACTAACTTAAATTTATATAAAGGCACTCCGGGATCTTGAAGTTTTGTTGGAAGTACACCCGATAAAACTACATTCATATTTTTAGTAAAATCAAGTTGTTTTGGCAATTTGTATTGCCCTCTTTGGGTGCATTGCTTCTTCAAATATTTAGCATAAGCTTTGGTGAAAACCTCACAAATCTTATCTTATTTAGGGCCTCATTTTTTGGAAAATGCTTTATTTTGTTCTTTTAAGGCCGAAGGATAGGGGGTGGTATTAGCCACCACCCCCTTCTTTTCAGAGATGGATTTATTAAGTTTTTGAGTTTTCTTTTAATTGTTATTGAAATGTTATGTTTTTATTTGTTTAGAAGATATAACTTTTGAATCACTATAACTTTCATCATTTTCATAAAGATCTACCACCACTTCCTCTTTCAATGGTGGTGGTGGTGGTATCACCTTGTTATAAACCTTACCACTTCTTAAAACACTTACCTAGCCTACATGAGCATTTTTTGAACTTGATGAATGATGTTGAGGGTTTTTACTTGTATCATTTGGAAGCTTCTCAGGTTCCCTTCCGGATAATTATTATGCTAATTGTCCTAATTGTTTAGCTATGGCTTCGTTAGTCTTTTCTTGCACCACTTTTAATTGCTTGAACTCTTTCATATCTTTTTTCTAAGGTCTTGAATTGCTGGAAGGATGGTGTTGTCATTACCATTGCTTTTGGAAACCCCTTGTTGATGTTGTTGATTTTGGTGTTGATATTGGCCTCCATGTTAGTAATTACCTTTATTGTAATTATTTCTTTGGTACCCACCTTCATTGTATCCTTGTTGTAAGCCTTGGTGTTGCTTGTTTCCTTGATTTGGTACCTAAAAAGGGGGATTCAACTGATTAGTAGTGCTACCATATCTAAGATTAGGGTGATTTCTATGACCGGGATGATAAGTGTTAGAATTTATGTCATACGTCTTCCTTTCTCTTTGGCCTTGTAATTAATGTACTTCTTCACTCTTCCCTAAATTCAAGTAACATGTAACTGATGTATGGCCAATGTCATTACACATTTCACACTCTTTATATTCACTATAAATGTTTGTCGCGCCACTCTTCCTTACTTTAAGACTTGCATTTTCTCGTTCTAAGGTGGCAATTCTATCCATGGCCACATGACCAGTCACCGTCTTCACACTTAAACCTCTTGACATCCAGACTAATTGTGTATGATTCCTAGAGATTGCACTCATCCTTTCCAATATGTTCTAATCATTATCCTCATAGAATTCTGCATGAAATTGTCACCATATTGTTGTGTAAAGCCTCAGATGGCTCGTCGAGCATCACTTGTCCTTTGGGAAGTGTAGTATTCATCTAGAAAGTGTTGCTGTATTTTTATCCATGTATGAATACTCGTGGACGGTAAAGATAATAATCATTGTTTAGCCTTTTCTTGAAGGGTAAATTGGAAAAGAACCAATTTAACTCCATCTGGTGAAAAATTTAGTGAGCTGAATTCTACCAAGTGCTGAATTACTACCGATCAACACTCAACTTGATGAGCAGCTGGCTGACTGCTGCTGATCTTCACCCAACTTGGTGAGCTGCTAATCAACTCTTACACTAGACAAGATTGACCGTACCAAAGTACATTAGTGGCTGCAATGTGCTACTTTTTAGAGACAACATTTTACTGAAGATGTTGATCTCTGATGTGTCAATTGTCTGTCAACGATGTACATTTATTATCCTAAACTAGGAATAGATGTAGAGTGATTTACTCTTAGTGTTTAGCTTTCTTAGTATAAATACCTCTCACTTGTATAGTTTTGAGGTTAGCTTATTAGCTCACTTGTTATCTGCTGATGTTACTCATTGTAATCAGAAAAGATTAGTCAAGTGAATACTTTATCTATAATTTGAAAGAACATCTTACGTTTTTACTTTTACTCATATTCTCTGTTTTTTTAGTAAGACAATTGACTTAGATTCCAATTTTTCATCTAACGATCACTAGAAAAGTCTTGTTAGCTTATAACCTGATCCAACAAGTGGTATCAGAGCTTTGTATTTTGATTTTCTTGAAGTAACCTTTCAACAAATCACTTGTTTTTTATCACACTTTCAAACACCTTATTCCCTCATACCTCCGTTATCCTCCCCAGTTGATTGTTGTAGCCATCTCAGTAAGCACGACTTGAAGAATGGCACTCAGAACAAACCTTCCATGTTTAGCATCACATGATCAGGAATACTTGAAAATTTGAATGAAATATTTTCTAAGAAATCAAGATCTAA